>NJRP01000010.1:594145-820103 GCA_003063835.1 Aphaenogaster floridana | reverse complement strand
TATAGTTAAATTATGGTATTTGTAACTATTTTTTTGTTATTATTACTAACATTATAGCAGTAATAACTATAAAAATGGTGCACCTAACTATAACTATTTAACAAACTATTTAACTTTTCATTATAGTCACAAATATCATAAATTTTTCTCTCAGTGTACTGCCATACATAGTAATTTTTAATATAAAATTTTCTCCGTGTAGTTTAATTTTTGAGTTTATGATATATTTAATACAAATTTTATTTTCATGTTCTTAAATCTTAAAGATTTTTTTACCATATAATTTTTATGTTTTTTTATTGAGACGTAAGTTTCTAGTCTTTCGCTAATAACAATAAATATTTAATACAAACTAGTGTTCTATGTTTTACCGTTTTCTCCCTGGAATATTTGTAAAAATCTGTCTGGAAAAACTGGAAAAGTCAGTGAATTTCGGAGTCAGAAATGCGTAACCCTGAAGTACTCGTTTCTTATGTTTCGCATGGCTAATTATTTCGCAGGCGGGCGGCAAGTTTTGCTCCCGTTTCGGGCTGCCGATCGAGGACGGCCCCGCGCGTCGAATTTAGGCGGACGTAGTACATCTGTCGACCATAACGCCATCCGTCCACCGGATCGTCGCCATAAGTACCCGAGCGCATACATGAGCAAGCACCATGGGCGAGACGTGCGCGCGGAAGATCTTAAAATAAGATCGGCCACCGCGGCCGCGCGCCGTAATAAATTTCTCCGCGTTGCCTCCTCCCGCATCCTCGTCGCGTCCGCTCTCTTCGCTCCTTCGTGAAGTGCCACCAAGAGCAAGGAGCGGGGCGAGGTGGCGGAAGAAGAAGAAGAAGAAAAAAAGAAACGTACCAAGCGTGAGTCGCGCTGCTGGGATCCGAAGAACGGAGAACGACGAAGCCAACCCCGTCTCCCCCGTCATGTATACGCGCTCACATCGCACGTTGCTATATATGTTACGATGTAATTCAAGAATTTGACCGCTCGCCCGTGATGACATTCAGGCGGAATTAAAGACGCGAGCTGGCAACTGCCGGGCTTAAAAGCATAATGATCAGACTACAGAATATTTTTAAATATCTCTAATGTTACCCGAACATTTTTGGCCTTCTTCGATATGTTTTGTTTAAATAAAGATGTTATTTATTCTTACGACTATTATATTTATTTTATTCATATCTCTTTTCCTAAAGGATCAATTTTCTGAGATACTTGAGGTGGGGATTTAAAGTAAGCTGCACACTGTACAATGATATTCTTTGTTTGCGCAAGGACATTCCGTACGAGCTGATTCACGGATTCGCCAAAAAATTGCGCGCTTCTTCCTTTCGCGCTCGTTTGATTCGGAAACGACCGTCGCTCTCAATTTTTGGAACATTACCCGAATTACTTCGGGTTGACGAACCCGGTTAACGAACGGAAGCTCCTTCTTCAATTCGATTCGCAATTTTTTCCAAAGATACTTGCAATGTCACTACGTAAGAATGCGTGTTTATTTTCTCGTTTTGCGTGAGTCTTGGACGCATTCGACTTCAGGGATTTCATCTGAATCATGCGACGCGACCTACTCGCAACTTTTGTCAATTTCCTCAAGACGACCTTTCTTGGAACCTCGTTCATCAAGCTACATAGTTACTTATTCATTAACTAGCTTCTTGAATCTGAATCATGTATTCTGAATCATATGTGGCGTAATTGAAGCTCACAGAACTTTCAAGCGAAATATGCGATTCTTATTAGAGATATTTAGATTAAATGGCGTCTCGTTACTTCTATTAACAATCCAATAAATGCTAGGAACTGAACGTAGTATTCCATTACTGTCATAAGCGTCTCGCGATTAAGATCACTTTTAAAATTAAATGTAAAATTCCCAGAATCATTAATTTGAATAATTTTTTATTTCACATCGCTGGGTTATAGTTGATAGTGATCCGAGTTCAGAGTTGAAGTAAATACATCCGTTCCAGAAAACACATTCTTATTTCCAATGCTAAAATATTTCCTTAACGACGGGGTTAGTGTTGCATGGCCTTCGAGCATCCAATATTACTATCTGCATCAGCATATTTCGCAATACTCCTAAATTCATTCACATCTACGAGTCCCCTTATCTCGACCGCTCGATAAACATTTCCTGTTCAAATCTTCTATTTCCGTAAATACGCTCCGTCGTTTTACTCGTGTTTCGCCAATCGTACCGTGCATCGGCGTTGCAGAGTCATCACGTATATTGCGGTATTATTCGGTTCGTTGCGTCGTATGCAAATAATAAATCGCTTCACGGCGCTGTTTAATTGCTCATTATCATCAATTTATTAATTACCCATCGCTATCGGTATTTTGCAGACGCCGAATTTTTTTATCCTTCCTCTCCTTACACCCTCATATTATTCCACCGGCAAATTCCGGCCGGTCCCACGCGATTTTCTCGTGAACGTCTACGGTGATCAGCATGCGCGCGTGTACATCCGTCCTCCGCACACGGACGTGCGCACGTACGCACACGCGTGCACGCCGTTCTCCGGACACTGTGTAACGATCCGTTAATAACGTTACCGTTAACCGCGCATTAGTGGTCACCGCGGCTATTTGCATATCGGATCGGTAATTTCCAACCGGCGCGGCGGGAGAGCGAGCGCCCGTGTACGCGAACGTTCGTGAGTGCGTGTGCCCGCACGACGGGCTTGACACACGCGGATTCCGCTGGCCGCGAGGCGCCTCGCCGGTCACCGCACCATGAATCGGCCATTACGGTGATTTATCCGTCGTCGAATCGAAGGCGTCGCTGCCGAAATGGACGCCGTGAATTTAAAATGTGCGAAGATCGACTGGGCACGATAAGCCACAGCTAACAGTACGCGGCGAGCTAACTATCAATTATCTCGACGTCGAATAGGTCGGAGACGTACTTTGGGAAGGAACGGCTATTCTCTCTCTCGCGGAGCGTATCTGGACCTTGGACCAGAGTGTTCCGCGATAGTGCCCCGGTGCATTAAGGATCTGGCACGGCACAACGCGCGGCGGAGATTAATGAGAGTGGATGATAATGTGGGTGGACAGACCGTGATTATTTATTGCTGCATGTACGCGGAAGCGTGTTTAGATTGTTTGAACGAGAAGTAACGTAGAAAAGTCGATGTTTTCCCTTTTCCGATAATTACCTCCCAGGTAATTCTCTTCGTCGCCAGCACGACGAAGAGAAATAGAGAAATAGAGAAATTTGTGAAATGTAATTGATGGTTTATCGATACATCTGCACGGTTATATGCGAAATACATATCTATGCAATGCAGTAAACTGCGCAGCGACAATTTCTTATTATTAACAATAGCATTTTACTAATACGAACATTAGTGAAGCCGGCGGTACGTAAAAGTGTTAATGCCGGGCACTTGTTCCGGTGGGACTAGAAAATTCGCAAAACGCGATGCCGGACGCAGATAACGCGAACACCAGACATGTATTATTAATGGATATCTCGATTATAAAAGCGGTCGGCTATTATATCCGTGCGAATGCGGTTCTAGGTAACAGGGGCTAACAATAAAATTCGCTCCTCGCCGCAGCTTAATATTCTTTGACTTCTCAGTGCATTTTGCATCCCGCTCAATCAAACCGCCGCTCCCTCCCGCCACACTTGCCCCCTATCTTTTAAAATATCCCATCCGCTTCGAGTGCGGCATATCTAAATATATCATGTGACTCGTATCGTATCAATTCTAAATAGCAGCATGAACCGCGAGAGGAACAAGGTCGATAAAAGAGCTGCAGAATGTACCTTCCTCCCTTCCCCCACCGTTCAAAACGGTGACGTTCTTCCATTACGTGTGGTCTGCGCTCGATTTATTATTGGGACTTCGGAAATCTTCAATACCCGGAGCATTATTCAAACCCTCGCGTTTAATGCTAGCCCGATTCCGAGTTTGATTTGTCACTTGATTCAATGCTAATGCAGGCTGAGAGTCGCAGTTACAAGCGCTAAACGCGTGGTGCGAACATGAGCAAACGCGTATCGGATTTTTATGTGCAATTCAGCAGTACTTTGTCTTGTCAGAACCAGTTATATCGCCAGAGTAATAACGTTTCGTTCGCTGTAGGCAAAGTAACGTTATAAGTTTATATATACGAACGTATCGATTAGACTTCACACGGAATGAAGCTTTGCTGAAATATTTAAAAATTTAGCCAGATACAGATCTCTGAAAATAATTTTGCTGGATTACCGAAACAATTATGTAGGACGCTCTCTCTCAAATTGGTTGCTAGAATGTCCAAATTTCTTGAAGCATTAGCATTATGCTTGAGAGAGCATTCTATACATAATTATTTTGATGATTCAATAAAATTATTTTTAAACATTAATTTTTCTGATTCGCCAGTAAGTAATAAACATATGTAATAAATTGTAAGTCGACCTAACTGGCAAGAGATGGTATTCTATTAATTACCACGTATCAACCATACGGATTGTGGTCCTCTACGTGTAACAAATTTTATATTAATAAATGCTAAAGCATCTATTATATTATCCCCCCTCCCCCAACACCCTCCCATCACGAAAACTGTTAGAAAATTTATTGCGAAAAATATTACCTCAGCCAGGATTCGAACCTGGACCTCCCTGTACTCCGTTTTTAAAATTAATGACCGATGATGAAAAATTATTTTTAGATCTGTATCTGACAAAATTTTTAGATACTTTAGTAAAACCGTTCTTTCCGTGCATTTGATGAGAGATTTAACTGCTTCTTATAGAAATGGTAAAGAAATTAGTTTAAACTTCTCCCACACCATTCTGGCTTAAAAAGCAACTACGTTATTTTTTTCGGTGGTATGGTAGAGAACTAGGTGTTTGCAGGAATGCATTATATTGTGAATGGAACGTGTTTATCCGTGGGAAGAGTATCCATTAATTTGCGACGCGCTCGCTAGCCGGTATTCTCGTTTTTCGTTAGTGCGCACGGATGTACTCGCATTACGCTTAATGTCACGCGCCTAAGCGGCGCACATGCGGCCAGCAAATTATCGCCGGTATATAATTGTGCTGTGTGTGCGCGTATGCGCTCCGTCTTTTCTGTCGGAGCACGACGCAGCGAAATCAACGTCGTACAGAGAGAGGCGTTATACGGCGCGCCGGCGTATCTGCGAAATTATACTTCATTTATATTGCCGCTGCGCGCAATCTGCTGCGTTCTGTTAATAGAAACATGAACAAGTATCTCTCGCGTTATGTTGAAACAGTCAAACAGCATCCATGTTGCCCATATAAATAGCTTTATCTATAATTGTATATATAAATCTTCGTTCCAACGGTAGTAAAGTAATATGTGTGTGTTTATGGTTCGTACAATCGCGAATGGTTCGCCTCTCCTTCTCATCGTCAAATTGTAAGCAGGTTAACAATGTATATAATTGTAAGCAATTGTTTTTTCTTAATCGAAAGTATATCCGTGATTAAAGTGCGATTTTTTTTCTCGACCGCATTCGCGTTTGCTCGATTCGAATTTCCTCCTCTTACCGAGGCATCATCTTTTGTGTATGCGCATAATTATGTGGGATTACGCGCAGAACATCGCTGCGCAGCAACTCCTTTTTTTTAACGCTCAACAAAGACGGACGCGCCTCGCCTTTCGGTGTCCTGTTCTCTTTCAGTGCTCGTATAACGTAGCGAAAATGTCGACGCGCGTACCGAGACGCATTATGCTGCATGTATTTTTATCAACGGAAGTGCGTCGTACGTGCGCGCATTCCTGCCGCGGCTGCCTGGAAAAGGCGATGACTGGAGAAACGCGCGCGATGCACATTTATTGTCTTCTCCCCCTTGCTGCATCGGCAGCATCGGCGTCGCGATCCAGAATCCACGGTGAATCAATAACGGGAAGGTCGATAGCGTCGCGGCGGTGACGATTATATCGTTATCTCGCGAATGAAATATTTCGCAACAGCGTAGCGTTGCGGCGAACGGTGCGTTACGCATAAAGGCAATGGTTCATTACTACCTTGATTGACATAATTGTACAATGGCATTAATGTGCTGTTGTCTATGATTCAAAGGGAGCAGATAACGTGGAAGGGTCGCTTAAATCTTTCATAAATCCAAAATTAATTAGGCAATAGTTCTGAAGCACTTTTATGTTACAAAGAAGATCGAAATGTTTTGTGTTGTTTTCAGAGCTGTTGTTTTATTTCCAGTTTTACGTTGATAATCAAACAAAAATTTGTCGAATAATATTTCAAGATATAATATTAAGAGTAAATATAATGTAATGCGTGTGTGTGTGTGTGTGTGTGTGTGTGTGTATGTACACACATAAATATACATATATATGTCAATCTGAACATACAATATATTTACCTTGACATGGATAAAAGATAACAAATCCGCTTAATTCAGTCAACAAAATTTCGATGGATTATCAGTCATGATAGTTGACGATCTAATGATTAATCCCGTTATCTGTCACTGTATCTTGTAAATCTAATTTATTGCCGTCGTTACAGTGCGCGTGAGTTAATGCCGGCAGCGCTGCTAAAAAAAAGCAGGAAGTTAGTAACTATGTGCGAGGTTTGATCGATACCCACGCTGCTATTATCCTACGAATTGGCCGGATAATGCGAGGAAAGTTTAATACGTGCGTCAGTGAAACATCAGACATCGAGATAAGCAGATAAGAGAAGCGCAAACGCGTATGTGTTGTGGGTATACTCACGCACGTGAATTCCTGTGAAGTAATAGATTCGAATGGACAGTAACTCGCGATATCAAAACAAACCAATTATTAACAAGTTTTGAATTATTTAAATGCTAAAACGTTCGAATATTTTAATATTCAAATGCGAAAATTAATTAATACACATGAATATTCACGAATAATGGGATTTTTTTCTCGTAGTTATAGTAAGCGATTATAACTGTTGTCTTACTTATCAGGAACGAAAATAATATTAAAATGTTAAATATTAGCTCGCAAAAATAATAACCGATCGAGATATTCCTCAAGGAATTAATATAATTTGGAGAGAGAAAATTTGACGTTTTGAGTGACATCGAATATCGACGAATTTTAAAAGTTTTAATCATGTATATCAAATATATCGCAAACAAATCGATCCTTGCACTCAAATAATTTTAGCAATTTTGCGCTTGAATGGACACACGGTAAAGTTGATTTTATATTCGGTAAAAGCTGAATTTCCAACGGGTTGAAGCTTCATTGCACACCATGCACGCTATTGCGCGCGATGGTATTTTCGATGATGATCGATGACGTGAGCTTTACCCAGCATATCGATCTTCCGCAAACGAGCGTCGAACCCATCGCTACTTACGCGCGTATGTACGTGATGCCGGCGATATGTTTTGCGAAGCCACGACTGCTGGCGTGCACACCGCATAACCGGATCAGAAACCATGCAATCGTATCTACTTTTCTACTTACGGTTTAGTTAGGGTGCTTCGCGCGCATGCGATGCCGCGATGTATAGCCGTTATACGCGATTACGTACCCGACGTTCGTGACACTTGGCGTTCTTTGTAATGCGCACGCTATAAACTGTACAACGACACCCCTGTATTTCCTTTCGTGCGCAATTTAAAGCCATCTTCTCTCACGTGGAACAATTCGGAGTTTCGTCAAAATGGAGCAACGCAATTTTTCTCTGCTTCTCGTTCATCGTTTGGACATATAATGAGAAAGCAATTTCGATGATTTTTAAATACTGTGTACTATTAAAGAAAGATTATAATGAGTTATTTATTGTACGAGATTAAAATATTTTTGAGAATTAGAATACATCCAATATTTTATGGATATAATAATTGGGAAGAAATTATTTTTACGCTTATTTACTTTAGCTTTGCTTAAATTACATAATATTCTTTTGTTTATATTAACATAGTTCATTTTTGTTTCTTCTCTAAATAAATCATTTCCGACTACAAGCACATTAATTCTTGGTGTGAAATACCATTGCTTGTTTTTCTCTCTTGTTCATTACTCCGTTTAATCATGCAAACCGTGCTAAATAATTTAAATCATAACTCACGACGTGTACGTAAACTGGGATAGCAATACCGCGTGCCTCTGAAAATAGATGCTTGTGTATTACAAATAAAAAAGATATATAGCCCGTTATAATGAACACCAGGAACTCTGAAGGAGCTAAGGGTTCCAGCACTGCAGTACGTCTTGCGACACGCTTGGGTACAAGTCCGCTCATTTTCTACGGCGTATCGTTAATCTCCGCCGCCCCCTTCATTGTGTCTCTCACGCATGGCCCCCGTTTATTTCCACTAATCAATTATCGGTGCCGCTCGATCACGCGGCCGATTCTTAATCGCTTGCCACGATCTTCCCCGCGCCGTTGCTTTACGGATTTTAGAAAGCGGACGCTCTGGATTCCGCCGCGCGATCGCACACAGGTGGCTGGATAATTATGGTCGAACGACGCCGGTGATACGCGAGAACACATTGATTCGAGGAAAAATCGTGCATGCACGGTATGTGTATGGGGACTTGCAAGGAGCCGTTAATAAGGCTGGTGCAAGATTTCCCACGTTACAAGCCATGTGAGCCTCGATGCACGAAAAATCACGGAAGCTTACTATCCGACTAGACAAATGGGATAGACTGTAATGATAGATAGATCGGCATCTTATTTACATTCTCTTTTGGAGAGTATTGGCTTCCGTCAGAAATACAGAATCGATACACGTTGCGTCAAGTGCGCAGATTGAATTCTGAGAATCGATTAAACGCGTAATGTATATCGGTAAATATTGTATTATCCGGCGGCCATTTTTGATGATTGAGACAAATTGTTCGTTGGATGAAGTGTATACGAGCAATTTATCAATTAGATTTCATGTGATAACAAGCACAACGACGTGACACTACAATAAGATCTTTGATGATAGGTTGCATCAATATTCTCTGTATGTATAATTATAAAAGAATTAAACATATGACCCCTTTGGAGAGGTGTGTTTCGCAAGCAAACAATGAAGCGTAATTAGCAGATATGTCAACGTATTCTTGCATACACAGTCGTAATCGAATAAGTATCATCCGTTAGGGAATCATAATAAACATCGTGCAGATCGATACGTATCTCGCAAATTAATCGGGGGTCCTTTGATCATCCGCCTATTCTGCTCTGACGCACACGCGATCATACAATTAATTATTGACCCGTTTTAATCCCGTTAGGTCTAATTAGAGAGGATGGTGTCTCGTCTCAAAGTTGTTAATTGAGTTGGTTAATGCGATAAAGGAGTTCGTAGTGTTCTCATTCTCCTCCCCCCTTGCACTATTCATTGTCTCTCTTCTCTGTTTCGCTTTATCTCTTTTCATTGCAGAATTCTAAAGGTGTGCAGATACCTGCAGACAGTGATTATTTCCACTACTTCAATTATTTGAGTTATTCCCATCAACGAGCTTTTCAGCACCCGATAAAGGAATCGAGGAATATCGTATATGTCATGCTTAATATTCACAAGATCTCAGAATAAATGCGTTTGTTGAAATTTCGCGAAGACAAACGGAAACATCTTTCCATCTGGAAGCAAATTACAAATTGAAAGAAAAGTTCATTTATATCTTTATTTTAAAAATTCAACCGATAAATCTTTTATTGGTGAACGTTACCTCGAATTATGATACACAAATGTGATACAATAATAAAATATTACAACGGGACGTTCTCTATCGCTTGCAATTGAACTTTCCTTTATTTTGTATCGTATAATAAAGATCGTTTATTCAATCGCATAATTATTATTAAAAAGTGCTTTTGTAACTGCGGGATTATTGGTAGAAATATTTCTCTCCTATGCGCCGCGGAACTGTGCTCTTCATTCAGAGATGAATCTCAATGCATTCGATTGATTAAGTCATGCTTTTGTCGAGATAAAATGCTCGACCAGCATAGATTTTTTTCTTTTATTACGGAGTGTCTATCGGCATTTAATAAAATATAGTTGTCCAATTACGAAATTGCATTGTACGATTATATTGATGCTCTGAGAGAAAAATTTAAATTTAAGTTCATCATTTTTATAGTTATTTTTTATTAAAACATCAAACATCAATTATTTATATATATATATATATATATAATAATCTTATATAAAACGTATATAATTAGTATATATGTTATATACTATTTCATAAATATTTTCCAATTAAATTATGCTAATCTATTTTCTCAAAATTTATAAAATATAAATAAGCGCAATTAAGGCGCTTCAACCTTTTAACATTTTTCTTTAGTTATATCGTTTCCACGCAGTATACGCGTAACTTACTCTTCCATCTCAAGAACCATTTACCCGATACGTTCCGTTGCATGCAATCCAATAAATCGAGACGCCGCACCTCGCTGCACCGCGTGCACAGACGTTAAGTCGATACTGGCCAATAATAAATGTCTCTGCACATGGCAGCGTCGAACCACCGCTGCCGTGGGTTTTCACGTACCGACGTTAAATTCGGGGCATCGATAATCGAAGTTGGAACGGTTCTTCGTCGAGGTCGCGGCATTGTACGTCTCCGCGTTCGTGGTGCAGCGTGTATATGTGCAGCATCACGTCGTTTCGATATAACTGTGTAGGCAGGCGCACGGAAAGCCGCGCCATCCCAGGAGGTTCATTAATTATAATTAATATCGCTGTCGATAATGGCACTAGCACTTCGTATAATATTGCTATGACGTACATGCATCGCCGTGAGACGCCTTCGCTTTATGCAGTCTGCTCTCGCGGTCTTTTCGCGATCGTGATCGATACCGGCACAACCGAGAACACATTGCGTGTTTGCGTCCATATTATGAAAATATGTATCTGTTTATTTAAAAATTGACATTTAAAACCGTTATTTTAATTATTGTGTATAGGTTTATACAAACAAGAGAGATGAATCAGTAAATAAATAATTAATTAATAAATAGCGAAAAGTAGGAGGGATATTTGTGCCGAGTCATGTTTTGATAATTTTGATAATTTTTTCCGCAAACTACACGTAATTATTAAATGATACAATATTCTAGACGTAAACGATACAATAAATATAAGTACTGCATAATAGAATAAGATATAAACACGAATTTTCATGTAAAGACAAAATGATAAGTATAAATGTGCAAACCTCGCTTGTTGAGGATAAATTGTCACCGTCTAACGATCTCGAAGATCGTTCAATATTAAGAGTTAATTCGCTGGTCTGACAGGTGCAAGAATTGATGCCCAAGATATACGGGAACATCCCGACGTAGATTGAGTATCGATCATTATACGCGTCGTGGTTATAAATTGTCGTTACGAATCAATTGGCCGTCGAGCGTGACTATTCGTGGATGCAATTAACCATCGGCGAAAAGCGATTTCACTCGGTCAATCCGCTTATGAGAAAGGTGAGAAGGTATCTGGGGCACTCTTGGCAATAAGGACACATTTTACGTCATCTCGTTTTAGAATTTTTTATTTTTCATTATCCTCGACCGAGATAAAATTTTCGTAAATCAAGTGTTTAAAGTTTCACTTGAGTTGAATAAAAAACAACTATTTTTAAGTCAATTACGTTTTCATACATGAATTTAAATAAAAATTAAAGTGATTATAATTTAGCACGTATAATGATGTTCTGTCTCGTAGTTAAAAATTTTTCAAGTCGTCCCGCTGCGCGTATTTGTAAAAAATCGGCGATTTATGTGCGCTTAAACGTACAAATCGGTGCAGCGATGCACCAAGATGAAGGGTAGCTTCGACGTGGATTAAACGACGCTGATTATATGCATCTCGGTTGTAAATCGTTACAAATTAATCGGCCGTCAGACTCCCCCTGTGTGTCCATCGATGGATGGGATTAAGCGCTTTGGAAGAGGGATCGATTCGCCGAGCATCGATCAGAATCCTCGTACACCTCTTAACCTTTAGCCGATGTTGAATCATTTACTTTGAAAGAAAGAGAAGATATGTTATTCCTCTTTTTGCACAATGGATATCTAAGTGCATGCGGTTTGCTGAATTTCAGTATACGTGAGGATCGTTCTGTTCTATACACGGAGGAGGGCGAAAGAAAGGGGTGGTAGTATTCGTTACCGTCAAACCTCCTGACCTCTTGCTGATAGAGGATCGATGTATCTCTCTTAGTTTCCGATCTCCTCTCGTATGAATCTACGATTAGAAAAATCGCGCGTTTCCTGATGGATCGATTACCTTGATCGATCGTATGTTAGAGCGCATACTTTTTGTAATTGCCACGCTGCGTATAAAATAACTGTACTAATGGCTGCCCGAGATGGGCTGATAATTAATAGCTGCGATTAATTTGACACTGGTATCTTATATCAAATCTCGTTGAATCAGCACTGCGTGTTCGACTGTTTGATTGGATGGATAATGTTAAAGCAATATTGTATGACTGAAATAGTCTGAAATCAAATGGCTTACAAGCTATCTCTTAAAAGTTTACAATAATTTTACATTGTTTTGCAAACTAAAGTAATTATCTATAAAAAAGTATAACGATATATTATACGACTTTAAGTATAATTACAGAAAAATAGGATTAACATTAAATGTAATGTAAATAATATTTTGTCATGTACGTTAAAATGCTCCATTATTTGAATTCTGTGTTATTACTTATGAAAATGTGAATTCGAAGGAAATATTAACTTTTGGTGCAGGCAAATCCATGTCCTCATCCAATTGTAATCCTGAAGGATGTAGCATCGTCGGACATGGAATCCTTGCTGCGTTTTATGTATCATGGGGAGGTGCACGTGGGTCAAGAGCAGCTACCTGCCTTCCTGAAGACGGCTCAAATGCTTCAAGTGCGGGGTTTGGCGGACGTTAATAGCGGCGCCACGAAAATTCCGTCGTCGTCGGCCGGCAACAACGGTAGCGCACCTGTAAGTTGTCCCCGCGGCAGTTTAATATGGAAGTTGGAAAATTAATTATACGAATTATACGGCTGGTTTCGAACTTTTAATTAATTTAGCCTTAATTAAAACGAATTTTAATTAATGTGCTTTTAACACTACGCCGTCGCCGCTACCGTGACAGGCGGAATCCCGGCTAGAATTTCCTGCTTCGTCCTTTAGCTTTTAATTTCACGACTTATAATAGACGTTAGACAAATATTACGCGAAAGTTTTAATAATGAATGAGTATCCGGAGTTTCGCTGATTATACATATAATGAGATTATCGAATATTAAATATTAGTTGAAACTGAATTATGAAGAATGATTGCGTTGCCTTTTTCATGGATGCTGTACTATCGTCCGTATATTTTTTTTCTTAATTTGGTCAGGCGACCCCGCGTAATTGGCAGGATAACGGCAGAGGAGATCTCAATGAAAGTGATATGAGCCCACCGGAAAAGCGAGCAAGGAGTTACAGCCCGCCAATAGGAAACCATGTCGAACAAAAGACGGATCTTCAGGAATCCTTGCTAGGTCAGGCACTCGAAGGTGGCCCCACGATACACACGACATCCTCAAACAATATACAGGTGAGCAAGAACTATATATAAGCCAGGTTATAAAATAATTGTGCTCTATTATACATAAATGTATTTCCGCGCAAAATTGTAAATTTAAATTTCGTGAAACTGATTAGCAGAGTTTTGAAAAGTAACTCGTTACTCGTTATTTATAGAAAAAAATAACTCATCACCGTTACTCGTTACAAAAAGTGACTCGTTATTATATTATCGTAACATACGCTCAAGAAGTAAAGAATTGTGACAATATCCTTTACTTTTTTATCAAGTTTCGAAGACCTTTTTTAGAATTCGCTTATACCCGTTCCATGTATATATATATATATATATTATACGTGTGCAAAGTAACGATAAAAATAACGATTATATTTGTTACTGTTACCCAAAAAATGTAACTGCGTTACTGTTATCGTTACTAATGAAAAATATAACGTCGCTACCAATTCGTTACTGAAAAAAACTGTAATGGTAACGGCGCGGCGTTACAAATAACGTGTTACTTCCCAACCCTGCTAATTAGTATCGTTGTAGTGACTACAGCTATCTTTTTACTTATATTTTACGAATATGGGAATATTTTATTTATTTTCAGGCGCAGTCGACCGGCGAAGACTCGAACTCCATGTCGGAAAACGAGGAGGATATGTCGAATCACGGCAGCATCCTGAACGCGGTGAAGACTGAGCCAAGTGACATTCTAAATGATTCTATAGAACACCATCGTACGAGCTTCCCCACAGCATTGTTGAGTCTCCAAGGTAATTATTTGGCACTTTTACACTTGAAATTCTCACGTTGAATTTTGTAAAACATTTTATATTTAACAAATTATGTCGTTTGCTTTGTCTGCCAATAATATAATAAATATAAATATAACGTACTCCGACAGAAATAAGCAGACTATTGATCTGTTTGAAAAATATGATTTATATTGATAATTGCTTATGTAAATAACAACCACTTCGTTATTTATAAGGCAGGGTTGAATTTACGATGGACCAAAGAAATCCCAGTTTTGTCGAAAGGATGCAAATTAGTTTTTTAATTAATGGCACATTTAATTACTAATTACATTTGTAATTAATTATTAATTCCTCGTCCAGTTACTAATTACTTTTGTAATTAGCAATTAGCCCGACTTAATTACTAATTACGGCTTCAATTAAAATTAATTAATGAATAATTACAATTATTTCTATTTGTGTACATAATTTCATTGTATTCTTTGACTTATGAAAATGTGTTAACATGAATCTATTATTAAATGTAATAAACTAACATATTATTAACATAATTTGATTTCGTTTACCTGTGCTATAGTCAATTGAGCGATATAAATCTCATGATTTATATTTATATTTACCGTGAAACAGTCGTTGACTTCGTTAATGCATACCGCGTGTACTGCATATTATTAAATAATAAAAAATTAATTCTATTTTAAATACATTTGTGACAAGTTTCGGAGACAATGAATATTACACTTTTAATATTTTCCATTTAAATATAATATATAAATAATTGCATTTTCTCTCTTATTTAGTAATATAAAATTTTTTTAATAATAACATTTTACGTGTGTAATTGTCGAAAATTTATCTAATTGACTCTATTCTTAAATTACAGGCATGAACATGCCAGGACCCTCCGGTATGCACCAGGTAGCCAATCAGGACCCAAATTATGTTGGTAAGTTTATCAAATCAACGATTTGATTTCATCTTTTTAAACATTCTTAAAGCCCAGACTAGTATCCTTCCGTCGTTTCCCAAGACTCTGATCTCTCGTTGTTGCGTTGAATGCATGAAACTCTCGTACCTCTCACAACCCTGCATCCCTTGTCAGCTACCCCTCTTATCACACGGTGAGCAGCAACGTATTATGGAGTCGCATCTCAACGGCTCTTCTATGATTTTCATTATTATGTGGCGTATCTTACATGGCGGAGATATAAATCCTTTTCATGATAACTACCATGCAATTACTTTTCTATTCGGAAACGAGCTTTACATTGCATCTTCATTATTGTTTTTGTCTGCAATGTGAGGCTCATTTTCGACGTCGCTTATTACCTTGAAAAATTGTGCAAGTGTGAAATCGAATCGCGCCGCTACTTGCAATATCAACAAAATTTTCAAGATCAGAAATCGAATTGTAAATCCAAAATTATATATTATCTATGATTATTTAAAATAATCTTAATTATACGTGTATATCAATGTAGTGATCTTACTCGGTCACAGTTTGAATAAGAATTGGAAACAAATCGCGATATGGGAAGATAATGAAGAAGAAATGAAAAATAGGGCGCACAGGAAAGCGCCAGGAACGATTAATTCGCCATATTAACTCGCACAATACAAAGGATCAAGTTTGATCCTAGGTTTAGGGAGAGGCTCGTTGGGGGAGGGTACGAAAATTATCGAGGGCAAGTTATCTTTAAAACTTGGAAATACACTTTCAGAAAAGAGAAAGTTGAAAAATGCATAAGAAAGGGCTGCGGGAGGCAAAAAAAGGGATTGAATAGTGTTTAAGGGATCGTACGAGGTTGGCTGAGGACTGACATTGGCTGGTGGTTCCAGGGCGGTGGCAGCCCTCTGGAGGAGACGGTTCAAGCTCGAGTTCCGGTTGGCTGCCGGGTACATCCTCCACGAGGAACGAGCATGCCGGGTCTGGAACTTACCAGAGCGGCGGAGGTCACAACTCGAAAGGGCAGGATCTCTCGGGCATGCTTCAGCATCATCACCATCAGCATCATCAACACCATGCCACCAGCCAACAGTCGTCGCAGCAACACACCCTCAATGCCCTCAACTCCCTCAATAACCTAAACAGTGAGCAACTTACGATGATGCATCAGAAACTGCAGAACAGTCTCCAGCAGAGCACCTCTTCCAAGAGCGATCAACTGAATCTGATGCTTCAATCTTGCGCGAAGGACAAGATCGAGAGCATGGCGATACTCCAACAAACTCACAGGCGGTTTCATCAGCAAATGGATAACGCCAATCACGGTGGTAAACCCAAGTGTCCCGAATGCGGCAAGATATACTCGAATAATTCCAATCTAAAGCAGCACATTGTTAACGTTCACACTGTGCAGACCGAGTATATCTCGTGTCACGTGTGCAGCAAGCAATTCAAGACCAAGCAGTACTTGCAGATCCATCTGCTCTCCATGCATGGGATTAGAAAGCGAAAGAGCTATCCTCTGTATCAGATACAGGCGCACGTGCAGGCGCAACAGCAATCTTTGCAACCTGCCTCGCAGGTTTCTGCGGGTCAGCAATCTCAACAATAATACCCCGCGGTTGACAAATGGTTTGACAAGCAGCAATCTGGAAAATGATCAAAGAGGCTTCGTCATTTACATATATGCGCGCGAAAGATCATTCGGAATCATTCGCTGATGTTTCATAATTTGTGATCCCTTTGTGAAGACTTTTGACAGACGTTTTTATAGTGATGGATCATTGCGCTATGAAGAAATCAATTGTGAAAAACGCGTTGCGGAGATAACAACGTGTGCTTGTGTCTTCAGCGGAAGTGAGTTGATATCATGACGATATCATGATCGCAGATGTAATGTATATATATATAAATATATACTTTTTCTCTGTGAGATGCGCTGGAGGAAGGTGCGTAGATTTAATATATAGTTTAATGTATGTCTTTATGATTATTGATTAAACAAAGATGATTGCACACCTTTTTTATAATGGCGTGCAATTATATTTAATGAAACTGCACGAAGTAATATTTTATACTTTAGTTTTGAGATGATTTCATAGTTAGTTTATTTTTGTTAACAAATGTAAAGTGTGACGAAGAATTTTTGCTCCGATTTGCATCATTATTTAAATTTTTTATTACCATCTCCTTATAAATGAAGAAGTCATACAATTAATTGCTAGTTTTCTTTTTTTACGACTTTAGTTATACCGAGGAAAACTTAATAAATTAATCCCCGGTTTGTTCATAAAAGCAATAAATAGATTATATAATTTGATAACGAATAGATTCGATTTCTTATATATATATATATATAAAATCGAATCGGGGTTTTAAAAGCATACCTTCAATACTTTTCTATATTTTATAATGTAATATCTTTTTGGTATTTCATTAAATATACTTAAATATCGGAGAGTTACAAATTTATATTTATATGTATGTTATTTCGAAGTATTTCGAAGTAATTATTAATATAATACTTCGAATGATTTGAGTGCACATTCGGCCTTCCTCTCAGCGCATCAATGGTGGTTAAATTTGACCCTGAGTGTGCGTCGAAAAGGCCGCGCCTAAGCGATCGAAGCTCACACTCGTAGGTATTCGTTTTTTATTAGAATTCGGATAAGGGTGCGGAGGTGTCGATAGGTAAGGTGGAAGCGAAAGAGGGTGCTGGTACGAGAATTGGCCGACCTATTTTCGTCCCGTACCGCAGTGCGCAGTTCACCCTTCGCGTTGACGATAAGCAGGCCTTCTCGATTGGTCGGAAGAGGAAGAACGGGGGAGAGCGTGAGAGAGACAAAGCTAGAAAAAGCTCCGCGAGAGCTTTCTTTACCGCGGTATAACTAGTGCGATAAGTAAGGTGGTATGACCAACCCCGTTTTTTGAAAGCAGGCTCCCGTCATGAAGCCACCCTCCTATGGTATATATTCATCTTTTGTGAAATCGCCTGCCTTTATGGAAGAGCCGAGCGGAATAAAGGATTACGCAGAAATGGGTGTGGGAAAGCCGGAGATACAGACTCTCACCTTCAAGAGCTATTGTTATTAATTTCTTGCACCACTTCTTTTTTATGGAAGAAAGCTTTCGAATTTTTATATATACAAAGCATCGATGAGGCTTCAAATCTAGATGAATATATGTGTGTATGTGTATATATATATATATATATACATATACACATTACTTATTTCTATTTGTATGTAGATAGCGTTAAAAGAAGACAATCGATTTTTAAGGATCACATTTCCATTTTGAAACTTGCAATGTTATTTTGCATAACTAGCGGCAATAGATACACCACTAACTGCAATCTCTCGGCAGCATCTGTTGTAATTAGTATGACTGATGTACACAATATTAATCACGAGATTTCCTCCGTTCATCATTGCGTCAATTTATCTTATAGTAAAAAATGAAAATAGACAATCAAGCTATTTGTATATCACAATTTTGCCCATTTCTCGTTTTCGACAAACAAAGAACGACAAACACTTTCATGAAAAATCCGAAATCAATTGGCGCAGCATCACTTTGCCTCTCGTGACGTGTATCGGGAACATGAGCATATACCTACGTGTGTCACGCACGCCATCGTCCGCAATATTACGAGGGAGAAAGAGATAGGGTACGTCGTATTGATCTCGAGGATTCAACAAACAGCACCTAGTACCTCCCGCTCGTTCCTCTCTAACTCTATCTTGCTCCTCCACCCCGTGCCAATCCCGCCCCTCATCCTCCCGCGTTCCCTCTTTCCTTCGCCGATACCTCTCCCTGTCTCTCGTCGTGTTCCATACCATTCGATTCGCCCTCGCGTATATAGGGTTTGATGAGGGCAAGCAACCCTGTTCGGACGATAATCGCAATTCCATTGTCGGGCTTTCGATCGCCGTCGATCTCGTCTCGACAATAGTTCGCGTAAGGACCCGTCTCCTTCCGTACTTTCTCTATGATGGAGAATAAAATCGGCGAATCGCGTTGCAGGATAATATCTAGAAAAATAAATTGCGATCGCTTTTCTTCATTACATTGTGGTTTCGAATACCACATAGCACGGAGTACTACAGAAGCTGACAATAATAATGACAGTGACACTAAGAGCGAACGTTTTCTAAATTTTCTAAACTTTGCTGTTAAATAGACAAGTGTTAAAAAACTAGAAAGTCTATTTTTTTATATAGTTAAAAGAATGGGATCCTTTTTAAGCATTTACATTATAATAGATAAAAACATGTGTTATCTTGCTTCAAACTGATTTGAGTACTGATTATCTTCACATATATGCTTTTTAACAGATAAACAGATGTTTACTTATAATTTCTAAAACGCAATGCAAAATTTTACTTAATTCTATTAAACAATGTCATAGTTACAATTCATGCGATCATGGCAGGAATGACTTCCTAGAAAAGGTTTGTGATACGAACTTATGCGGTAGAAAGTGGTGAAAGAAAGGGGGGGAGTAATTTAGTCATTCGTGAAAAGTAAGCATTCCGAGGGAATATTAATTTATCCAGGGAAACAGTTTCGACCAATCGATCCGGCGACGCTTGTTAACAACACAAGTGCCTGTCTCGGGTTAGCAGATTGCCGATTTCCGCGCGAGACGGGCGAGCAAGCGAGCGAGCGAACGAGCGAGCAAGAGAAAGTTTGCTAGGACACGCGATAGACGAGCCTATGACCATCGACCACGCGATCCCACAGTCGCCGCGTTTATCCTCGTTGCGAACCCCTGACAAAACAAACCCCGTCGGCTTATCCAATTCCGCGGTGTTTCCACGAATTTCTTCCATCCCGTGCCTTGTGCCAACCCCTGGCGCTCGCAATCTCCCCCCTTCCGGTAAATGGAGGCAGAGCTTCGCATTTGTTCTCAGCAACTTCCCCCTGACTACCTCCCTGTCTCCTTATCCGCGCACGTTCTTCTTACTCTAACCGCCTTTCTACCCCTACCCTTTTCGTCATTCTCCTTATTTCGTACCATCGGCGTAAAGCTCCGTCGCCTACGAGTGCGGCCTCGTCTAAAAGCACTCACCGGTACTCCACTCGGCGCGGGTGCGGTCGGGGATGGGATTCACTTCCGTTTCAGGACGTGCGGTAACCCAGTGACACGAGGCTCGGGAGAAAACGATAGGATCAGCTGCGAGTCTGCGCAGCCACCCGCATGACTCTCGCGGCTATGATTGATGATTGTCGTTTACGAGTACTTTCGGTTACTTTGGAGATGTTGCGATAGTTCCTGAAGCCTTGAGATGAAACCTTGTGAAGGTTTCGGTTGAATGGTACTTTAGTAAGAGTAGTTTTCTTTTTCTTTCCAAGTCTCATCTGTTTCTTTCTATTTCTTATTGATGAATCGCAAGTGCCATACCCATAACCAAACTGAAAATAAATTTATCTTAATAATGTATTTTGACACGATAATTTTTTCAAAAATTTATAAGGATTATAAAGATTCTGATTTGACGAGCTATTGGATGTCAATTGGGTCGCAGATAGCAACAGCGAACTTGCTTCAAGCATGCTGTAGATATCACACGTGCTTGATGACAATTTCTTGCTAAGATTCGCCCGTAGGCCACGACGTTTTTTCGGAATTGCAAGAATCAGCCAAATGCATTTCTCTCAAGTCTATGCTATTTTTCCAAATCTGTGATATTTTTCCAAGTCATGCACAGTTTTTCCGTGATTTGTGAAAAAATTGCTATTATTCATAGCAACTAAGCAACCATGACATATAACGCGCGATTCTATACAAAGACACTTTAAATTTTTATTTCAAATAAATTTGGTAGGAAAAAAGATCGATTTTGATCGCGATTTTTGATTCGATGAAATATTCTTTGCTTATTTAAATTAAGCTTTATGGATTTTTTCGAAATATTATTATAATTTTTCTATATTTTAATTACAATTAATACTTTGAAACTTTTTATATAAAATGTTCAGTGCATTTACAAAAAAATTTATATAAAATCGCTTAGATATTACTTTGTTTAGATATCTATGATATAATTTAAAATTTATATCGTGAAAATTCAACTAAAAATTTCAGGGAATTTATTTTGACCTCTGATTTAAAAGTTCTGCGAACATAGATTCTCGTTTTGATTGTGTGACATCGGAGACAATTACGCGTATCATTCCGGCCACCGAAATTACGTGTCAGCGTGACTTATGTTCTTTTTGCGCCGGTCCTTATCTCGATCTTTCGCGCTAGGTTCCAGCAGCCTACTACAGATCTATGTTTTCTACTGCAAGGTTGACTCTCGATCGCGCACTCTCGGCAGATTAGAGCCATCTATCACCCGGATCCGATCCGGATAGCTTCGTTTCGACCGAGCGTGGTCAGATTCTTATCATCCTGACGAGTTTCCCCAAGGAAAACGTGGCTTTACCCACGTTTGAACACCACTGCTCGATATTCTTCGCGATATTTTTCGACATGTGTGACGTGAAAGAGAGAAAGATCGCGAGTAGATTTCAATATGGCAATGACGAACATATATAGCGATCGCGTGAGCGCGCACATATGGTTGCTCGTCGGCGATCTTGTTTGTGCCGTCGGTATTGTGTGCGTGTGTACAGGAGATGCGGAACATCCGCGGCACGGGGATGAAGGGACGCGTAGGGAAGAAGGATTCCTCTTCGTCTTCTTCTTTCTTAATCTTTGCTGACCGCCCGTATCCCCCAGATGTCCGTTCAAATCTTGATTTTCTTGGAGTATCCGGGAGAAAAAGAAAACTCGATTACTGAAAGTTTAACGTTAAGAAGATGATCGAAATAGATATCGAGATACATCACATACTTCTTTAATGTAATAAGTTTTCACGTGCTACATAGACGGTACGTGGTATATAGACAGAAATATTTATATTGGCATATTCTCCCAGATGGATTTTTTCAATATTTGTATTATTTATTAATTTTATTTTATACTGATGCTACGATTTTATTAAAAGAACAGATAAATTTAGCCTTTATTATACTTTAGATACTTTAGACATTTTTTATATATTAAATTTACCGATATTCTAAAAGTAAATGTAATCGATTTCTCTTCACCATCAACAATTTCCCGGACAAATATAGCGTTTAAGCTCAGTCAACATTGCTCTAACACTCAAGAAAATGAGGAAACTTCGCGTTGTAAAGACGGGAAAGACCCTAAGGTGGAGATCGATGACGTGATCAGGTTATCCCAATCGGACTGTTCGAAACGCAGTTGAAAAACAAAGATCAGTTGGAAAAAAGAAAGGATCCGGAAATGAGACGAGATTGGATGTAATGGCCCACTTTGGGAGTGGCGATGCCATCAGATATATTCCAGGGAGTTAGGGCCGACGGATAGAACTTGTAGGTGGTCTACACGTGGCCTAGAAGGCACAGAACGCCGGAGGACATTGCGGGAAGGAGAAAAATGAGGTTCTTGCGCGATAAGCCGAGCAACGAGACGAATGCACGGTGTCACGTCGAACTGTTTGTATCTCTCCCCTTTTCCGCCGCCGCCACCGCCGTTTTTCCTATCTGTCTGTCCTTCCTTCATCCGACCTTATCCCACCGCCCATTTCGTCTCTTGCCTCCGTAATGTTCCGGGCGCCCCTTTTCTCCGCCTTTACTCTCGCGAGATCCACGTGCTGCCGTCGCGCGCGGGGTGACTTGGACCGCGCCGAGGGTGGTTCACCGTATATTATTGCGTCCTCTCCGGACAAATGACGATTGCAATTCCCTCTCAGAACTTGTCGCATTAGTCTCCGCGACACCGTTTGGCGAACAGCTGACTTTCAGATGCAGGACGTGTTTTTGCTGGTTTAAGTACATTATGATATGAAAATATTCGCGGAGCATGAACAATGCGATGTTCATATCAGACAGTCGTAGTGACGTAAAATAAATTCGTGAGAATTTATTACGTTTTGCAAAACTTTGATTTTCGAGCTTAATCAGTTTGCAATATAGTTTTATAAAATATCGCGTAAGTTTGGTGGATCGATAGAAGATAAACAAATCATAGGGAAAAACATGGTGCGCAACTTGGCTTTACATTCTCGTTGCGCGTTCGAAATTGTCGTTACGAATACGCGGCTTTAATCTCCCTGGTCTATCGATTCTCGTCGACATGAACGAAAAACGAGAACGCATTTCACGGACGTTACAACAGCGTGGCAAACGTGGCGTGGCAGGGCAAAAAAAATTACCTCCGAAATCCACTTAATGCAATAAAAACGGTGGACATCAAAGGCGAAATCTCATTAACGAGGAAAAGCGCAAATATGCTTTTATCTGGAAAAAAAAAGCACGAGCTCTTAAACAAATTGACAATAATAAATAGATATTTAAAAAATAACGTCTGCAACGTTGATTAAGGGAGACAAATCGCGTTATAGCTACGATGAACAACTAATTCCCCAACTTTTTTACACAATTCAAAATTTAAACGATAAAAAAATATTAAATAAAATGGCTAATACGGCTGTTAAAGAATTAAATAAATCACGCGATGCAAAGTGTTTAATTTGCATTTCTATGTGACGTCATTGCGTAGCCAATTTAAATTCGGAATGCATCATCATTCTAATCGTAACACAAAATTATTCGATTCGTTTACAATCTACTATCTTCTTTTTGTTTGAGACGCAAAAGTTACGATCGATTGTGCCGACTCTGTTCGCGACATTCGTTAACTTTGAGGAAAACAAAAAACGGGAACCGTGAAGAACGAACTCCGAAGCTAGCAACTTGTCCATTTTCTGATGCCGGCGGCGCTCTTGCTGCCGAGATTCAATCAAACTTGCAAAGCTTTCGAGCACTCGGCCGAGCTCTCATTCCCGGATTACTCGCGAGTAAACAGCGACTACACGGCCTCCAGCGCGACGTCGGGTGTCGATAAGAAGGCGCCGAGGAAGAAGGCGCGGATGCCCGAACGGTGGTACTTGTCTGTACCCCGCTTGGGGTACATTTTCTCTCCGAGGAGAGTTTGCGGAGGGAAAGTTAGCGGACGGAGGAAGGGATAGAGTGATGTGGACTAAGGGTGGAGTACTGTGGAAAATCAATGTGGTCATAGAAGAAAAGCGGGTGGGAGAGAGAGATAGATAGGAACTGAGGACAAGGATCCTTTATGTCGGGTCACGTCTTTAATATACCTCGTGTGGGCGGCGGTGTGGCTGCGGCAGCGGGTTTAATCAATCTTCACGGCGAAGCCGTGTTGCGCCGCACGAATGCTGCATCGGTGAGAAACGTGCGGCACTAAGACTTCGATTAAGACCGATTGCGGAGGTGAAGTTTACAGAGAAAACGCGAGAATGCGTACCTGCTCAATCGTCGTTTCAGCCAAAGGATCTTATTCATCCCTTGCAACGGACACACTATCCTAAGAAATCTACGAACGTTAAATTTCTTTACTTTTCATATTTTAACTATATTATAGCTATGATTCATGACCATGACGAACAATGACAAATTCTCCTGTGGCAAACCAATGTACGATCTTTCGTTTTCCGAGGCGTACTGTAATTTAATGGTGTATTTTCGTACCTTAGAACTTTCAAATATTTGCTTTGTCCCTTTTTTCCCTTTGCCGGTTTCTTACATTTGATCCCGCTGCGTTTTACTTTGTTACAAAAAGTTTTTTTATGGATGAAAAATGTTCTTACTTCTATGCTAAATAGATTAATGAGTTCCTTTTTTTGTAAATTTTCTATTCATAAAATTTTATTGTTCGATTTCGGCGTGTCAGTTCTCCAACTGGCGGAGAGTCAGTAAAGTACTCCTTAAAGTGGAGTAGTTTCGTAGAAATGGGGAAAGACAAATTCCAATTTTATCCAAGATATGAAAGATTCACTTTACTTATTATACAAGCTTTACTTATCGATTAAGAAAGAATCTTAGATTAGAAATTTTCTGCATTTGTTTTAAAATTAATTATAAGAAATAGCGATTTTTTTATACACATTAACATCTACGATTTAACTCTCTTTCTCTCTTCTCACCTCTGTTTTTCTCTTCCTCTTTTTTAATTTTTAATTTAATTTCAAATTTTATCTTCATAATACTAATCTTGAAAATAATTTTAATTAAATTTTTTGTTATTGAGCTAATCTTCTGGAATTATTAATTTTAATCTTATCGAAGACTATATATAATCTTCTAGAATTGTTTAATTTTTTCGTTGGAAACCAATTATACAATAAATAGGTTTTTACAAATCAAAATTCATAGAAGCGTAATCTAAAATATTTTAAGATATAAATCCTCGATCCGTCTATCCAATAAGCATTATATCAAAAAATATCGTTAATTGCTAAAAGATCATCTATTATATCAGTAAGCGATGCGTCCGTCACTCGGGAGAACGAGCATTTCGCGAAAGAGCGAAATCCGCGTGAAAGAGCGAGCAGAAAGAGAGGGAGAGAGAGAAAGAGAGAAAGTGAGGCTTTAGGAGGCTAGGGACGTGGAGAGGAGCGAAATGAGAGTCAGAACAGACGGAGGTAGAGAGGGTGTACAGGGGAGGTGCGAGAGAAGGAGTGACAGAGAGAAAAACACAGAGGCCGCGCTTCCCCCGAGGGTCCTGGGATCGATCCCTGTGCAATTTCCCGCACATGTCCGCATTGATCTGCCCTCACTTGCCCCCGGTACCCACCCCTCAGCACCACTCAACCACCACCACCGCCGTCGCCACCGCCGCCGCCGCCGCCGCCGCTGCCAACCACCCTAAGCTTCTTCGGTGGTACCTCCGATCACCAAAACGCCTACCCCTAACCCTCGGTCTTCTCCCTTCACTGCTCCCTTCGCGGACCAAAGTCATTTCAACTACGTCAATTCACCCTCTACTTTTTTCTTAACGTGTCCGAGTCTCACGCACCCGTGGCTTAACGTACGCATGTCACGCGCGCTACAGATATCATTCCCTTTGAGAGTCTCTGATATCATTCGAGTTTCTTTTTATGAGTTCGACAGGGATGCAGACAATCGTTACACATTTGTAGACATACGTAGCTTTCGAAATGATTAATGAGTACATTATAAATAATGTTCTTCTACAAATGCTTTTGTAAGCTTTTTGTATGCTTTTGAATTACGAACTTTGAAGACTTTCTCATTTTGTTTTATATATTGTTTCGATATCAATTTTTTATAAACCGTTTTGTTTTATACGTTTTTCACCGTATGCTCTGTTTTCTTTCGAAGCTCTTACAAGGTTCTGTTGTCCCACGCGATCGGCAATCTCCTGAGGCAAAATTCACTCCGAATACGTAAATCCACCCTTTATTTCCTTCTAACGTGCCTGGAACGCGCGCACTCACGTCTTAACACACGCGCGTCACGCACAGCGATATCCACCCCCTTCAACGTCTTCCAATACTCTTTCTTATCCTTCCTCCGTACCTCCGTTATCCGTACAATTCCGTATCACGTATTCACTTCGATCTCATATTGTCTTAGATATATTGTTTTCCTGACATATATCTCTCTAAAATTGCGTGTTGCCTGACAACAAACTTGTTAATTACTTCATAAATGTATTTCCACAAATTGTAGAAACATTTTATTGCATTTACTTTTAAATTAAGCTTTAAGAAGAAGTTATTAAAATATTTGCCATATCTTAAGGAATATAAAAATAATATTATTTACATATACATAACAAAAAAGTCTAAACTTAATACCGAAAATTTATGTCATGCAATAATTAGAAATTTTTTATTATTTCCGCTCAAATTTAAACTGTCTAATTTAAAAAAGCAAATCTTACCTCTCGTCGAAAGAATAAGTTTTTATTTCAGCTATCTTTATGCCGATCTTCTTGTCTACCGCGTTTTTCTCGTTTTATGTCTCTATAGTTCTTGTATTTTCTGTTATTGCCGCCATTGCCAAGCAATCTCAGTTTCATCCAGGCGGCTCCGGCCATCCGGTTACTTCCAACCCTCCCCTTTACAAATCCAACGCGCCAGGACGAAAGTCGTTTTAACTATACGGAACAGCCTCCCTTCCTTTTCACCTAAACGTACTTTTTCATACACGTGCGGCTCACGCACAATGCGTTGTATCCCGATAGTTGAGGAAAACTTTCGACAAAGAACATGGTTTTTCAATTCCAGAAAAGTGACTCGTCTTATTGTCTCATCCCACATACTTTTCTAGAAAAAACTTCAAAGGGCATCGTAAATTGTTTTATCATGTTGCTTCAGAAACTACATGAGATGTGACATCTTTAAGAAATATGATCGAATTGATTTTTACAATTAAGGTGTTTACTGTAACGCCTATCTTCATATTGCATTTATTTTGAAATAAATCAATAAACTTGATTTTTTATACTGATTGATTGATTTAAATTATAAATCAATCAATCCTTATTTAACTTTCTACATTTAACTTATACTTGTCAGAAATTATTTTTACGATTAAACCTGATTTTAAACGGATTGATTTATAATTTAAATATATAATTTATATATAATTTAAATCAATCAATCCGTTTAAAATCAAGTTTAATCGTAAGAATAATTTCTAACAAGTATAAGTTAAATGTAAACTAATTTGAAAAATTAAGAGGTTTAGAAATCGTTATTAGTAATCACGAGAATTAAAAAATATATGCAGAAGTTCAAATTTCTCTTTTATTTTGTCTTTAGAATATATATATGTGTTATTAGGCTAAGCGCTAATTAAACTTGAATGCAAAGAGATCGGATACGGGTGTCAAGGTCAGAGACTTAAACGCCCCGATCAATTATTACCAGAGCGATGTAGTTCATGCAATACGAAACGCCCTTTACATCCCTGCTCTGCACGCGAGCAAATGAGCGAAAAGGCGAAAGTTGAGTAAAAATAACTTCATCGCAATGCGCGGTATACTTTTTTCTCTTATTCTCGAAGAAGTAAAAAACTTAAATCGCGTTGAGGGTAAGAGCTCGTAGGCAACTACGCCGGCTATCTAAATTAAACTTTTCTTCTTTTCCTCTCACTCGACGACTACTATATATCAAACCACCTGTCATAAATCTAAACCCTAAACCGTACCGAATGCTGATGTAACCAATCGGTAACAAAGTTGATATCGGAAGCCAGATTTATCATAGTTCTATAGTAACTAGCAAAGCATTAAACTGAATATATATTGGATATCGTGAAGTTTGAGAAAGTTCCTTTGAGTGCCATCGATTTCGAAAAATTGATAATAAACAATAATAATATATTTTATTCGAACCTCTTTTTATAAGAATTTATTTGTAAAAAAAGAGAGAGAATAAATACAGTTTATTTAAAATTTATAGCTTGTAAAGTTCCATGTACGCGAAGCATAAAGATTTAAATTCCATTCTTGATTAGTTTCCGCGCGAAACGCTGTGGAAAACTGCTGATGGTTGTTTCGCGTTTTGCCGCCGCAACATTGAATCGGATTTTGGTGTAACGCATCAAGGCTCGTTTCTCATTTCGGTACTTCCAGGAATAGAAATTGCACTGCCGCATATCGATCCCTGTCTATACCTTCGCGTCTTTCCCCTCAACGGGATCGACGTTTTCGAGTTGCTCGCCCCTGCGGTAACGCGAGGCAGACGCGGAAGGACTTTCCCGGAAACCCGAAGACATCGATCTTCGGGCTCCCTTCGGCCAATCAGCGTGCTGACTGCTCCTCGAGAAGCAGGTCCTCGTTAATGCAGCGCAATTCGTCGGAGCGACGCCGCTAATGGACTGGCGCAATCATCCTGGCTTGCTACCGAATCTCCCTCCCTGCCGACAACATCGGTATCCTCCTCCCCGCTTTATGTTTCTTCGTCCTACTTGAAGTTTTTCAAGAAAACCTTGACGTTCGTCCGATCGCTGTATCATCTTCTCGTACTTTATTTTCTCCCTTGCGCGAAGGGTCTTATTGTTAGTGGACTTTCTTCAGTCATCTTCAGTTGTTTTCCCGTGACGGTATAAAGTATTTGTAATTGTAAATAGATGAAAGTTCTGACTAGTTTTGTAATTGTGGTGTTCAAGTAACGATTTTTGATATTTAGAATAATTAGACAAGTATCAGAATTGTTGATGTTATATTTTGTATTACAAATCTTGAATTATTTTTGGATGCGTTCGTAGATTTTTATGACTTTAATTGCATATTGAATTTTTCATATTTTCATATTTTTTATCATTTTTTAAATATTTTTTTAATTACTTTACAGTAATTTTAGAAAAACTATGATTTATTTTAGGTATTTTAAAATATTTTGTAATAAAATAAAATTAAATCTTCGATATAATTCTAATGAATCGATATTTAAAGAACAGATTTTCTAAGATTTCATTATAACAAAAATAATGGTCCCAGTTTTATCTTCTCATAAGATCTTTCAACTTAATGTCATTAAACTTGGTAAATTTAGAGACGTACGTTCACATCTTCTCTTTTAACAAAATTAAAATATTATCTTTTATTTTACTCACTTTGAAATCAGGTTAAGCAAAGAAAAGAGTAAATTTTTATTTCTCCAGCTGTACTGCGGAACTTCTTACATTTTCTCCTGAGGTAATTTCGTTTTGGAAAGAATTTCTTGAGAGAAGGAAATGGCGTCTCTTCGTTTATCTTTTCTAAATCTCTCAGCATCTTTTCCTATTTTCACGGTCCTTCATCATTCCAGCTATCCCTTTTGGTCTTTCAATTTCTCTCTCCCACTTCTTTCGCCTATCCCTCTGTGTTTTGTCTTTCCGCTCATCGTTCTTTTCCGCACCCTACAGCCGTCTTTCTATCATTCTCTTCCGACCGATCGGCTCGGAGGTTGGCTGTAATCGGACGAACACATACACTTTTCACACCCCGATCGATCGAACCTGAACTTTTAAGATTCCCCGACTGATCACCGTCTTACCTGAATATATTTCACGCTTGAAAAAATCATCATGCGATGAGAATGCTTCGAATTTAACGAGATGTGATTTTAATAATTGGAAACTTTGCAAATAATTGAATCGATTAACAATACTTGTTTAAACACCTATGAATTTTATAACTTACGATATATGAGTGTTCAAAATTTGTAGACTAAAAGTTAAATAAATTGAATTATAGGACATTTAAGAAAATAATATAATTAAGTTCTGAACATTTTTGTAAAAATATAAAATAATGATTTTGAAATTACGTACTTTTATTCGTACATTTTATTACCATGGAATATAATCGAAGCTCGTGTGAACATTCCATCGAGTAATAAAAGATGAAAATGGAAAGAGAAAAGACCCGAGCTTAATGCTCTAGAAGCAATGTGACCTTAATTCCACCCGAATTCTGGTATAACCCGATTGATATATAAATCATCGCGGAATACGGTCTCCCGCGGTTCGCGTTATATATATGTGGCTCTGTAACTCTAATAAATTGGTTTGTCATCCACCATAAATCAGCAAGTAGTTACATACTGCGATCCTCTTTTACATGATGTTCATAGGTTTAGTCGACAAAAGTTAATTTCGAAAATAGGATGCTACGGTTATACAAATACTGATGATCAAATTTCGGTCTGGATGTTATTTCTGCTGACGCATTGAAAAATATTTTCCGTCTATTTTTGAAAATAAATGTGTTTTTAGTATAGAAATAGAATTTTATTCGTGAACGTTATTACAACGTTCTTTTTTGTGAAATTCAATTATTCTAAAAAGTTTCCAATAACTTTAAAAAAATACGTAAAGCGTATTGAAAGAAAGAGAGAAATATTTTTTGCGATTAGCTATTATTATAAATACACCCGATATCTTCCAAACAAAAATATGATATAATCACTTGTCTCGTTATTTAAGTCATTAATTATTAATGACTGAAAAAATACTTGAAAATATGATAGGTGGGGTGTACGATGCGTGTAGTTTCTGCATGACTCGAATCACCATCACATGGTGAATCTACACATCCTTCCCTTTTACGTAATGAGACGTGCACGAAAATGGGAGAGGCCTTATGCTTAGAGATTCGTAGGAAAGATAGTCGTAACGAGGCGTAGAGAGTGGATCAATACGAAGGTTCTTACGTAGTTCGCTTACTCTCGCTCTGTCTCCCTTCTTCTTGCTCTGTCTCCACCCTTCTACTCTTCCTTATCTCTTTCTTCCGTCCAGGGTCCTCCATTTCTCTCGGCTTCATCCTGACGCTCTCTCTCTTTCTCTGTTAGTCCATCTGTCTTTCTCCCTCTCGTCTATCTACTCTCTTTTTCTCTGTCTCTCTCTATCAGTCTCTCTCTTCGAGAGCTTGATGTGCACGAAGCGAAGGCGAATGACGATGCTTGCCGATAGATCGAATATGATTATCTTCCGTTTACCTCTGAATTTTCTGTCTCATTCGTGAGATGCATAAGAAACGTCTCCGCAGCAACGACAGCCATTCCGAAATGCGAAAATAATATCCGCGTTTGCGAGAGTGCGTTACGGTGCCAGATGTTTATTCGATTATTACGACCGGAAGTCGTCCGCGTCTCCACATGAGCGTGAGGCCGAGAAATTAAGAAAGATAAATGAACAACAGATTACGAAGATGCCTTGCGTATGCGACTCGTTTAGTCTAGGGCCATCGTATTATATTTTGGATAAGAAACAACATCAACAAGTACAACAACAACAATAACAACACACCAAACATCCTACAACCGGGCATGCCCTGAGAGTACGAGAGTAGTACGCGTGCGAGAGTGTGTACGCTAGAGCAGACTGAAGACTAGAGAGAGAAGGGAAAGGCAAGTGAGTGTGTGCATGATCGTTCGTGTGGAGAGAGACAGATCGGGCGCGAAAGTGCGCTCGAGGGTGCGGAGTGAATGAGGGAGAGGGAGAGTAAGAAAGATGGACAGAATGTGAGAGAGAAAGTGAGAGACAGAGAGAAAAGAATCACGTGTGATTGGCAATGTGTGTGCTCGGATACAGAGCGAGCAAAGAGCGAGAACGACAGAACGAAAGAACGAAAGCTTTAACGTGTGTGCCTGTGTATACTTGTGCAAATGTATACTGTGTGTGTGAATCTGTGTGCATGTTAGAGAGAAAGGAAGCATAATCGAGGCATTGAAAGAGGGAAAGAGAGAGAGAGAAAGAGAGAAAGAGACAGAGAATATGAGAGAGGTAGTGCGAATGCGCGTGCATAGAGAATGCTAGAGAAAGAGAAGGAAAGAGAGTATGAGAGAGCGGGAGAGAAAGAGAGGTACAGAAAGAGAGCGAAAAAGAGAAAGAGAGAGAGAGAGAGAGAGAAAGAGAGAGAGAAAACGTGGGAGAGACGGGAGAGTTGGCGAGAAAGAGCAAGGAAGGAAACAGTATCAACTGACGGGCATGTCCTGGTTGTAGGATCGGCGATGCCGAAGAGGGAGGAGGCCGCGATGGCGGCCGCCGCCACCGATACCACACAGGCGGTGGAGAATTTCGCGAGGCTCTACACGGTACTGCGCCATGACGACACTAGGCCTCTATGCCGTTACTGCGGCCGTAGCTACTCGTCACCGAGCAACCTGCGACAGCACGTGAAAAACGTCCATTCGAACTGGCCGCCGCCGGACACGTGGCCGCAGTGCAACGTATGCGGCAAGCGTTGCAAGACCAAGCACTACCTGATCAATCATCAGCTGCAGGCACACGGCATCCATCAGAGGCCTAGCATGAACAATCCCGTTGCCCAACAACAACAGCAGCAGCATCAGTCACCGTCCTCGTCCTCATTGCCATGAGTACGTTCAACGTCATCGTCCGATGGTCATCTGGAAACGCGTACAAATGCGATCAAATCCTCGCTGCTTGTAGAAAAGCTTTAGTCACGCGGTTGCTACCCTCTGTGCTACGCTTGATAGAACTGGAAATCGTAACAAGAATTCCCGTCACCGCCGCAGCTGCAACCGTCGCCGTTGCGTTGGTTGCCCGTTTAAAATTTGTTTTATCCGTTTAGGGCTTCGTTTGTAATAGAACATTGTATGGTTTTATAGCTAACAATGGTCACCATAAAACAGTAAGGACTATCTGAATGCGATTTTTCGGGCATTAATGAGAGATGGCAATTGATATTATATTTTCGCAGTAACATTGTAGTTTCTAATATATACATATACCGCGATAGAGTTTTAACCAAAATTTCTTACTATACAATGTTATCCATGTATTATCTAAACTGTCTTATTGAGTGGAAAAATGAAAATTTTATTTTATTTTTATTCCTATCATGATTTTACAATTTACTCAACATAATATGTTGTTTATTAGTGTCGTGGCTAGATTTGTCTCAATATATATATTTAATACATTACATCGAAATTCGATATTGATAACATTGCAATTCTAACAATACTTTTAATCCTATTTTATTGACTAAAGCAGCATTCTCATAACAAGAGAATAGAAATAGCGCGAACAGTTTAACCTATTTGGCGCATGAATTATTTCCGACCGTGACAAATGAACTAATGCCATTATCGAACTGACTGTTTTGCATAGTTTTTGTGATACCAGACGAAATGCACATCTAAATACAGTGCGAAAATGGCAACATGGATAACAATATTGAGATTATAGCACAAGGCAAAATCATTGATCGTTTCGACATTGCGCCTAAAATCATGCGTTAAACTTAAAAGTATACGAAACGCTGAATGAGTATACGAACGTTGACCGAAAACATAATCATAAATAATTATACAAACGCGTAACTATAATTAGCGACATAATAGGAGATTTGTGAAGAACCTGGCATACTCGATTAGCACGTTTGCGAATTTAAAACCTCGAACACCTCCGCCACTTTTCGTCGAAAATCCAGCTTTGTGGTAAAAGATCTTCAATTTATATTAATATTCCTATTTCCCCCATTCAAAGAACATGATTAAATGGCAATGTTAATTGTCCACATTCTCTTGCACGATGCCAGACTCCTTCCAACCACACTGAAGTAAAAGACAGTTATCCAGTAAAGAATTTTAACAATATTGCATTTTTGTTTTTGTAGAATTTGATTTGAAACGAGTTCGTTAGAGTCTGAATATCCTAGTTACATGTCAACATCTGTCATAATCTCAAATTATGTGACGTGTATGTATTTGTTATTAATATTTGGTACTATATGCCGAAAGTAATGAGAAATATCTTAAATATTTTATGTAATATGATGTAACGCAACTTTTATGCTAAAATTTCGGAGACTATCTCGCATGTGAAAGTACTTCGAATATACAGTGATAATTAGTATTGCAAATAAACTATCGAGAGAGAGAAATTTATATACATTTTATATATAAATTTATAATTTATAATTTTATATAAATTTATAATTTATAATTTTATATAAATTTATATTTTATATAAATTTTTTTGAAAACAATGCAATAATTATTATTCATGATGTAATCGTTATTTATGAAGTAATGATATAGTTTTTTGAAAGCATAATCAAATTATCACTATATATTCTAATAATAAATACTTTACGCTGATGGTCACCCGTACCAAGAACAATTAGCGATCGGTTGATTCCAAATAGTAAGAGCACGATATAATAGTAACCGCTGCGGGAAATACCTCTAGATGTTGAACACCGTTGGGTCGAGGTTGGGCGCGTAGCATTATCGTGTTTAGCTCGGGGTGGGATTATGGTGGTGGTGGCTGGTGGTAACGTTGGTGTGGTGGTGGTTGCAGATCACGGGCTTGATGAGGCAGAGGGCGCGGCTTACCACCACCACCACAGCCATCACCAGCAACATCATCGGCATCGCCATCATCATCCACTATCCGTCCCTCCTCCTCACCACCGTCATCAGGCGCAACTGGAAGACGACACATCAGTTAATCAATCTTCCACCACGGCGACCACAACGATCACGACAACCAGCAAGTACCAACGTGGCCAACCGGACTTCAGGCAGCAGAGATTATTGCGGGAGCATCATCGGCAGCATGGTTACAGGTGTCCCCTCTGCTGCAGGACGTTGCAGGATATCAGCGCCATGAGGGCGCACTTGGATCATCATTATCCCAGAGACTCACCCACCTGCCCCGTTTCCTCCTGCGCCAAGACCTTCTCCCATCCCAACAGTGTCAGAAACCATATGCGACTGAAGCATCCTGTGCAGTGGGATCAGATTAAGACCTTGAGGTGGACCTATGTCTGATAAACAGGCGAGGATCAGTATAACTCTGATCGCGTGTCGTAACTTTAATCTTTCCCAGAAACATTTTGCCAAAGAAACTTTGCTTTTTGTTTTCCGCTGTGGCCCTGCAATTCTTTGTGTGATAACTGTGCGGCGATAATGAGTAATAATTTAATAGATTAGGGCAGACCTTTCAGTTGGAAATTGCTTTTGATATATAATATTAGCAAAAGAAATAATCTAGTATAGATCCAAATTTGATTGATCCAATATTGTTTTGGAATATCGTTATTGATCTAATAATGCAAAGACTATCGGACCTACATTAAGTATCTTAACAGTATTAAAAGTATCTTTTAATAAGTATATTAATTATTAATATAATTTAATAATTATATTAATATATATAATATATATATTAATATTAATATTAATATATATAGTATAATTATATTAATATAATTATACTAATTATATTAATAATTATATACGAGAAAAATATCGTATTTAAATGAACATTTGCACTTAGATATCAATTGACAATCATTCTCTATACAAGAAAATTTAAGCTTGCTCATTTAGCATTTTCATATTAAAAATAAATACCAAATTAGCGGCAAATCAAGCTTGTTATCGCCGCGCTAGGCTATTTTGAATTATGAACGTTGGAAGAGAGTCTGGTCGACAGAAATTGGGTTCTTTATACCATCTAAGATATTGAAATATCGAGAGATGCACAAGCGAAATTGGTAAATGCGTTGATAGAAACATGCGAATTTCGAATTAGTTAGGAGAAAATCTAATATGCACTCCGATAGGAGATGCGCAAAGGTGACAACCGAACTTTAGTGCTTTATTTCGAAACTGTCACACACGCACCCACCGTGAAGTTTATCCCTGACGAAAAGCGCACACTGTGTACATATGCGAGAGATTATATCGGCAAAGGAGAGAATCTATAAATATATATGAAAAGCTATTATATATTGCCCATATATATGTATACATAAAGAGATATACATAGAGTTGATTTTGTATAAAATGTACGAAACAGTATTTCCTGTAGAGCCTGAAGCGTAGATCATGCCGTAGACAATGAAGCGATATACTTACACACTGCGACACCCGGCGTATGCCGGACATCGATATAACAATTAGATTACGTATCTAAGAGAGAAAACAATGTTCCTCTAAGCTGAGTAAGCCAGCCTTATGTTAAATAACGTAGTTTTAAGAGTGTAGAAACCGAATGGAAGAGCGCACGCCGAAGACCGTGACGAAATTGAGCGGTCGATCGGCTCTGTAGATCCGTTTGCTCTAGCGACCGCGAAGAAATGCGAAATTGCAACGCGACGTGCGAGGGGCTATTCACTCAGCTATTGGATGTACACGTGATTACAAAGTACAGTTGATTACAATTGATTACAGTTGATTACGATGTGATTACAACTACTAAAGTGACTTTATACGACTGTGTGAAATCGATTGTGATCACAGTTGATTTCATTGTGATTACAAATAATATCACAGTGATTACAAATGATATCATTGTGATTACAAATGATTTTATTGCGATTACAAATTATTTTAGCAACGATTTCACGCGATTTCTTACTTATTTTTCTTTGATTACACTGATTACGCTTTTGTTTAATGTAAATGATTTCAAAATATATTGCAAGATTACACGTGATTACGAATTGATTTCACTGTTGATTACACATGATTACAAATCATGTGTACACCTGATTTCATTAGTGAATGGCCCCTCGGCGACGTGTGAAAGAGATACTAGTGTGTATACGCAAAATGCGCGAAAATACGCAAGTCAATGTGAGTGAATGGATCGTGAGTAAATACGTCGACCAGAAGTACGGTCGCTTGACAACGCCTAGCCTTATTTTTCTACGTCTTACGTTTCATCAGTATTCCCTAGGTCAAGAGTGCCCCAAAAGACGTTACGTTCGAGACCGTGCATATTAAAATACATCGCGAATAAACACGAGGAAGTATATTTATATATATATTTCTGTGAATGTGTACGAGTTGTTAGTTGCGGATCTCGAAGAGAAATGTCGGCGGATATGATAAATATTATAATTATAATGATTTCGAAAATAAAATTTTTACAAAAATTTACGAGATGTATTGCATATTGTAATGTTTAGAAAACTGGACGCTGCAAAGTAGCCGCGCAATAAAGTATTTTTTTCATTGAATTATTATTTATTATTTATTATCGATTTCTTCTCTTCCCGGCTAACAACTCGTACCATGAATAATGTATAGAATACCGTACATACTATTTTAGCAGATACTAGCTTCTATATACATATATACATAAAACGTACGAAATAAAGTCTATACTATTTAAGTAATGCTTTGTACAATAAAAAGTACTCACAGAGAAATTCAGAGTATTATATTTCCACAATCTCTTGTAAATTGTCATAACATTATCGATTACACGACAATCGTGTGATCGATCTTAAAAGAAAAATAATTCATGTTTTATAACTCTTATTTTGATATTTTTATGTAAGGAGTAAGGATTTTTCATTTTATCAGCGGTTTTTTCATTATTCTTATTATCTTTCTCAACGCAATAACATAATATTTTATATGAAATTAGACGATATAATCTTTACTTTTAATTATTTATAAAATGACTTTTATACATAATTGATTATCTTCAAAATGAGATTAACAGAGTAAAGTTTAGAATATCGAAATTATCAAAATTATCCCTTTCGAACAATCATTGTCAATTGATTACTGGTCAATGATCCAACATTCTTTCTTCCATTCCATGAAATACATAAATACCTCTCACACATCCATCATTTATTTTCAGTCACTCGACGAGGTCTGGATATGATACGAGTTCGTGCAACGGATCCTAGGCCTTGTCCAAAGTGTGGGAAAATGTATCGTTCAGCACATACATTACGCACTCATTTGGAAGACAAACATACAGTCTGTCCAGGATATCGCTGTGTTCTGTGCGGAACGGTAGCAAAATCTCGGAATTCTCTACATTCACACATGTCGAGACAACATCGGGGTATCAGCACAAAGGATCTTCCAGTTATGCCGATGCCCAGTCAGTTTGATCCCGAGTTGGCATCCCGTCTTTTGGCCAAGGCTGGAGTCAAGGTGAGTCCGGCTGAACTCCGCGCACGAGCCAGCCCAACGGCACCTCGAAGAAGTGACATGAGGTTGGAACCACCTCGCGGAAGTGCTCCGTCCGAAGTTGATAGCTGCGGCGGTGATGATCCCGAAGATCTTACCGTACCCCTTAGCCTTAGGTACGGTTCGCCAATTCCGAACACTGTCATTACTAAGGTAAGCGGCAACAGTAACAGTAGCAGCAACAGCAAGAATTCGACAACGACGAATTCGATCACCACTAAGTCCCTGGATATCATGCACGTTAATCGTGAGCCCAACATAGCACCACTGCCGCATGGCGGCCACCATCCAGGCAATACTAGTGCAATCGCTGGCTCGGCAATCTTGGACACCTATTTGCAGCTTATTGCTGAGAACTCGGGTCTAACGGCAATAGGACTTGGTCCAGAGCATGCGGTCGCCGTAGCTCATGCCGCTAAGATGCGCATGATGGAAAAACACAGTAGTCGCAGCTTGGAGGATTATCCTATAATCGGCAGAGACGAGGGTCGAGGCTCCGGAGTTGTTCATGAAGATAGACAAGAACACGACAGACACAGCGGACTTGTAGATGAAGCGGAATCGTCAGGTGTGGATGACGACGAGTTTAGTGAGAATGAGGAATTAGAACCGATAAAGGAATAGTTCCTCCCTCTTCCTTAAAATAGCTTAATGATTACAAAATACATCTTCGGAGGTACTGAAAATTCTTCGAGATGATCTTCGCAACAACATGAGTTGGTGCTCGCGACCTTTTTAATGAAGAAAGAGGAGATAATATGTGCCAGATCATCCATCCGAGGAATCGACCGATGATTATTGTTTCTTATTGCGTGCTATTATTGCGCGGAATAGCTTATAAAGTCTATTGGATGTCAGACATGTTTAAAGGGTTAAAACTTCCTCAGTTACTTTGACGCCGATCATACAGACTACAATGTGGACAAGCTTGCTTATTGAACTAGGATCACTTAGTTATCACTAAGGCAAGTAAGTGCATATGTGTATGTGCAAAACTATGTACATATGCAAACACATACACACGCACACACATGCATACATACAGACATACATATGTACACAAGCGCGTGTGCGCGATGGAGCACCCACATATACGCCACAAATATTCCATCCATCTACCTCAGTGCACATAATAGATGATAGAACAGGCTAAGTTGAATCTCAGTAGATGAAGAGAAGATGAAGTACGCCACTGGATCGCAGAACAACAATGATCGCAAGGTTTGATGATTGCTGCAAGTCTCAAGATATCAAACATGATGATAGGCAAGGCAATTTTGCTGTTTATTTTCCGAAAGTTTAAGCGGCTTGAAAATTTAAATGCGCTAATTTACAATATTTGTTATTATATTATTATTATTATTATGAATGTTGAACACATGCTTAGATATATTGCTTAGATTTATAAAAACACGACAAAAAAAGCAGATGACATTTAACTATTTTTAAATTTTTTTATTTGGGTAACGCGCGTAGCGACATAGTGCCATGCCATATTTACTAGATGCATGCACATATATAGCTGAATGCGTTGATACATGAATGTTACATCATTCATATATATGAATGACATTCAATTTCATGAAAAATTCTCCAGAGGGCCAAATGTGTTTTCTCTTATAATTTAATTTTTTGTTATAAAAAATAAGAAATATCATTATTAAACGAAAAGATTTCTTATAAAAATTTAATGTTATTTTTTATTTAAATGACGAGGCGCTTTCTCAGAAACAAGGAATGTCATTCGTATATGAATGATTTATATAACGTGGCAATCAATGTTAATAATGTCTGATGCACTTACAACTGCTTTCTGCTCGCAAAGAATAAAAAAATTCGTTTAGAGCGTGAAATATTATTGTAATTGCGGGCCTGTGGAACACCATTATAGACTTTATTCACGATATAAGCACGGTAATAATTGTGTTTCAGTCTTGCTCCAATTAAATATTCTTCAGCGAAACTTTATATATAATACAACTGTTCACATCATCAGTTTGCTCAAGTTTCGATTCCGATAATATAATAACATTGGATTGTCGAGATGAATATTTTGCCAATACTATATTGTTTTCTAGCCTCATGATAATATAATTATCTATACGGTGCTCAATCAGGTAGTTATAGAGTATATCTACTTTTCGAAGGATGCCTATCTACTTTAATTGCAGTTTGTTACAAAGAAAAAATGCATAGTTTAGTTTTAAAACAAGTAACATATTCTCTAAGAAAAATTGAAAGATTCTGCAAAAAATATATACAACTAATAAGTTTGCAGTTTAACTAAAAAATTATTTACATATAAAGGTATGTCAAGTATTAAATAATTACAAATAACGAAATGTTTTTAATAAGTACATAATTTATCAAACGAAACGGGGACAAGTCTAAGTAACGCCATTTTGCAGAAGCTGAAACACAAACGTAACTAAATCATTATTATATTTACATGAAATAAAAGACGATTTGAACGGAATGAGACTGGAGCGCAATTAAACCGCCAGTATATCAGTAGTGAATAAAACTTCGATTGTACACGTATTCTCGCAACGCATTCGATATTTAATGAATTCTTTGAATTCAAAAAGGGCACTTGTTTTTTTTTAGATAATTCTTTTATTGATTATTGAATCCAGAAAGTTACTGAAGTAAAGTATCTCAACCATTTTGACATTGACTTATAGATTACGTGCGTCGACCCACTAAGATTTAACTTAATACGTTGTTAATTTCTATTGATTACAATTCATCGTTTATTATCACCTGTTTTTCAAGCAACTTAAAAAAAGGAAGGAAAAATTCAATATGGAATGATAATTCTAGTTTAGTTTCTCTTTGGCTATAAGGCCAAAGAATATAAACCCTTTCGTCCTATCATCTCTTCTTGCATGCAACATCTCTTTGGGGACAGGTATTTTAGGGGCTTGCCATGACGTAGTTAAGTAGTGATTTAAGTTCAGAATATGGATTGTTGTTGATAGGGAAAAATACGATAGTTATCATATGTCAGGAGTAAAATGTTAGGAATAAAATCAGCGCGCGGTTTTCGAGATTGCAATTGCACCAATTAATAACGAAATATGATATGGGGCGATTAAACTTATTCCGCGATCTCGCGACGAGAGAATATGACGTTTGAACGTAAATGCATTTAAACGCATAGCTTCTCGAACAACGCGACGAACGTTTAATTATTCGTTGCTTGCGCGCACGTAATGATCTTAGCGCGACAGAAACTTTTTCTATTTTCGCGAGGCGTAGGGAAAGGTTAATTCGCCGCTAAACGTGCACGACGCGGTATGTCGTGATATTGTTCCTACTAATATACATAATTCATAAGTTAATTTCATTGACAACACATTTAATAGATTCTACGTATATGATAATAATAGGAATACACACACGTATATGCGTATTCTTTATATATGCGTATAAAGAAAAAAAGAAATTAGCAATATGTAGCAGCGTGGCGCGGGTCAAACGCGATTGGGAAATGTTGAAAGATTGGCGTTTTCTCACTTTAGAGGATAAACTTTCCCATGTTTGTGGCCGGTTGTTTGACCAACTAACCTGCGATTGTGTATCGGATATCTTGGCCCTTGGTGCGTGTCTTAATATATGACTTAAGCATAAACTTCATAATCGATCTCTGCATGTATTTTTCGCAGAAAGAGAAGTGCTAGTTAATCAGCATTGGGGGTTGTAACATGAATTAAGCATGAAACAATTTGAAATTTCCGCATGAAAAATTTTCGTAAATCCTACTATGAAATCCCGCGTGAAAAATTGATCATGTTAAAACCACAATATTGTCATGCGTTCTGAAAAACACGGAGAAACTATGAAGAACTATGTGACGATCGCATATCGCCAATGGATATGGTAAATAAAAAATGGAGGAGTCATAAAAGTCAAATAAGTTTTAACGAATCATAGAAAAAATAGAGTTAGCGCACTTTATAAATTAAATTGCTTAAAATAAAATTTGTCGCTGGCTTACAGAAGAACTGCAAATTGGATAGTTTCGACTACAAAAATTCTATTACTAATTAAGATTACTGTAGGAGCATGTATATCCCTGCTTTTGTTTTTGATTTTCATCGCGATTGTGGTTTACAATTAAATATTTGAGAAAAAAGGATCTTTCATGGATCCCGACGTTTAACATACTAACAATTCGGTTAGTAACCTACCTAGCTATCTAGAGTATGAATAGTTATCCCGATCATAAGTTCAAGAATTCAACTCATTGTGCACCTACATTTAACAGCGATCAATTTCTGGAGGCAACTTCTGACTTTCACTTGCTCCTTTTCATCGCTACTATGGATATGTATCCAATGAAGGTACAGTTATATTCAGAGTATTTGTTTATACTTATTTGTTTTTGCCATCGTTTCTGTTACAGTAGAATAATATTTTCCACTCAAGATTTTCTTGTATCATATGTGGGACTAGGAATTGAACTCGGATCTTTTGTTTACTAGACAACTACTTTACCACTGAGCTATTGCCAACGCATATATGTAGAGTGTATTTGACTGAATACTGTATTTGTCATCTTTAGCCATTTGCCTACGTTGATTGTTGGAATTAACAGATCTATAATCTAATGGCATACTAGTAATTTTTGCTTTAGTGGGGACATGCTCACTGCGCGTATCTTAATTTTGTATCTCAATTTGAATTCTATCAAGTTCTGCAAAAAAAAATGACAAAGTACTTTATTTTGCTAAGACTATACGAACTATTGCGTGAACATATATTGATAGGGACGATTGGATGATTCTGATGAGTAGAGTCCCTGGTAACACAATCTTATAGCTCAGATACGTGCCGAAGAAGTGCGCAAGAAATCAGTCCAAATTGCGACAGAGGTGCATAATATCTGTTATTCCACGAGTACTTACTGTACTATTGTAACAGTCTGCTGTAAGAAGCGATTTTTCGTGCAGTTTTACAGCCGAATTGCAATGGAAAGGTTACCAGGGATGTCCTGAGAATCCAGGAGAACGGAAGATGTTACATTCTTTGTCACTCCTTCCCTCAGAGCGAGAGATGGCTCGACATGTCCGACGTATGAATTCTATGCCGGGTGTCAACAGTGTTACTTATCGTGATTTTCGTTGATCTTAGAACACGACTCTTTACAATGTTATCAGTTTGAGTCTTCAAGACCGAGAAAACAATGTTGTTGAAATAATCTGGAAAGAAGAGAGATGTATCTGCTCTCGTATAAACTAGAAGTTTAATTGTCACTGATTCTTATCCGTTATCTAAAACGGATGACGTTCTCGATTATCATTTACTTATCAGGTAATTCTTGATTTTTCTCTTTAGATTGAAAAAATAGCTATTCGAAAATGAAAATTTCAGCCGAAGATAAAAAGAAGATGATATTCTCAATCGGGAATGATTTGTGACAATTCCCTGTCATGCCTTTCATTCAGTGCAACGTTTCTACTGCTTTTGAACATTTGACGGAACAAATATTTGTTCCTCTATGAAAAAATGATTGCGTCAATTTAAGAATTAGAGCCTATTCATGTTGGATATCCCAAATCTGCTCACGTTGGTCCAATTGGGCTATTGCTAATAATAAAAATCCAGCGTGAATAGGATTTCTAAGGAATAAGTATGCTATTAGCACAACTTCATTCGGTATATGAAATCGAGGAGAGGTTGTCATAACGTACCTGAACTTGTTTAATATTTTTGAATTGATCCTGCATCTCATGTTCTTATTAAGGAATTATGAGGGAGGGAAAGTTCAAAAATATTGGTTTCATGTACGACGCATAGTGAAACAGAATCTAAAAAGCCGGCCAAAATTTGAAAAACTTAATTTAATTTTTCTTTCTCATAGTTACTTTCATAGTTTTAGAAAGAGTAAATATTTAAATTATATATGTTAATTATAATTCTCTTTACACGCCATTTTTACTTAAGATTCTTATAATGGTCATTGTAAATTACATTTATATGTGTATATCGTTTGAAATAAGAAAAAAAAGAATATTTGAATATGTCAAAATTATGCAATCGCAAGAGCTGCTAGGCATTCAATTGGTGACGTTTTTTATTTATTATTTTGTAGCGATAAAAATGTGCAATATATTAGCATTTTCAAACTTATCTTTTGCGGAAACGGTATATTTTGTATTGTATGAAAGTGAATGTAGCAGCACTAGATAATAATAATGGTAACTTTATACAGTACCTACTAATTTATATTATACATACTGTATATATAAGATAATGCATATTAGGTGAATATTGTAAGAACAAAAAAAAGAGGAAAATGAAACAATTAAAAGAAGAAAAGAAAAAAAGAGAAAAAATTAAAAATTTGGAAAAAAACGTGGCGACTTCCAGACTACCCAGCGCTTGACAGTTTTGACCACCATATCAAAAATCTTTTGGAATACATCTTTTGAGAATATACCATTCTTGTGCGATTACCATTCAGATAACATATCGCGCCTTATTCGCGTAATTATTCGTACATAAATTTACACAAACACATCAAAGGATGAAAGGAGTTGAGGTAGCGTTACAAAAATAGATTACACTACTGATTTTGTATAATTAAAAAAATTGGTAATTATCATTAGCTTTTGACGTCACTATTTACGATGAGTTCTACAGCAGTACATAAATCAGCTGCTTACAAGCAATCAGAATCTAACAAATCATAGAAAAAGTTAAGCTATTATCACACTAGTGCTAGTTTACATAATAAAAGTAATAAGGATAACGTTGAATAAGGAAAGAAAAATAAATTAATAAAAATAGATAAATTAATTTATCTATAAAAAATAAGTTAATTTATTGGGAATAGGCTGTGTTACGTACGTTACATCTCTCAAGTGTTAAAAAAATTTACACACACACAAAACGTACATAATGATATAGAAAACAAAAAATTAAATAAAAAAAAATTGTGAAACAAAGAAGCAAATGTGTATATGAAACAATATACTATAAATAACATAAAGCAAAAGTTAAGCAAAAAGTTAAAGAAATGGCAGAAAAAAAATCAAGGTGGTCTGGAGCTTTCGCAGATAATAAAAAGTACAAATTTAGGATGAAAAAGAAAAAGAGAGATATTTATGACTGTATATTTATGCCAATATACACACTAATATAAATTTATAAACAGGAGATAAAAAATATTATTGTGAAGAAAAACATAAAAAGAGAAAGAAGAACGAAAAAATGAAAAATGAGCAAGAGAGATAAGAGTAGTTTTAGTATCGGATAAATACGTAGTAAAGAAATTCGCCAAATACTATAGTCTTTCCAATTTGATATACATATGTCCATTATAAGAAAAAAAGGAAGAAAACGAAAATAAAATATAATACTATGATTAACATTAAACATCTTTAATGAGATAAGCAATTTTATTTTCTGAGTAAGATTTGAGGTAATTTGATTTATAATTAGTTTATAAGGCTTATAATTAATTTAGAATATTTTTTGTTTTGAAAATCAGTACATATAACTCGACTATTAATATACATTTAAGAAAACGAAAAAATAATAATTTCGATTATCCGACAAAATCAGATAGGATTAACTCGAATTTATTTTGTGATTAAAGAGATTAAATTGTGCGTAAAAAAATTATGCACAAGATAAACAGAACTCGAAATTAAAAAATGCGGATTAAGGCGGATGCTGCAAGCGCACATATACATAAATATATTTCTTGAATACATAGCATATATCTGTGCAGCAAAGTGTTTTACGAAAGTTAAGTATTTAAGAAATTTAGGACAAACAAAAAACATGTTAAATGAAATAATGATAGCGATCTTTAAAAGCCAATGAATTATCAGCTCATTCGGACGATATTTGATTATTTATTTGTAGGATATAAATTAAAGATCACCTGAATTATTATATCTAGAATGATGTAAATTTTAATTAAAAAGAACATCTTTGAATTTGTTTGATTCTATTGATTTTCTCGTTGCGTTCAAAAATTTTGATTGAATAGTATGTTGTTATTGTATGCTTACATTCGACTACCAGTTTATTAGAATTTAAAATTCATGAACGAAAATTGATAAAACGAATAATACTATGAATAGGGTAAATTAACGAAATTAAAGATAGACAGTGAGAAGCCTTAGTTCTCGCGAGTTATATATATTAATTTTCAAACACAAAATATATAATAAATACATCTTTAATATTAATATTATACACATTTAAGTATTAAGAAAATATAATTAATAGTATTAAACATTAAGAGAGATTAAGCCTCGTTTTATTATGCGCGTGTATTCTATTGTTTTTAAGTTTTATATCTAATTGAATCTAACAATAAGTTTTGGCCAGCTTTTTCGAATTTTGCTCCACTGTGTGCGATGGTTGCACTACATGAGCTGCTGACGGTTATATTTCTTTCCGTTCTCAAGATTGTTTATTTATTATTCGATATGAAAGATGCTGCGTGCAGGTAATATCGAGACAAGACGTGAATTCATTAGTGAACGATGCTAGTATTGAAAATATCAAGTTTGGATTTATTTATGTAATTAATATTTATGTCTATGTGTAATTAATTATATGATTTAACAGCTTTATTTTTGCGAAAGAACACAAAAAAATCGGTGAATTGAATGTCGTGAAGTATCGTAAACTTTAATCCATTAATCACCATTTAATGCATCCGAATGTACATACCTTTTTGGGCTGAATAGTTAGTTCCGGTTTATGTGAATAATTTTTCATTTATCGCGAACGTGTCTTGTTGAATGGAACCACTTCTTGCCGCTGTGGAAAGCGAGGCAGCAAGTTGACAATGCATGTAACAATGTCTTTCATCTTCAGAGATGAAAGAATAACAAATGATATCTATTTTATTGACCAAAAGTGCTAGACTAAAAAAGATTGAAAGGACATTATAAAAGGGATTGAGAGAAATTTATAATAAAGTAGATAAAATTGGATTAAAAGGATAATGTTTCTAGTTTATAGATGGTGCACAATACTCAAAATATACTTCTCAACTTTAGTTTTTAAGAGAGAGACCTTTTTAAGACAAATTAGGATTTTTAAATTAGATTTGTCGCGGGACGCTAAGTGATTGTTTGTGCAGAATTTTGAAGAGAGCAATATCCGTAAACGATATCCTAGCATCCCGATGAAGTTCTAATCTTTTAGAACTTTTGAGAAATGACAAATCCATTGACTCCCGTTCGATGAGAATTAAACATGAGAATGAAACATGATCAGAGTAAGTGTCTGCTGAATGTGGAAAAAGAAATGTGCTGTGAAGTGAGTTACTGAAATAATTGTCTTAAGAGGTATAACAATGTAAGAAACAGAAATTGAAAATTCAACTAGTCGCATAACCCCGCATCGACGCGTTAAAAGCCGATAATATAAATAAAATAAAAGCGCCAATTCTCAAATAGAATAAAATTAATTAACGCTATACCTGTTATGTAGAAAAAAATGTCATTTTAAAATAATTTGGCTTCTTAACTTAATGGTTTTACTTTTAGCAATCTAAGGGTCATTATTACATGGAGACAATTATGTTAGTAAAACACAAATATGTAAAACGAATATCATATTGAAAACGCATATTGATACGCTAAATTTCGGAATGTTTAAATTTGACGTTGTACATGTGTATACGAATGCAACTGTATACGATTGTGACATTTGTATACGATGCGCGCACGAGAGCCAAAAAACGGACACAAGTGATGAAATGAGATTGCGCGTATTTATTACCCGCGCCATGCTGTCTTATGGAAGCGTCCGATATTTTATTACAAATATTGTTGCCAGCCGTGACGCATTCTTCTTTTCTTATAGAGAAAAGCTCGGCTGTAAAACGCGTTCATAATTCGCGATCTATCGAGCAGCATTTTCGGGTAAAGATTGAAACGCGCAGCGATTCCGTTCTAGATTCGTGTTTCCGTGAGTCTAAGAATTTCGCATTTTTATTTTGTCCAGAGATAATCGCGTCCATAGATAATTTCTTCTCGTGAGATAAAAATGCGAGAAAATTCATCGAAGATACGCAGTCAACTTTCAGAGAAAGAGAAAACACGGAAATGTCATCAATCGAGAAACGAATCCAGGTTTAATCGGTACAAAGAAACCACTTCTTGCCTTGAAGCTCTCTATTATTATGAAAGAAAGCAGATCATTGTGCGCAGAGTACAAATTTATTCGCGGATTTACTAAACTTTAACAAGCATTGTAAAGATAAAAGCTAGAGAAAAAGAAAGAATACGCGAATGTTCACACCTTCCATTTTTCGTTAAGCATTTCCGTTTTGGTGTGGGAAAACAATTACTTTTGCTGTAAAAAATATTATCTATACAAAATTTAATATACGAATACATGCAATATTTGAAAGCGACCTAAAAAAAGACTATAGAAAAATAAAAAGGCGATAAAAAGTTGTTAAAAATTTTAACTGCAAAGGGGTAGTACTTATATGTATAAATCGAGAGAAACGAGGAAGCGATTCGAAACAAGAACAGAACACAATCGATCATTTTGTGCCATTGCAAACCCATGAATATAACGATAATTCTAATTTAAGTCCTTGTCCAGTTACACGTCATTTAATTGCGAGGAGAACATCTTCGATTTGGAGAAATAAACAAACGAGCCGGAAATTTTTTAAACGAACTAACGATGATAGGCGCAATGGCGTCATCATTATCGTCGATGATTAAGCAATCTCGTCGATAGATTTTGTTCATTTCTTTTTAATTTTTATAATAATAAAGCCGCGATTCGTGCGCAAGGAGTTTCGCTTGAAATAGACACAGACATACATAGCAGGCATGGATGTAGACGTGAACATTTGACATATGCACAGATTATCGTATATATGCAAGTCATATAACGCATACCGTAAAAAAATGTTTAATCAATATAGGTCAAAAAATTAATCTTGGATTCATGTGATTATTTTCACATAATCGATTCCTTTATTGATCTTGCATACAAAAATATTCAGATATGACAATCGAAAAATGAATATTTAGATATATATTTTATATATCCCGAGATATTATTCAAATATTCTGACAATAAGAAACGAAATATCTCAAAGTATTTATTTTTCTAGTCATCTTATTTAAATATTTTTATATACAAAATGTAAAGTTAAATCGATTTGTGCAATAAGAAACATATGGTCCCATGCAAATGTGCATGCAAGTCATCATTACCAAAACTGAAAATCGCTCCTACCTCTGATAACATTAATTTTTCGGCTTACGTTGATTAAATATTTTTTATTTTGCTTAGTAAATACTATCTGTTCTCTAAGTCCTAAATTTTTTAACTTACATATATATATATATATATATGTATATATATGCATATGTATATATACATACACGTATTATACTTATCTGTAGGAACGAGAGATTGGCGGGGTTGGCTTCATTTGCACGACCAAATGCAAACTTGCTTTTATTCTTGCTTTTATTTCTCGTTCTCTTATCATAGTTTTCTATGACAGTATTTATATAATTATGTATATGTATAAATATACACATACATATATAATTACGAAAATAATGTACATGTGTATATTTATATGCATACATATATACATTTATACATTATTTTTTACACAAAATAGTCCCGGCTTAATAATCCCGCCATCCTCTTGGTCAACCCTTCGTCAGATCAATCCTACATTGTCATAGTCCATTGAACATAGTCCGCAATAGTCATCTCGAATAATACCACCAATTACAGTATTGCAATAGCTTTTAGAGACAATCGTGTGCGTAAATTGTATAACGCGCCCGGCCGGCGCTTTCAATTGACATCTCGGCAAAATTATCGCAATTGTTACGCAAGAGCACTCGCTAATTTTCCGCCGATATAGTTTCATTGCGTATGAAATTGTTTGAAAGACGTATGAGTACTGGGTTTTTAAAAAATAAGTTTATATAATCTCCTCTTGGGAATTATATAAACTTGTTAAAAATCTAAATATACTATTATAAAATCGATCCTCTTAAAAGAGTACAGTGATTAGGTAAATTTGGTATTAATCTTATCATATCCGTTCCAAGTAAACATAAAAATTCATTTAATTATTAATAATATTTACGTTATATATTTATACAAATGGTTGAATATTTATTAAAGAATCTGTGGAAACATTCATGAGGAGTTAAAAGATTGAAATTATTTCAATTGCATTAATTAATTCGGTCACAATGCAGATTGAAATGTTCAATCATCGGAAACAATTTCAGCTATCTTATCCGCTAAATATAGTAGCGAATTCTGAATACTATGAAAGATACGATATAATGTTAATAAAGCCACACATACGAACAGATCTAACATCTGTTTAATATTATTAAAATTTGAGAAACTAGTGCTCTTCAAGACCAAGTTCAATATATTTTTCCGGAATAAACTTTTAATTGAAGCCTTTCGTGGTATTCCGATTTTATTGAACAATGGCATATTTAATTCAGCGGCTGTACAAATAGCTGATTCTTCTTACAGTTGTAGCTTTCGAGGATCGATCGTTCCCAAAGAAACACCGTACAGAAATGTTCCTGCCGCGTCTGCCACCTCTTTCTCTTCCAGAGGATAGCGGTGGACCGTCGCGGAGTTTTCGCGTTATACTTGGATAGGAAGATAAGGGCGAACGTAGTTAATGCACGACGGGTAACGACGGTGATATCGGTAACGACCGAGGCCCCGCGCGAGGCTGTCCCCGATAATAACGCGCGAGTTGGAAGCTCGTAAAGGCCTCCGAATCGGCCGAATGCTCTCGCGCGGTTCGCTTCGTGATTATAAAAGCGGATTAACGACGCCGTAAACGCAGTGAGCCTTTCATGAACTGTCTGGACGCCACCATCGTTCGTTCGAGCGAGTTGCGTTCGCTCTCTCTCTCTCTTCGGCGAGATGCAAATGCGAAGCTGTAGCGTATAATTCTCGCTGCGGTGACATTCGGAATTTGCGAGCGAACGTCCGAGTGGATGCGAAAAATCCTTGATTAATGCTCTTCGTAAATTTTCGAAATATTATTAATTTGATCGAATTAGCTCGTTTTTATGAAGATTACGGCATAAATATTAATCTAATTACATCTTGCTTTTTGCAAATAATTGCGAAACTGTAAATCTTTTGCAAAGAACGCAATAACGTTTGTTTATACTTCACACTATTTTAATCCGCATTTTTTTATATGATTGTAAAAAAATTATTAATGATGATATGAAGTTAATAACAAATATACTTTGTTTCTTCTATATATTTGTCATTAAATGTTCGATTATCATAAAAATGCAAATCATCATAGTGTGCTCGACGAACGTGAACGCGATGACGTATATTTCTACATTTACGTAAGACGCGTTAAACCTACAAGATTATGATGCGAAATTTATCTTCAATTTAATATGGAGAATTAACGAACTCAAAACAATGTTGCGCAATTGCGAAGCGTAGCGCAATTGCGAAGATATTCGAGATGTCCTTGCGTATATAGTGGGATGAGCAATCACTTCATTCTTTTCGCCGCCTCGTCCATTGTACCCGTTTCGACGTTCTTTTTTTAAACGATAAATATAGGGCACGTCGACGAGGGTATGAAGACGATCGGTGCATAATTAGTCATTGCTACCTCCATGCAACCGCCATACAATTGAAGCACAACGCCTGCCTGCATTGCCTTCAGCAGGCTTGCCGGCTGACGAGAGAAGTTCGGATGAACCATCGGGTTTTTTGAAAGTGAACTCGATGAGTTACGATTGGATCTTGTCGTCTAGTATCAGCCTAAAAAAGTATCGTCACACGGAGGAAATTTTATATTAAAAATTACTATGTATAATAGTAGCCGTGGACCATTGCTGGAATTATAAAAATTTTTACTATGTTATTATATTAATAATTATTAAACTCTTTTGTGAAAACATAGTAAAAATTTTAATAATTCCAGCATGGTCCACGGCTACTGCCATACATAGTAATTTTTAATATAAAATTTCCTCCGTGCATATACGCTACGTTATGCTACAGACGGCTGCAGGATAGGCAAAAAGTGCATACGAGCGCACGGCCGGGAATGATCCGCCGTCTCAGGTACTTAATAATCGACACGATGTAATAATGCATTATGTAAATGTAATAACAAACTCAGGAAATCTGAAGCAGCCAGGCCGTGATACTATACTTATAGACTACTACTGCTACGGTACTATTACTGCGGGTGTGATTCTTATGTTAATCCGACCTAGGCGATTCGCGCCTCACAGCTTACTCTGTTTTGTTTCGTTTGTTCGTTTGTTTCTTATTTGTTATAAGATTTTACACTGGCAAGTAACATTTGTAACATTGTATGCTCCGGCGCGCGTGCAAATCCGTTTTCGATTATCTTTATTTCATTGACAGATGTAACGGAAAGTTGCATACCTCTGACAAAGAAAATAAATTAAACATTGTTTTAAGCGTTATTATTTTAATTTGCAGTATTTGGCAATGAGACAAATTTGTTTTTAATGTCTCTTTGGAATTTGTTTTTTAATATCTTTCGAAGAGTTTCTATTTCTTGTGAAAATAATGATATTTTTATGCGATTTAAGTTTATGTTTCATGATTAATTGTTTATAAAAATTTATTTTCTTGTTTCAATCATGCAAAAAGTATTTTAGTTTCTACATGAGTCTAAGTAATGACCAATGTTCGTTCTTTTAAAAGCGCAATTTATTTCTGCGACATGTAAAATCCTTTTTGTGTTGGGGGATAAGTCGAAACGAATTTTTGCGTGCGCATTTACGACAAGAAAGAAATAATTGTGAAATCACCATAGCTACCTCCATGTTATTAAATATCAGTCTTTTTCTCGTGTTATTACTCATGCTCACATACATGGCATATATTATTCTATAAAAATTCGCGCGTGTCAACTGCGAATTGATGTCTTCTCTGTGTGGAAATAAGATATATATATACATATATATATATATATATTATATATTATATACATATATTATGTATACACGATATTTTACACATAGTCATACGCGGGATAAGTATAGCTTCCAAGATTTAAGTTAAGAGATTGCCTCCTTGCATGGAACAGTCGAGCGAGCGTAAATAATAATAATTAATAACGAACAAACAGATTATACAGTCATTAAATAATAATAATGGATAATAAGAACCAACGTAAAAGAAAGGTGCGCGAATTAAATCATTATTTCCAGAACATCAATCTGAAATAATTAGATTATACAGTAATTTATAAGTTTCTGCGATTAATTCACGCGATTTTCTTTTGGAAAATTATGTGATAATACAATCATATATAATAGAACGTTATCTTTATAATAAAAATGTACTTTACTATATATACAACAAAAACAATCTATTTCTACTTAATTTTTTGTACTTTAAAATGCTAACAATTACCTAATCATTTATGGTTTATTATATACTAATGGTTTATGTATTCGCTATTTATCATTTGTGCTCTGTTATATTTTATATAACTATCATAAATTATATAAGCTCTGTTATCAAACAAATGATCTCTTCGTACGCGTGTATTGCAGTCCATTTCCATTATTTATTATCAATGTAATTTTTTTATCAATTACTACTAATCAATTACATCGTATTTTATTTATCTCTGGTCATATAATCCTTCGGCATTATGTACGTAAACTTATATTAACGTTAATAATGGCAATTATCTCATAATAAAATTCTAGAATTAAAGGAGCTTTTCAGTTATGAGTCAACCCGCGCGAATGATCAAAGTATCGTGCGCATTTTTGAAACGATCGCAACATCAATCGCGTATGAAAGAAGAAGTAAAAACGAACTACCTCAACCCCACGAAAAGTTCATTATGGGAAACCTGTATGTACTGGGCAAAACAATAACTGCTGGACACTTCTCATTAAATTTTCATATACATCTTTGATTGAAAAATTCCCGCTCTTCAAAGCGCGCGCGCGCGCGATTGCTTTGTGTATCTGAAAAGTAATATCTAGCTCTCTTTCTTATGAATATATGATTAATCCTGGCTGCGACATAAAATTACCAATAAATAAAATAGAAGTTCTCTACTTGCGATTGTTCAAATTTATCATTTCTATATTATTTTATATTAATAATCAGTATAGAATAATGACGCGGGGCAAAGAATTATCAGAAATAATAATAAACAATTAATTTCAATTGATTATTTAAAATTTTACTCATTATTTCTACGAAAGTCTTACATTATTCTCACGATTTTTTATTATTTTGTCCAGTTGTGTATATCTATATGTACACTTACACACCATGTGTACACACATGCGTGTGTACACATCTCGTTCCGAGATATATGATAATGCACTGCCAAACACCGCCGCTCGACTGCTCTATGATTGACAGTGCTGAATTCCAAAATCGTAATGCAATATGTTGTACTTACAGCCGTTTTTACAGGTCGTGACGACGGTTAGTGATTTTTACATTTGAAACAACGTAGAACGAGAAGATCGCGTGAATGTGCAGATAAAAAGAGAGAAAAAGAGAACAAAAAAGGAGAAAGAGAGAGAAAGGGAGAATGAGTTTTCTGAAAGGCAGTAAAATTGTAAAAATGAGTGTGCGAATGCGTAAATACTTCACACGCCCGGATGGCAATCATGACGTTAATATATATTATATCTAATATATATAGATACATAAAGTTATACATTAGGAAGTAAGAAAAGGCAGAAAACATACACCTATATATATACCTATACACGTGATATTTTATGACCTACGCAACTAATCAGGGACATGTTATATAATCATATGACATAGAGCATATAAGCAGTGAATCTTTCTAGTAACAGAGGCCAACACTTCCTAATTTATTTTGTGACTTGTGTTTGGTAGAATTTTATTGTGGAAATAATGAGCGTGCAATCTCGACGTACTTGACGTGTCACGACGATCTCTCTAATAAGTTTTCGCAACTTTATTCATTTAACGTTAAACAAAACGTAATAAATATTTTGTAACTGTAGCAACTGATTGTAGCAACATTTGGATTTGCGAAACAGGCAAATGTCGGAATTTAGATCACGGATATTGCTTACTATCGTATGCACGTATTAGGAGGAGCTAAATTTAAACGGAAATCCAGAGTAGAATGAAAGTGCACAATAGTATACTGTCGCAAAACTTTCAATACAACATCGCTAGAGATATTATTAAAGTATCAAGCACCAGAATCTATATTCCCATTGTGCATTTTCATGTTGTACGCAAAGAGTTTTGCTAATCACAAAATTTTTTAGGCAGCAGTTCTAACAGTGTAGACATTAAATCTTTTTCTTTCTTGCAAAATATATCCTGTCTTATTTTAATCTTTTAAAATCATTTAAACGTTAAAGATTTTGTTTCATTTTAGCTTCTCTTATTTACCGTTGCCAAAATTTGTCGAATTATCTTCAAGCGTATCTTCGAATTTAAAATCTTATGTGCCTCTTAATTTTTTGGCACTTGTCATTCATTACGATTAAACTCTATCGAACTTATCGTTTATAATTGACCCACTTCGCTATCGTTATCGGCGACTAGTAAGTACGTAAGAAGTGAAAAACAATTAGCACGGAAAGTTACTGCGATCTTTCTTTGGAGTATTTCCGAAAGAAATTCAACAATCTTCTTTATCATTATATCGCTAACTACTATTAAAAGCCATTTTTAGTAACATCATTTTTATTAGAAAGTACTACTTTAATTATTCATTAGTTTACTTCATTTAATACGTTTATATTTCCTTTTTTTAATATCGTCGTCTAAGTATTAATATTCGTCATTATTATTAGTTCTGTTTCGTTCATTCTTTTTCTTTTTATTTTTTCTAGCAGCTTTTTGATAAATGTAAGGAAGTGCGTCTGTTTCGCAGCTGGAAGGGAAATATCGGCGATGTTATTAACGCGCGTATTCGTTTGGAAAAACAGGTTGTTTCTTTTGTTATTTTTTTTTCTTTTACCTGGCATTTCGATATCGACTTTTCGCCGCGTTCCTACTCACCGAAACAGACGTAATCGTTAGGTCTACTGTACACGAACGTGCCAGTACATACGTACAATATATCCTCGACCACTCCGGAATTTCCACTCTCCATTAGCATTCAATTTATTTGTAAATATTATATGTTGTATTTAAGTTAAACAATTCTCCGGAGTTTTCTGTGCCTATAATTATATTTTGACCCATCTCATTATTCTCGTTATTATTAGTTATTAGTTTAAGTTTTACCGTTTTTATTAGCGAGTAAGCTATCATGTTGAATTACTTGCCAATATATGTCAATCAAAATAAATATGTTAAAAAAGAAAATATAATAATAATGTCTATTTATGTTTTGTATGTTTATTTTATTTCCTTTTCTGTTCGCGCTTTGTACGTAGCTACTTTCAGTTTCCACAGAAAAATTGTAATAAAAATTTTTGTGAATAATCTATTTGAAGTGTAATATGCGAAATTTATTTTATTTAGACTTACTTTTTTTGCAAATAACAACGGATAACATAAGTTTATTTGGAATTTAAGTTACCATTTATTAACATTAATGAATGAAGGATAATCTACTTATTTCATCATTTCTTTTTTAAATCGCTTTTCTATTATATTCATAATGTTTTTATATTATATTATTATATTCATAATATTTTTAAAATTATTTTATTTAAGTATTCACTAATGATTGTTTTGAACTCACACTCTGTGTACGTCGAGATTCACAATTCTCCATATTTAATATAATCAGGGATTCACCGAAATCATACGGAAGTCTCGATCAAAGTACAAAATTAACCGTAAATAGTTTTATGCGTAGAAACAGGAGAAGAGAGCACTTGAAAAATGCTCGTACTGAGAAAAATATTTTCTTCATAGACGCGAAGGAAGGAAGCTTCCATGGACGCGTGCATTTCAAGATTTGATATCGAGCGATTAAAAGAGACTTTTCGCGAAAAAGTAGGGAAAAAGTGAAATTGAGTCAGATGAGAACAGATCTCCAGCTTGCTGAGTCTGCTAATTTTCAGAGATACGATTAAATTTAAGCGATTGCGAAGATAGTCGATGAATGAGAAGTGCTACCAACGCGTTCTCGTCATCATTAGAAATTTATCGACGCTACGACGTCAAAAGACAAAGACGAAGAACAAATTGCTTGGCAATTTCACTTCGACGCATAACGTGAATAATAATGTATACTGTAAAATACTTCACATTAAGGAAGAGGAAATATGTCTAGAGCGTATATCCCATAATTAGTCATAGGTAGATATCTTACGTAATGTTATTATTAATCACGTTCAACGTGTATTGGTTAATCGCGGATTAACCAACGTAAATGGAAAACGGAACTGGCGCGTGCAAAATTAAGGTTTACATTAAACACAGCCATCTTTTGTGAATGATTAATTAGCGGCAACGTATTTCCACATTAATAAACCGATAAATTTAGATACTATCGAAATATTCGCCAATGTTTGAGATAAATATTGAAATTGATTAATAAAAAAACTTTGTAACATCTAAAGAAATTTTTGTGGATAATACTTTTATACGTTTTTAAACATATAATCTAGACATGTCATTCTAGACATGATCTCGTAATGTCTCTTTTGTTAACTCCTATCGCGTGCAGATTTTTGTTCAATGGCTGACAAGTGGCTGTAATCTTTAACGTGAATCTACCGTAGCGAAGAATAACGCTTCGGAGATCTCGAGCATCCGACGCCGCGTACCGCGAGAGAAAAGCTCAGCTTTAATACGGATGCGCGCGACGTTTTCATCGATTCGACGTCGCGTATTTCACGTACAGCGCGAGCAAGCATTTCTTTGATAGTAACGAATCATCCTGTATTGCCACCGCGTCGACGGATAAAGCCTCATACAAATGACAGCAATTTTTCCCATTGACGCAAAGCCCTGTACGCTCGTTCTTTTTTTTATGACAGAAGCAACTAATTAGTTGCCTTTGTCTCGCGATAAATGCTATCACGATCAATGAAATTCTGTAACGTGCCTTTCTTTTGTATGTCGCCATTCTCGTAATCGTCATAAGATTTAGGAGCTCGTGCGTTGCGTTGCTCGGTGCCTTTTTGCGGCCTGTTTGTACGCAAACTGCACCATGTATTCGTCCAAGCATTTTACTCGCCGATAAAAGCTCCCTTTGCAACAAATTACACATTAAAATTCCATATCTAATATTTATATTGAATATTAAAAGGACATTTTTATTTTTATTGAAGACATTAACTGCCTACTAAAAAAACGATATCTCCATCTGCGTTTCAGATCATGACTTCTAAATACACTTGAATATTCATAATATTAACCAAAAAGTATTAATATAATAAGATTTGTTATGTCACCGATATTACTAGGCAATTATATTAACTTTTCCTATTGCAGTTTGAAATTGATATAAGAATTTATAACATTTTTTTACTATTTCAAGATTTTACAATTTTCTAAAGAAATAGTCGCTTATAAAACAAAATTGCGACTTGAATTTTCTTAGGTTCTATCATATTTGGATAGTAGAAATTATTTTAAAGATATGATATACCTTAAATTATGTAAGTTAAATTATGCAAGTTACAAGAAGTTACTTGCATAATTGCTTGTGTAAAAGAAGATAAAAATAATAGAACAGCGCATAATTGGATATTTAAGAGAATGGACGAACAAGGTACATCAGGCGATCACAGTTCCTATTTTGCCCCCTTACATACATTAATAAAGGGCACTACATATATATACATAGAAATGAATATGCAAAGAAAGATGTATAACTATATTTAGACGTTAAGCGCTGACGAGTATACAATAAATTTAGATTGATATATCATATTGTAAACGGAGATAGTATACGTTATGGTAAACCGTATATGTATACACGTGTACTCTGTATGACGTAGACGAGCAATTAAATAGCGAGATGAAGTTAATTTTTTATAAGAAAGCATTGTACGTACGAATAATTTTGAAATTTTTTCTGAGAGCTGCTTCTCATCATTGAGCGAACATGTGCTTTCTAAAATTTAACTTTCACAATGGTTTTGTTACGTATCCGCCTTTTGTGGATCTAAATTTGTCTCTATCCTCTCTTTTGTTACTGTTGTTATTTTTAGAAAATAAGTTATACCCGATAATGCAGCGTTTTAAATAGACCTTTGTATATATACATACGAGTTATATTGTAGAAAAAAAACATAATAATAAAATTCATAGAATGTAATTATAAAGTTTTTATATAATTATTATCCTCGTAATTTTAATACTAATAAATTAAAGAATAGAATAATTAGCTACTGTTGGTATTATGTACAACTGTATTGTTTACTGAGTCAAAATTAATAATTATTTTAATTCTTCACTTTATTCACGCATTCAATAAATATATATTTTTTAGTAAATAAATAGTTTATAGTTTTTTATTGCCAATAATTAATTACCGACAGAGCTGTGTCGACAAAATGGTAAGCAGAAGAAATGGATTCCCTGCAGTCACACATTAAAACTTTATCTTCTGAAATTATTTACACCGCATGAAGTATTCATTACATGTAATAAAACAAGTTTTATTCTTATATTCACATTGTTTTCTTTTTTGTAATATTTAATAAAATAGTTTTACGGTATTTTAATAATTTGTCTTTAGTACCATTTGTCGGCATGTCTGTATAACTTGTAGAAGATAATTTACTAACTGTTGATGTAAAAGAAATATATTTATTCTTTAATGATAATATTGCAATTAAAATCCTATTAATTTTACAATCGAATACTATAAAATTTTTAAAAATTTTTAGCTATATGTTTGGAATAAAATACTTTAAAGAAAAACGTTACTCCAGTATTGCGTAAATTTAATTATTCAGTGATGAGTGAGATATTATTTTATAACGTCTTACTGGATAATTTGTTACTTTGTAAATTTTTAATATTTAAGTATTATTTTTGTTTTACTATTGTTTAATAAAAATTCCCAATGTAATAAGGAGAAAGAAAGTAACAGTGATATGACACGCTCGACGATGAAATTTACACGCGATAAAAATTATCGTGAAGTATGAGTAATCGTCATTTATGCACTTTTTATAACCTTTGTTTCACCGATGATAGTCACTTGTAAAACAGGTCTTTTCTCTCTAGGCATAGTACATCACGTACATGCAAATTTCAGCCCACTTAACCCTCTACGTTGGGAGAACGAATCACATTCGTGACATACGATTTAACAACAGTATACGCTAGTGATGTACAATGAATTTCCTCTACAACCATAAATCGTGATTTCATGGGATCATATTATCTACTTTTTAAAAGTTTTTATTCTCATTCTACATATTATGTAATCCTATGTGTACAATAATATTCGTTAAGCTTTAAAAGCGAAAAATTTACGTTTGCATTTGTGTCTGGATTATGTTAATCACAGATTTTATTTTAACAAATGTATTATTTATATATAATATACTAAAAAATAATATTTATAATTTATCCGCATTAACACAAAGCACGAAATTATATTTCAAATTGTCCTGATGTCTGCCTCGTTGATTTTATCATATGATTTTATTGCGAAGGTGATCGAGTTTGTAAATTTATTCCAGTAAGCAACACGATTTTCCACTTGGCCGATTTATGATGTTTTTCACGCACGACTTCGCCGTTGATCTATCGCGAATAATGAAGAGCCGTTGTGAAGTTACCCGTTCGGGACTGGGCGCAACGGGTTCTTTTTGTGATATACACACAAAGCGAAACGGCCGGTTCTCTTTAGCAACGGTACTAAAAAAAAAGTGCGGGAAATGCACACGTTTCCACTTTAGAATATTTGTTAATAAACGTAAGTAGAGCCATAACGCGTCCTTTCAGCCGTGTGCTAATGCATGAACAAATGGCGAACATTTGAAGAAAACTTGGGAAGGAAACTATCGAGCAAGAGATCGCCGAGTTTGTTACGAGAGTTTGTTGGGTAAAGTTAATGAAGTAGAAATTAGTACAATTGAGAAAAGAAATCCACTGAATGAGGATTAGAATAGAGAACATAAGCCCTCTTCATTTTCTTGTACAAGTTACATGTACGAAATAAAAGTTAACTCTTAAGCCAAGCTTAAATTAATTGAAACTGTTCAACGCAATATCGTGCTAAGAAAAAAAGCGCACATGATTTACTCGGGTCGGTAAAATTAACTTCATTATACCAAATATTGTATAAATAACGGATGTTATTTGTTATATTGACTGTCGTGAAAGATACGAACAAGAGGGGAGTGCATTTTCGGATCGACACAATGGCTCGTTATTCGTACCCATCAGGTTTGCTTTGAGCTGGCGGCGCATCGTCAATACGCGGCCATTAGCGAACACGTGTGTACATATATGCACTGTAGTTACCTGGTCGATGCATCTTTACGAACCGCTTGTATTGTGAAAGTGTCCATTAAGCGCGTAATATAGAGGGGAGATTTTCGAGAGGTCGATATTTATTATTGTGAAGCCCCTCTCGCAAAATCTGCAGATACAATTCTGTTTCAAGCCAGACGTGATTGGTCAGAGGATATGAAATACCGCGACTTGCGTTTTAAACCCAGAAATTGAAACCAACAGTGACGTAAACTTCCAATGAAGATCTTACACATTCTGTCACATTTTCTACAAATTTTTTTATCAACGTCCTAAATGTAGACCAAACTTATTTCATGTCAAACTCATACGTGCAATTTCATATCAAACTCACACGTGCAATTTTCTATAACGCAAGTTCCTGATTGACAGGACATTTATCTTCGATAGAATTTCTTCCTCGCGAGCATGATCGCGGAGCGAGTTAAAAAGGAAAAAAATGGGTCGTCTATCGATGTCATGGCTGACTGGCATCCACATAATTACCGGTGACGACACATTTCCGCATCGAACAAAGGTATCCCGATGCGCTCACCACGAGGGTATCTTCCTGGACGAAAGCGCAGCGCTTTCTCGGAAAGCGAATAAAGGAAATGACGCCGCGTAATTACGACGGGGTGTAATCGGAAGTTTGTGAAATTAGCCGAGGGCCGCCTTTTTCTTCCCTTTACGTCGGGTGAAAATACACGTCACCTGGCAGTGACTCAGAGTCGTGAAAAATGGATAGTACCTCTTTCCACTTTGCTCGGTGTCATTTTAGTAATTTGCTTCCGGTACATAATTATGATTTAGATTTACGATCTAAAATGTATATGTATACTGCAATGTACAATTTAGAATCTAAGTGTTACCTACAAATTAGCGCTATGCCTTATTCCGACACGCCACATGAGCATTTATCTTCGTTTGATTTACATCAACAGTTAATGGGTTAATAATGTATAGATAATACAATGAAAAATAGTGATTTATCAGCACGGATAATTCAACTTTCGCAGGGACGTGATATACATTTTCTTCAGACACTTGCTCTTTCAATTGCTAGACTTCAGCAGGAAGCGATGATAATAGCAACGCACGCGGCACATACTTCGCACGTCCCACGCGTCGAACTCACTTTCGCGGAATCGTAAATCGTGCGTGCACGCTGAAAGCGACTTCGATTGTTCATTAGGCGGAATAAAAGTAGCGGCATTTCGCCGACACAAATCCGTTCCTGGAAGATACGTCAGCCAGCCCCTTCACGATCAATTACCGGCGCATTGTGTCGGCCCGTGTTACCGCGCGCGTGTGCGCATTCTTGCGTACAGGTACCAATTTTTCCGCGAGCTTTCTGTAAAAACGTCCGCATCCCGTTCCGCGCGAAACTTCCGGTCGTCTTCTTTGTCCCGATGATCACGCTGACGGCGTGAGAGCGCCGGAAAAAAGCCGCGTTCTGAAAAGCGCAGGTCGTGCGTGTCATAGCTCGACGCGTCGAGCGTACATCGACAGTGCGTACATCGCTAATGCATAGCGTGTTATGAGGTGAAAACCGAATAGGAGAAATCGATGGAACGTGGAATGAATGTAATTGACACTAACAATCGCGAAAATTATGTGTTACGCACAAGAGAGACTAATGGATTAAAATGGAGACTGTTTGTCATGAGAATATGAATAATAGTATAAAATAATCTAAATGTCAGAAATACAGAATTACAGAAATTTTGATAATTTGGAAAAATTTAATTTGCATTTTAAAAAATAATATGTTGTATTCTCTCAGAAATTATATTAAAAATAATTTTTTTATTCATTGTGTAGAATCCTTGCATTAATATCAGTGATATTAGATAAACCTTTTTAAATTTTAGTTATTAGCTATTTCTATCTAATTAACTTTTATATCTTGATGTGCAAAGTCGTAAGAAATCTATCACGTGTAATTAAAAGCATTGGCTAGTAAACCTAACAAGCGCACGATAGGAATCGCTCGTGCGTGAACGTGCGAGACACGCACGTCCCGGGGGATAGATTGATTTCCATTATCATCATTTAAAGTCGTTGACAGTGACTTCCATCAGGCCCGCTTCTTTCTTCACCCCTGTTCATACCTGGATAGCAGATGGGCCTGTTAAGCCATTATCGTTATTGTTTGTGTGCGACGCGCGCGACGGGGCACTCGCCGATCTGCGTGTCTGGATTAATATACCGGGTGGCGGAAATAGATCACCGATGACACGGAGAAAGATGGTGAGTCACACCGGCGCCAATCCTCGCGATTGCTTGACCGGCGATTCCTGATTAGAACCTTTCGGAAGAAATGAATTGCCCGGGGAAGAAAGGAAGGCGGGTGTGTGAGATCATCACTGCGATGCTTTTAAAAATAATTACAGAACAGCATTATAGTCAAAACATGGGTATCGTTAGATTTTTATCTAACATTCTACATTTTATATAAAGCTTGAAGTATATTAATATTAATATATTACAAGACATTGCAGAGAGATAATAGTATTAAGAGTTTCTTCCTGGAACAAAGCAGACGATACTGTCGAACTTGGGTCTACGTATAGTTGAACGTGCCTAGTATGCTAAATTAATTGTCCCGAATGTAACTGCTTCTTTTCCAACTTCGCCATATTAAGAATGCGAATAACGTTAGTTGGCATGCACGAACGGAAGTGAACTGTTTCGTCGAGAAAGGGTTGGACTCTGACGATTATCCTTATGAATATAGCGCCTAAATGTGGCGAATTAGACTCGATTCAACTTTTATTTGCTCTACCAGTTGCTCATTTTTGGAATTTGAAATTACTTTTAATATACTCATTAATTCAAAATTAAAAATACATAATTTATACATATTCCAAAGAATCTCTTCAAGTGTAAATCTTTAATTTCTTAATAAAAACTTAACATTTTTTAATTATTTTTATAAAATCAATCATAGAAGCATGTTTAAAATATATCAACCAATTTGATAACAATTTTCTGATAAAGGAAAAAGATAGACAAAAAATATCTACTAATTTTCTGAGATTGAATTGTCACGGTTTTAAATATATCAAAAAAATTAATTTTTTAAGATAATCATGTAACAATGGAACTTCGCGACACATCCGTGTTATAATCGCATCTATATTCGCTAAACAGGCGTGTGACTACATTCGCCAACGCAAAGCACGCATTGCAGACGATCCTATTTATGCGTGAGACGGGCTAGTTATACGCACATGGCGACACATCGCTAAGCAGTCATCTCTATTTCGACCGACGAATCGCGTCAGCGTAGGCCGTAGGAAACTTCAAAGAGTTCCTATGCAGTGACTTTTACGTGGGTGGAATTTGTATGTTTGGAAGTAATGGAGAAAAAACAGATTTTGTTAGTAAGGTTTCTAAACATAAATAAGTAAGGGTAGAAACCGCTGTTTCGAAGTTAAATCAAGACAGAAATGAGGCCACTCCTGAATATCTTGAAAAATGCCTTAAATAAAAAACGCAGAAAAAGACTGTTAAATCTGTAAAAATCATTTATTTCTAAAATGCATACATCTACGTAAGCTATTCTTTCACACTTAAAAATACGTGAAGAAAAATTTAAACAGTCTATATATTCTCGTTTTTTTAAGAAAATATTTTTTAGAGAATTTTTTATTTCTCCTATATGATCTCATCAATAATTTTAATTTTATTAGCATTTATATATGCGCGTGTTAAGAATTTATGAGTCATCGTTCTGAAAATACATGCGTCTTAAAACAAACGGTATTCAAAATGCTGAGCATGCGACTTGCGATTATAATTTTAGACATAGAGGATTGGACTCTGAGACATCGCTCTGATATCACCGAACCGTGATTCATACCTCTATTGCGAATTTACGATTATATGCGATTATGGTAGTTCGTGAAGAACGTGAAACGTGGATCAAGAATCGTGAGCAAAAAATAAAAAATAGTTCTATCACCACGCGACAGAAATAACAATGATTTCTTGAGGGAATTGATTTGATAATAACACTAGTATAACCTGGATGACCCGAATGTCCAATCAGCGCAATTTAGAATCGAAATGTCTCTTATAAAATAGTATAATATACTTTTAAAATTTTTAATAACATTTTCACTACAGAGTTTATTAAAATGATTAATTCGTAACTTTAAATTTTATTAAAAATAGATACCTAATTATATTTTTCAATTTGTTGCTGCAAATATATTATTTTACTAAGATTGGATCTGTGAAGTTAGCACGACATTCTACCAATATAAAAAAAATAATTAGAGTTCCAGTAGAACTTTTTATAGTTCTACAGTTCCTTATAAAAATAAAAAAAATTTACATTTTTTATAGCAAAAAACCAAAAATGAAAAAATATCGTGCTAACTTCGCGAATCTAGCACGACACCGCCCTCTCTAAGGTACAAGAAAACAATAAATATTAACACTTTTGGCAACAGTTCCTGTTAATTCTACTCGAGTTCCATCATTGTGTGTAATTTAAAAACAAAATTCAAACAGTTACCAATTTTTTATACACTTTAAATATTACACCCAGCACGACACTTGCAGATAAAGTGCCATGCTGATTATTTCCCGCGGTTCTAGCGACAGTTATCGTCAGTTCTAGCAGAGTTCTATGCTCTACAATCATTTTTAAGCAGAGTTCCGGCGGCTATATATTTTAAAATAATTTTTTTTATCTTTGGAGGCAGCACGAGACACCTGCAGTAAAAGTGTCGTGCTGGCTATTTATCGCAGTTCTAGCCATGGGCGCCCTTATAACTTTTTTCAAGGGGGGGCAGAGTGTAAATACACTTAGAGGTACCATTTTTGTTAGGCTCTTCCAAACGAACGTTATTTAATATTTTTTAATATTTTTTAAAAAATATTTATATAGATTTTTATTTTTGAGTGTATAAATTTCAAATAAAAATTATCTGATTGTCAATCATAAAATCATTCTAAATTGAAAAAATTAAAATCCAGGGGAAGGAGCATATGTCCCTTTCTGCCATCCCTCATAAATAAACATATTTTCCGTTTTAATTCGTTTCTAAGAATGATTATGCGTGCAAATCGCACGTGCAAATCGACTAGTAAACGATTTATGAGAAATTAAAATAATAGAAATTATGAAAAAATTAAATTATATATTTTATTAGAATTTATATTAAATAAACTGCCAAAAATATATATAATAAAAGTGTTAATTTTTATTGTTTTCTTGTACCTTAGAGGGGGCGGTGTCGTGCTAGATTCGCGAAGTTAACACATTTTTTCATTTTTGGTTTTTTTGCTATAAAAAATGCGGAACTTTTTTTATTTTTATAAGAAACTGTAGAACTATGAAAAGTGCTACTGGAACTCTAATTGCTTTTTTATATTAGAATGTCGTGCAAACTTCACAGATCCACTAAGATTGCATCGTATTTTTATATGAAATTTAACTTATATTTAATAAATTTATAATTTGATGAAAATAGGTTACTTTAATTCCAATAATGTTAATAAAAAATTAATATAAACTAAACTATAACATTTAAGTTAATGTAATGTAATTTAGATAATAAATTAGATAAATAGAACATTCCTAAGTGTGGGATTGTTGAATGTAAAGAGATAGAAAAGAAACGACAGCAATGTTCCGGCATCCTGTTTATACAATAAATGAGTATTTGTTTTTTTTTGTTCACGTATATTGCTATACTACAAGAAAGTGTAGGACAATCAAATGCATGCATTCTGAGTGAAATATGTCCGTCTGCATTTCACTCAGAGAGTGCGCATTGAATTGTTCCATTACATATTCGTGCAATAATATACACGATCGAGAAATACTCATGCGTTTTGTAGAAAGACAGGATTGGGATGTTGCTTTCACTTTTTCCTGTACGCGTACTTCGTATTTAACAATGAAATGTTCTGTTTATTTATACCATGTCTACATTTTGCAAAATGCTTTCAAAATAAGGAGCAGAAGTTTGCTTATTTTTATTCGTACCAAAACAACGATTCGTTAAAACACTTACGAAAGAAACTGTTTGCGTGTCAAGAGTTCTCCGAATTTCTACGTGAAATTATTTAAGTTTTGTAGGGAAACACACATGACAACAGAGTAAGAAACGAATGGTGCAGGTACCGGGTGGTTACGATCTGGAAAACGATATCGATTCGTGGAAAGAGCGCCTGCAAAATAGCGGGAGCGCACAGATGTCGGAAGCAGAATAGCCAGGTGTGAGGCCGGGCACGCGACGTATCTGTCAAAAATAGATTGAAAGGCAGAGCCCGAACACTCTGGCTTTGAATGGGAAGACCATGAATGGGTGATCTCGTTACGAGCCAAAGTAAGAACGCAACATCGATGAGCGATTGCGGCGACAAAGGAGAGACAGTGTAGGAGAAGCGAGTTTTCGAACGCCATTCTTACTTATTCAGTGGGAAACATCGGCTGGGAGTACCAGTGGTACCGTTGCCTGATTTTCGATAAAAGCATCTGTTAAACACAACGTTGCTACGAAATGCGCCTACAAAAGAAAGTTGGAAATGGACCAGTGAAAAAATTTTGATGATCAGATCTTTGTATCATCAAAATTTTTTCACTGGTCCATTTCCAGTTGAACATTTAATAAAACCAGTTTACGTGTTATATTATTAATGTTAACGAGTTATATATTATAGATTTTATATGCCATAAATATGTAATATGTATATACCCTTTAAAGAATACACTTTTGAGACGAGGATAGAATAGTTTAATGGTTTCTCTTCATATCTCATCTGAGAAGCACTTAATTGCCATCATTAGCATTCGGCAAAGGGCATTTGTTAATGCTGCCACGATTTATGGAAAGTTCACACGACGCGCTTACTGCCGTGTTGTACAAACGAGATGGTATTAGAATAATGATTCAGGTTAAGTCCAATTAGACGGTATTATACACCGTTCGATGAGCTACACTACAGACAATCACTGCAACATCCGTCACGTGAGGGATGATGAATGACTATCAGGCATATTGTAAACGCTTTACGCGAATTATGCAAACTTCCTCCGTTATGACTATAATTCCGATTGTCGAACGTAAGTTGAACCGACTGTTCCGGGAGTAACGACTTGACTAAAATACAATAATTTTCTTGGTTAGTCGTGAGAATTCTTCGAGGTCGATGTTACCCGGTTTACAAATAAAATCTGCGGCTTACGTGAGAATCACGCGCGCCGATAGCTCTTATACAGTAGTCTTCAGTAAAGGTTTCTCACAAGGAAAGGTCTTTCCCCTGCGATCGCTAAGAGCTATGTATACAAATTACAACTCAAGAAACAAGAATAAAGATTGCGGTAAAAGTACTAATCGCGATAAAACATTCTGAATATTGTCAATATACAATATGTAAAGCATTTGCAGGATCCTTTTAGTTTATGGAAGAGAGCTTGCTAAAAATACAACGCGTATTTTTAACAACCCACAGCTCAAAGACAGGCTACAAAGCGTAGGTTTTATTTCCCAATGAAGATGTAACGAGCATAACGGTAGTGGACTTGATGCTTCCACGCAGATCAAGATCGAGTGCAATGCGGTTGAGAAGGCGTCACCACGACAAAATGGTACAGAGAGAAATGGTACGCGTTTTTATAGGCAATTTCCGTGTCTCTTTACGAGAATTTATGGCATACGATGCCACGCGACCGTCGCATCGGCCGCAAGAATTGCGCGAGTCGGAACCACGGAGGAGGCGTAATCGCGCACGCGGCGATTTATTACAAATTATTCCGCCGCTAAATACGGTACCTCGGACGCTAAGATGGAGAAATTATTGGGGAGGTGGACGTTCAATCGCGCGTATCAATGTATCATAAGATGCGCACAAACGGTCGAATGATCAGCGCGATAATTGATCGTTTAATTTCCATGAGGTATAAAGCTGCGGCGAATTTCTGCGGTTTTCTTTCTCGGGATTATGTCGCGATCATAATTTATTCTTACATTAAATTATGTGTTTAAGAGTGATTAGGTTTGTACCCCTTTCCAACAGTTCGATTTTACAACAGTTGAGTTTTACATTTTTGTGATAATACGATATTTAAACGTGAAGTTAAAAGGAACATAACGTTATTAAACACAAATCTATAATCCTAATCTATAACTCTAATTTTCGGAAATACGTGTTGTATGTACACTGTTAAGTTTATAATGTTAAATTGAACTAAATTCGGGTCATTTATAACCATTCCTATAGGTTGCCACTGCTCCTACCCATATGTTAATTTAATTAGAACAATTGAAATAAATAATTTAACTCAAAGGATGTGTTAAATCTGATTCACAAATTTGGTTTATTATTTACTAATCACATAAGTCAATGTAACTCTTTTGCTTGGGTCAAAAATAACCTATTGTTGTGTTTGACACACGTGAAAGTTAAAAATAACCAAATATGATTTAACCCAAGAAATTGGTTTAAATTTGATCCTTTAATATCTATCAGTATAAAGTGCCGCATATAAATAACATTCTTGATGAAATATTAAAATTGCTGTCCGAGTGCATCCACGAAGATTATAGCGTTCGTGTTGGAATTCGGGGATCCATGCAGTAACATCGATGCATGTAGATCTCGGTCGCGATTATGTTCCGCTTAACGAGAGCGATAATTCCAATTCAACGTCGTGAAATTATTTCGTATTTATATACTCGACGTCAGAATAATTGAGACATTTTTTATTTTGTAGATGATGTATGCGGACTTGTTTTTATAGAGAGTGAATCGTAACATGTGAAAGAAATTTACCTTCAATTTAAGTCAAATCCATTCTCCCATGTCACAACATGCTTGTACAAGTTAAACGTATATAAATTGAACGCGATATTAACAGTTATTGAAGTACGACTTTTCTATTTTTTAACAAATATATTAGTCTTTTAGTACGTTATTAATATATTTAGTACGTTATTTAATATATATCTTTTAGTACGTTTAAAATTTTAACAACTATTAATGTCATCTTTGATTTAAAATAACTTTAATGACTCATTCACTAAAAAGTATCCTAGTCATTTTGGTATGAATTGCACATGCTTACACGTTTACAAATACTTGTTTGCCGAGCGTGAAATTGCGGAAAAGAAATAATTGCTGGGTTGGTGGATTGCCAAATGATAAATGAAACTGCGAGCCGCCTAGGGCGCACATTGCTCTTTTCAGTTTTTTCGCGGGGGCTCAAGCAAGACGTGAACCCCGATGCAAATGCCCGAAGAACCACGTCCCCTGCCAAATTTTGAATGAAAATACTGAGCTACGGCTCGCGATTATACTGGGCGTGTTTTGATTTATTCACCACCATTATAGTTTATCGCAGCCAGCTGCGCTCGGGTAAGCTGAAGCTCGCGAGATTGATCGACGAGAATGCATTCCAACGAAAATTTAACGGATGCATAATTCAATGTCGCGATTACTATCCCCGATGTTTTATAATTGCCAATTATACATTAACCGTTTTTCGATATTTCTTCTCGCTCCTTACATTCTTCGCATTTTTATGCAGCACGCATTACTTACAATCTCCTAAGATCATATTCGTTACACTTTTCATGATTAATAAAATTTTTATTTTTATATTTAATTTATAATATAAAATTGATCAAAAAATTTATTTTCATTTTCATTAGTTATAGAGAAATAAAATTCTTTAATCAATTTAATATTTAAACGATGTATGCTCGCATCTTGTTATAATCGTTGTAAAAATAATTTAACAAATATAAGTACTTGTTTTGGATTCTGTATACTATAAGTAAACAATATTCACATAAGTTTTATGAAAAATAATTTTAGATCTTTAGGTGCGTAGACGAATGCAATATATTCCGTATATGCATTCTCGGTAGTAGTTTTAATTTCTTTCGTAATTAGTCTAACATCCGACTGCTTCGGTGTTGCCATTAATCCGACGTAAGTGAGAAAGTCGGTGCACGCAAATCACCTCGCTTTCTCAGCTCTGCTCGAACGCGCTGTACGTCACGCGGCCATTATACAGACGTCTTTTTCTTTTTCCACCGTGCGCTTCTACCCACACAACTCGTAGCCCATTATTTGTTTAAGTTTGTGGATGGGGAGAAGGAGTGAAGAAAACGGAGAAACTGCGATCGTCTTGCATTCTGTACCGGATTGGAATTGCACGCAGAACTGACGGGCGAATGAAAAATGAAAGCAGGGCGAAGGTCCGCACTGTTCAGTATTGCTATGTTATATATCTAAAAGAAGAGTAAAATAATTCAACGTTAAAGCTTTTAACAATTAAGAACGTACGTGAATATATATAATTCTTTCTGAAAGATTAAAAAGTTGAAAGATTAAACAATTCAAAAATATAACAAAAGATCTAAATGTCAAACTTTCTTATTTCAATATGAATAAAATAAATAAATACATTAAAGTGCATAAAGATAAACTTCCGAAACCTAATCGTAGTGACGTTGTATATAGAATCAATTGTAAAAATTGTGATGCTTCATATGTCGGCCAAACGGGCAGACAATTACATACAAGAATATCAGAACATAAGAATGATATTAGGAGGAGCACTGCTGGTCACTCTGTACTGACTGAGCATAGGTTAGAATTTGACCACGATTTTCATTGGAACGACACTGAAATTTTAGACATCGTACCTTTTCTAAGCAAACAATTGATCTCAGAAATGTTACACATTAAAAGACAAAAACAGGAACTGCGGACTAACACGGAATGTCTTCCTGATATATATGTGACTTTAATTGATAAATTATCGAAACTTTAAAAAGTAGCGCCTTTTAACAGGAAACGGATGTAATCTCTATACTTTATTATTATATTGTAACCTTGCGACTTTGCATCTTTCATTGTATACTTCGATACTTCTTCGAGACAAGATCTTTATAGACAACTCATAGACACGTACAGTAATTTTCGACATTTACGACAATCTAAGCGGCATTTTTGTAATATATCTGTAAGTTACGTCTTATTTGACTACATTTAATTTATTTTGTTTTTACTTCTCTTGACAAATTTCGATGTGTGTGTAAATATCTATTTACAGATATTATTTCCCCTCAACTTATCTGGTATGAGAATGCTCTCGATGACAGTGGAACTTTATATCTTGATTTTTGCCTGGCTTACCAACCAAGGGATAAAAATTTTTTAGATGTTTTTCTGTCATTGGGGTGTATAATCACCTCCGCATCGGTTTACTGAGGGAAGTAACATCTTTTTTGACCGCCGTAATTTTTTCGATTTAACCGTTGACTTTGCTTGATTTATATTTTTTTATACGTCTTAATTTATTATGTATTATTGTTTACGCTGAAGATGGCCCAAAGAAAGGGACCGAAACGTTCGCTAATGACTTCGTGCTATATGTATTAAAGACTTCATCGTTAAAGTTTTCTTCATTTTTAAAATAAATTATTTATGAGCCCTAATTACTGCGCTTGGCTCTTATTGCTTTTGTTTTATCCTCGTAAGATTAAAAAGTGCCAATGACTTGGAAAAAGTTAAAATATTCTGGAACCATCTTTGCGGTTGTTCGAATAACGTATTTTTTAAGTATGACAATATTACACCAAATGTTAAAACGATCAGGATATAAAGTAAAAATAATAAATTTCAACAATAGATAGCTTGTCAGAGCTTCGCGCTCGACGTCGTGAATTTTATTGGTGCCCTTGTATCCCATCTATCTTTGTCGGCATTGCAGGTGCAGGTCACTATTGCAGCAGGAAGGGAGACGCGGTAAAAAATGGCACAAAAGCTACGTGGATAGCTGCGCATCTCATCCGGCTGTTCTATGATGACAATTCACGAGCGTGTAGTTACGTTTCGCGTCGCACAAGGCGCGGATTACGAGTTACGTATGAATCGATATCGAATATTTTTAACATCCAGAAAAACATGTGAGACGCGAAGCTGGATTTTGCATAATCCGAATATTGCTGCAGCGGTACAAGTTCGGATTATTTCGTAGTCTGTATATCGATCTTCGGCGGCAACATTGCGTTTACTTCCTCCATTAGTCTAAATTTTCCAGTTCTTTTATTAATGCCTCTATTCGTTTCTGTCCGGAACATTTTCATATTTTTCGCATATTTATTTTTTGCTCGTAAAATATATGAAAAGCCATGAGATTGTCAGCGACGAGACTATTTAATTACACGAAGCTACAGTAAAAATTATAGCAAAAGTAATTCTGCATTAATCCCTTTTTACTGAAAATTTATCAAAAAGATTGAATATAATCTTCATTAAAGTCATGTTAGGAAATTTAACCAAACAAGTTGTAGAATTAGACGAAATTAAATTTTTTCGCATCGTTTGCGTTCTGGAACGGGCAAGCATTCGTAATCGTGTACCGCATTATGGACGCCATATTGCCACGCTTGATCCCAGTGTGTGGCCTCCGCGATCTCGATATATGTTCCGAGAGCGATACACTTTAACATCAAGCTCAGCCGTTCTCAAGCACGGCGCTATACACGCGTACACGCGTGTGCGTCGATCAGTGGCGTAATAATCGCTTCTGCGGCCGCTCGTGGATAACATCGAAGGAGTGGCACATGAATCAGACGGGGATCTCAGGGCTAATAATATCGGGAGATTAATGGAGCCATTCGCGGAACGAACGTTTTTTAGCTCGCTAATTCGCTAAGACAGCTCTCGAGCTGCCGTACGAAATTCTTTTCTCGAGAGCTGTTCGTCTCTTCCGCGCTTGAAAAATATAACCGACCCAGAAACGTGATTGCGTTACTATAATGAAGAAAACGTAATTACGTTAACAAATTCTGTTAAATAAATCCTACTCTTTTCCGTCCTTTCTACAAACTTAATTTTCTTCAATTTGTATCAGCCTATTTACTTTATTTGTAACTCCCTATTAAAATAACTGCGGAAAAGATTCATCCCAATGTCCGGCATAATTTGTCTTCTTGTACCAGAATATGCTTTTAAAGGGAAAGAAAAAGCGAATATATTGAAAATGAGAAACTTTCTTTAAGGTTTAGCCACGCATCCTTTTGAAGAGCATCCGTTTCCGGAGCAACGCGAGAGTTAGCAAGAACAAAGTAATGCTGAAGTTGGCCAGATCCTATAGCATCGGATCGGATTGCAGCTTCTCCCTCTGCATACGCCACTGGCAGCGTGCATAGGTGCACTCCGAAGCACTACGATATTGCATTTTACTCAAGAAGGGGGTGAGCGTTCGCGTTATACGTCAAGCCGTGCTGTGTCCCGCGTTAATAGCAAAATGCGACTTTGTGTTCGGCGGCGAGCTAAGCGAGCAAGATGAGCAAGGCGCGCAGCTTCGGGTCAATGCATCGTCATGCATCGATTTACACGATATTGCAGTTTCGTGTGTAAGATAAAGTTTGATGTAATTTGTGGTATATCAATCATTTCCGCAGCTGTGTGGCACGCTAATATGACGCCGATCTTCGGGGAAAACACGGAGCGAGAAAAAATACGGAAAGAAAAGTCTTTTGATTAACTGCAACGGGTACATTTAAATCCTGAAAATGTTAAATGAAATATTATTGAATCTTACACAAGAAACTCCTCAGGAAGATAACATTAAATGAATCGTCCTGTACACCCGCGTGCGCGTATGTACTTACATAAGTACCGTGGCTCACGCGCCCAATATTAAGTATTCCACTCGCATTACCTCCCCCTGAACAGAAAGTTACATACTTCTTCGCCTTATACGCGATGGCAGTGCTGTGCAAACTTAATTAGCAACTCCACCGGCGGCGGAGGTCGTAAAGAAAGACGAGAAAACTGCCGCTCGCGCAGAAGATCTCCGCCTGGAAAATTGCATGCCCGTTTTCCGAGAGCGACGAGCCGGGAATCATTAAATCACGCAATCGGGGATGAGGATACGATTTAGTAACTCTTTTAACGCGACGAGAATTTACACGATGATTATAGTCGAGCCTGCAAAATTGGGTTGCGTTTCAATGCCGTTAATGCATGTAGCGCGAACAGCACTTTATCATCTTCGAAAATTCGCGTGGCATAAATGGATTAACTAAAATTTCGCGGCCGATCCATAACTCGTTTAGCTGGAATCGCAAAAGGTACTCTCGGGCCGATTAATTTTAGCGCCATTTAGCTGGACTAATGTGGTAGAAGGCTTTGGATATGTCGCAATCCGTTGACGGAAAATTTCAGATCAACTTTCACACAAATTACGCAAACTATCAACTATTTTATTTACATGTTATTTTTTTTCTCTTTCACTGAATATTACCTGGAATTTATAGGCAACACTGAACAACTCTTCTGCCAACAAAATTAATTTCCTCGATGAATCATAAGTTCTATTCTTTCGACAGTTTATTGCATTCATGTACAAGCAAACAAGTTTATGGCGTTTATAATTTTAACTAAAAGTGTTTTAAATATTTAAATCTACCTTTTTCAAAACGCATATTTTGATTTGCAAGTTCATCTTGCTTCACAAGCCTTCAGTTTTACTTTGACTTTAAATAAAGAGGTTGAAAGTGTTACTTTAAATTTTTCATATTTATTCATTGCTCGCTATTTTGCCGTATCATCTTTATGTACGAGAAAAGCCTAAAGACGAAGATTAATATGGCACTGACTTTATGGCCGCTTGTCGTTAAGAACACACAAAACACACATATTGCACGTCGTTGCAGTAAAACGAGATGTAAATGTGTTTCTCGTTGATACTCTTCTTGTAACACGGCCTGTATTGTACGAAATACTGCGTCTTGAGCAGTAGGACATCTGATTTTATTATTGATTCGTGCACTGAGAGAAAAATTTATGATATTCATGACTATAATTAAATTGTAAATAATTATGGTTGGGTGCACCATTTTTATAGTTATTACTGCTATAATGTTAGTAATAATAACAAAAAAATAGTTACAAATACCATAATTTAACTATAATTATTATAGTTAATTACTATTAATCATTATAATTGAAACTTTTTTTAACTATAATAATTATATATAATTTAACTATAAATACTATAATTTAACTATAGTTAAATTATAGTATTTGTAACTATTTTTTGTTATTATTACTAACATTATAGCAGTAATAACTATAAAAATGGTGCACCTAACCATAATTATTTACAATTTAATTATAGTCAAATGTCATAAATTTTTCTCTCAGTGTGGGGTATATAAAAGTGTATTTTTATCGCTGAGAATGGAGAGTACAATGGGGATATCCCGCTTTTAACATTTTTGTGAAATGGACAAAGATATATAAAGATTCTCGATTCAAAATATTCCATAAAATTATAATACGTGAGTTGCCAAACTTCCTCATAACGTCTCTTGAAAAGGAAAATATTAACTTCAAGTTGATCAAACAGTTTACATATATAAACGCATATATAGACGAAAGCAATAACGATTGTTCTATGCGCGGCTCACCCTCTCACATACCTTAACTATCTGACAAACCTCCATGCGGCGCGCTTAACTCGCGAAACCGGGCGGGAGTGCATAGGTGCACCTGCGCGCTATGTATGCCGCCGTCGCAGCACAAAGGGCTAACTTCCTCCGACGTAATCCCCGCGGAAGTTGTGCTGTAAACGCGCGGCGCAACCGGAACCGAATCGATGCTCGGCGACCTCGAAACCGCCGCGCCGGTGTGCCTCCGCAGACATCGCGGAGACTCCACAAGCGGTCGCAGATGCTACGAGCCAAGCCGCGGCTGCTATTCGACACGGATTGTTGGTCCCTTCGGGGCCGCCTCACGCCTGGTCGGTAGGGCCGCTCTCTGAGCTCTCTTCGTAGTGCCGGCTGGCATTTTCTGTTAGTCGTCGGCAGACCGCGGAGCTAACCGGTCGACGGAAACCGCCACGCGTAAAAAATACAAAGCGCTCTCTCTATCTGCCATCCGGTCGCGCACGCGTCATTCTCGATTCGATCGGTTATGTTGAGGTTGAGACAGCTGATCGATTAATCGAGCTGCGAGATAGATAGAGAGAAAGAGGAAGTTTCTCTAATGGATGATGAGAATCGGTAACGAGTTTATCGGCATAAACACGTAGACATCCGCGATCTGTCGGGCCGCATTCCGCGACGGGAGGGTGCCGCTGACCCGGGGTGGGCCCCGACGGGAGATCGTGAGGCCCGTGCATCGTAACACGGGGTCGAGCCGTAAATAATAGCGACCGGCACGCGATACGACACACGACTTTCGTGTAAGCGTAACGATCGAGACGTAGCAGCGTATCGCGCGCACATTAATAATCCCGTGGTACGGACGACGTGAGGGAAAAAAGCAAGAGGAAGGGATAAAAAGATTCCGATATATTTTTCAATTAGGTCTTATCCTTCATCGCAACAAGATCTGCTTTTCGTTTGGCAAAGCGTTGGCTCCGTTGCGCCCTCAGAGAACACGGTTTATCTCCGTAATATCATAAGATGGCATACATTATTGATCAAAGCGTGGTTACGCATTAATTATAGATTTGAAGATATTAGTGCAGCGGTGGAAGACTAAGACGGGATTTATGCGAACAGTATTGATAATAATAAACCACAACAAAAAAAAAACTAGGTGAATTTTTGACGACAGATCTGCCGTAAGTTTGTGAATTACGATAAAAAATTAATTAAATCGCCTGGCGCAGGGGCATACGACGAAGAAGACTAGACACTGTCTTATAACATACTATGATCGATGAGAATGGAAGACTATGTGATCCGAATTTCTTAGGACGCATCGATTAAAGTTTGACGTGCCGTCGTTATGAGATGAGAAATGGCGTTGTATGCTCGTATGCTCGTGTAACGCAATACGATAATGTAATAAGCCTTTGATATATCCATAATGAACGATGATAAACGATAATGACTTTATGAATATTTCATAACAGTCTACCGAAAATCGGAGCACAATTTGCGTTTGGAGCAAAGTTGTTTTATGTCATTGTACGAGAAGCTGTTGCAATTCATCCGATTTTCATAACATTGATCGTTTTGACAATTTTGGTAATCATATGACAATTTTCATAAGCACGATCTCTCGAGGATTTTTTTTGCGACTTGCGGAACGTCAATTTTTGCACACCGTGCATTTTTTTTGAAAATACGATGCACGCTGCATCGCGGGAGTGAAGATCGATTGAAGAATCGGCGTCTTCGACGTTTTCCGCGATAACGCGAACCGCGACCCAGTCCGGGTGCGCTGACAAGGCGCGTATAAAATCGACGATAGCGAACTGGACAGCCGCCAGTCTTGCGAGAGCCGCGCGCGAGAGCGGACGTCGCTCGTTTTACGCCGATGCGGTGCCACGTGAGGGAAAATCCAGGAGGAAAACCCCGTTCGCGCGCAGCTCCGAAGTAACAACACTTTCTTCCCGTTTCTTCCCTCCCGTTGTGGGCTCACGTTATCGCGTCGAGCGATAGGAATGGTGTGGATTGCGCCGGAAGTGCGACAGAATTAACCAAGCGGGATCGGCTCTCGGAGTACGTGGGATGTGTCTGACGATCGCGGCATTCCATCGGATTTAATTCTATCGACACGGGAAATCGATGTGCACTGACTTTCTCGTGGATCTTCGACGCAGGACAAAACGAAAAAAGAAAAAAAAATTGGAAAAATCGAACGAACTGAAATTATAAATTAAAAGGTTCGACGAGTAAATTTATTTGCCACTTTTATTTCTCATTCAATGGACAACATTATAATAAGTAAAAGATCAATATTTTATCTGTAAAGCAACGATAAATTTAAAACTTTTTTAATGAGAAAAGTTACCGTGAGAACTTATTAAACAGTTACAACTGTACCCGAGTGAAATGTAACAAACGTTTTAATTAAACAAAAACAGAGATCGCATAACAAAGCAATAACAAAATTGAATGTTTGCATCAAACAAACTGTATGGTATCCATATTCATTGCATTGTTGATTGCTTTTACTAGAATAGTTAATCAAAACCATCCTCGTATCGAATTGTCGCTTTTCTACAGAATCGATTACAGGCGATTACAAGCTAAGCTCCAAGAGCGCGGAAGAGAGACGGAGAAGAATTCTCAAAGGGCGGAGAATTATTTGAGATGTATCTATTTTAGCATCTCACGCGGGCTATTCCGCAGATATTTTTAAAACATTTACACACTGATTGACCCTGAAGATACTTCCGCGGAGGTGTGAACGTAGGCTGTTATGAAATTCCCGAAGAGGTCGAGCGTTTAGAGTTACCGCGTAGATAAAACTTCCACTACGCCTGAGACGAAACCAATTCTTTATAAGCGCTCCGGAAGGATCTTCGCAATCTCACCCTCGTGCACTTACTCCACTGAAAGTTTCCCGCCCCGCGGCAACTCCCGTGAAAATGCGAAGACCAGAATCGCGGAAATCCTGTTTGTGAACTACTTGAAAGAATCTCGTAAAATAAAAATTCATTTCACCGTGAAAATATAAATCGCATCGGTACGAAAATATTCTCTTCGGAACTTGCTCAAGGGAAAAAATTCCGTAAATTGTGCAATAACTATCTTCAGAATCACTGCAATAACGTTATCAAGAAAGTTATCCGTGTCGAGTATTAAAAGAAGATCGAGAGGATTCAGAAGCACACGTTAAATTATCAGCGAAATCTTTAGGGCTCTCAAGACTTAACTATCGATTTTCTGATTTCTACGACAAACGTGTGACAGATTTATCTAAAAAAAATCGGCGATCGTAAGCTCCCCGATCTCGAAGAAGTCTTGTCATAAGTCGCGCCATGCACCGGACACGAAGGAGTTTCGAGAAGACAAGTGAGAAGACCTGGGAATCTTAGGCAGCGGAGAAGAAGACGGAAGCCGAAGGAGAATCACACGAAAGTGAAGGAGGAAGAGTGGAGGGAATTGCGAATAACAGGCAGAGGCGAGGAAACGCTCCAGGAATGCCGTGGATAAAGTGTTTGGGTGGTGGAGGCGGAAAGGCCAGGAGGGGCAAGCCACTCAGCGTCAGTCAACCGATCCACCTGCTTGTCAAGGTAAGATTCCTCTCGAAAAGTTTTCCGCAAGACTTTCTTGTGGTGAATCTCGTGACGAATCGAGTGAACATTCGATATATCTGAATCGTCCCTTTCGAGGGATTTTTTAAAGAACCGATTTTTCAGGAACCGATTTCTTCGAGCTTTAGAAAGAAAACGTGAAGACGTAAATCCTTAAAATAAAAAAGCGCATTATATTTAAATAATATGCGTTTTTGATTGTGCATTTTATTAGAGTAATTCTTTTAGGAATAAAGGCTAATTCATTGAAATTTTGTATTACATCCATACATTGTGTTTATGGATGTAATAAGTAATATTATGCATAAAACATATTGACAATTTTTACAGTATAAATGTAAATTTATGTTTATAAAGTTTTCAACATGCGTTGTTTAAAAACCTGATAGAAACATGATGAAACTTATAAGGAAGCTGGGAATGAGAACTGTAATATTGCTCCATTCAACCTATCTAATATGGTGGCACATGGCCCTGGCGTTTTATGGTTATCAAATTTTCCAATGAGCAACTTGAACCAAATGGAAAAGTACCTTGATGCCTGGTAATATTTTATTAATACTTTATGATTACGATATACGGACGGAATCGTATATAGTATTTATGTACGTGGAAAATTTAGCTCGCTCGATTGACTCATAAAATAATGCCTGGTATCCAAGTACGATCGTTCTCTTGAGTAATTGACTAATTATACAACCAATTGTAAGAAATAGAGGGAATAACCTTGCAATAATCTAGATGAATTATAATCGGAAGAAGAATTTTTATTATTTAGCTTGAAGTTCGTAATTGATAGGAGTTCTCGCAAATACAAATTGCTGAAAAAATTAAATTTATAGATTTTCACAATATAGATAAACGCATTATTATAAAATAAATTTTTTTAAATTATAATATAATGTTGCAATAAAAGAAATTCTATTTAACATTGTATTTGTTTCAATTCATGCCGCTTCTGACATAGCTACATTATCACTATCTTTCAAAAACAACATCCTAAAATCATCTTATTCGGGATAATGCTGCGATAAGGCGCAATATTTCTCTGTCACTAATTGTAGTTTTCTATCACCGTCCATTTCCTTTTTCATTATCGCCGACTGTTCTCCCATGGGATATCGAACCCGATAAAGTTTATGATAGAAAAAATCACGAAGACCACGAAGACGTCCGTGGATCATATCACACTATTAATAAGTAGTACAACTTAGAAAGAAAGAAAGAAACTGTTTTCTACGTCAGTACGACGGAATGTAGGAGGGTTTCCGCTCAAGGCGATGGTTATTAGGCAGTTTCGTTCGTCCCGGGATGCCGTAAGATCGGGAGATACGAAATCTTGAGATGATGGAGGGACGCCGCGGTGGTCAACATTTCTCCTCTTCGCCGGCTAGCTGATTTATTAATTCTCCAGGACGGCCTTTTTCCTCGGTTCCGGGCCCTGATGGACGCCCCGCGGGTACCACCATCGATTCGACGATATCTCGGGCACGACCCGGCAATTAAGCCGGTAATAACAGACGCGGTGTTAGCCACTTGTTAAAATTACAACAAGCCTGGAGTCGTGATATTCATTGCATGCTGAAACGACTGTTGCACGATATCATTGTGATATTGTTTTGCAATTGCTACAAAAGCGCGTGAGATATTTCCGGGCACGTTTACAAATTCTGAGGAAGCATAGCTATTACAAATTATTTGTATACAAGTCATGAATATTCATTACTCGGATTTAATACGTCCCATATAACGAGAATTCAGACATTTCATTTAAATTGATGTTTTTCTATAAAATACTTTGGTGATATAAAACTTTCTCGTTTTAAAACACGCACAACAGTTATAAAATTTGTCCCCAATAACAAAAATTTATTACGAATATGACTGGATACATCGTAAAAATTAATTACTAATCCCGAAAAAATTTGATTCTAGTAATTATACTTGGAACTTAATTATACGTATATGTCGTTGCAGAATATTGTGGCACTATTTCGTGGAAAAAAAATATCGAAATACAGAGACAACATATTTCTGAACGATGGAGTAAAATTACAATTTCGAAAGCAAAAAATTCTATCTAGGTGGCACGGGACCAGCATTCGCGCGAAGAGTTCATATTTCAAGTTTCTGGTCGCCGCATACCGTGTGCATCGGACAAGCTGTCCTAACAGATGTGCACACGTATACAGCAAAATACAACATCATCAGCGATAAACTCTCGAGCTGAAAGAAATGTTAATCGGCGACTTCGCTAATTGTACATTGCGATCGAGTTGAATTTCTTTGCGAACAAGCCACGAAAAGCACGAGGTAACGACGAGGAACGAGTTAATTCGCGAGCGATTCATTACGTGATCAATTCACGTCACTCGCTTCCGTATTTGCATATCGTTCGCTGCGACGCCGTTACAATGAAATGCGCGCGTACACGAGTCGCAAGAATAAACGTACCGGTAATCGAGTGCCGGGGTCGCGCATTACGAAACGGTGGAAGTTCCGTCGGTTCGTTTCAATCAATTACGAATTGGTTGGAATTAATAGGGAAGGTAAAATTCAATTTCAGCAAATGTGCATGCAGAATTTTCCATTCGGCTCGACAACTCGGCTTCAATAACGCTAATCGCGAACGGAAATACGTCGAGAGTAAATCGTCGGTTGGTGGAAAAAAAACACGACGAACGTTAAGAGGCCGGCAATCAAATAACACTAAGCCACCCGCGGAGGCACGCTACGGCATTTTCATTAAAGCGGCACTTTAAACGCGATACGATATTCCGTGGAACGATTACAACCGGAGCGCCATTCCTACCTGCGTAAAACGATATAAGTGAACGCAAATTAACGATACATGTGTGTTAGCGATATGCGTGAATACATATACGGTGGACATGACGAGCAAATCTCAGGCTTGCAGTAGTACCGTCTATTAACTAAATGCTCCCTCCCCCCCATATAGTAAATTAATAAATGCAATAATTGTACATATTTCCGCAAACATAGAATTTTAAATCTTTTTTGTTATATAATTTAAAATATTATAAATTAAAATCGAGAAGGGTCTAAACGATCATAGCTAGATCTTATAGTGCTTAATAATATTTCATGTGTGAATATTCTAGTTCAAACAAACTGCGCGCCGGTTAATTGTTTAAAATATTATTTCTCGTACTTGACTAATATCAGAATTCACATTTAAATTAAAAAAATATGATTGTAAGAAATATAAAGTTTCTACGATAAAAAATGCGAAGGTTTCGTACAGATACATAATTCCTGGTTCATACAGACACCCTATAGAAGAGTGGAGAATCTTGCGAGAGCAGCATTGGACCAGTCGATGAACGAAGATTGCACGGGAGATATGTACGACGAGAAAATGTTTTTCCCGATGCATGCATCCGCCGGTGCTTCAAGTCCGGTCCGACCACCGCGGCTTTCCAGCGGCAGCGCGTCGGCGTTTCTGAACGCCGCGCCGCGCCGCGCCGGCTCGTGTACGACAGAGCCGCTCTCTGTTATTATAACCGTACTATTATCGGTACCGACGCGCGGCGATACACCTGCGTGCACGCGTGTATGCACGCGCGTACGAAATACCGCCCACCGTCGTGGTGCGCGCTCCTTCGCGATATAAAGACCGGCAATTAAATTAGCGGGCCCTCGGGGCACGGACGATTTTTTCTCCGCCCACGCCGCGATTCGTTCCTCCACGGAAAGGTGACGTTTCCCACATGCAGGAAGACATTACCCATACAGTACAGAAATTGCAGCAACATTGCAGTAACATAACAATATTGTCAAAATGTTGCTGCAATGTTCTGTGCTGTATGAGTAGCGTCTCGGAATTTTAATCAATTTTTGTAGCGCTGTGCGAATCGACATGCGATTAGAAATTGAGAAATGTCATCCAGTTATTTATTTTATTATATAGTTACAATATATATATATTATATATATATATATATATAAAACTTAATTTAGCAAAATAGCGTAAAGGGATGAGAAATAGAATGAAGAGATTAGAAGTAGAATAAGAAGAAGCTACGGTAGTTGTAGCTCGAAGGCAACTAGATGTCCCCCCCCTCTAGTTTACTATATTTCACGCGAAATATTATTACACGATGTTTTAAGTAATTATCTGTGTGTTAGTTTTGTAACACCCTTCAAATTTTTTAAGCGTTAGCAAGCAAGCGATGCAACATCCTTTGAAAGGTTAGATTTCTTCGCACGTTGTCGGTTTCTACCTACGCGCATGAACTCACTCCGTTTGCGGTACGTTTACTCCGGTCTTTGCTCAATACCTTACGTTGTTTGCTTTTCGCACACGTATTTTTCTTACACCTCGTGGGCGCTGTCATAATATTACTTTACTACCTAGCTTTTCCATACATATTTCGATACCCAAAATACAGGCATAGGTGTAGCAGCGAGAACGTTTTATCGTGGATATATGTAAACTAAATTTTCAAGCGAACCAGTTTCCATGAAAATCTAGCATGTGTAACGCGTAATGGATAGCTACGCGCATTCACCAGGTCGATGACCCAGGGACCATGATAATTACGTGAATTTCCTAATCCTCCACTCGAATTGCAAGCCTGCGGGTCTGCGAAATCGTGAGCGTGCCTGCTGACCTTTCGACGAAGATTATCGTGTCTGTCAGAGTTTTCAGGAATCGACCGGTCGTAATATGCGGTTATGAGAGTTTTTGATAGATCCAGTATATACTGTGCAGAATATAGAAATCAACCCCGCGCGAAATATGTGTCTATTTGCCGATCTAGATATAAATTTGTAACTTCGATAAATCACACATAATCTATAGTTTAAGCTACGGAAATTATGTCAAATTTTAAAGATTTGTTATCATATTTATTGTAGTTTGATTTTCTTTTCGTATATATAAAATTATCAATTTTTTGAGAATTTTAATTAAAAATTACATCTTGCGTTAACATTTTCTAGTGGTACACGCAACTTCTTTAATCCTTTTTTTTAATGATTGAAACCATGGCCAAATCCATGGCGAATCGTCTTAACGAGATTAAAATGAGTCAGTCAATTAGGCAGTTTCACCCTTGTCCTATTTTTAGCATCAGGGACGTCTACGACGATATAGATCGCGGGGCAAAGACAAGGACTCCCTCGTTCCCGAATATAAACGTTAAAAATAACGACGCGATTTTTGTTCTCTTGTCTGCTTTCATGACGACGTTGTCGTCTTGGACCTATCCGCCAACCTTGTCGCGCATATTTTTATAACATCTAAAATTGCGGAGCGTGTAGATAACTCAACATGCGATAATGTGTTACGTTTTTTAATAATTAAAATTTATTTTAATATTAAATATCCAAAATGTCTATAAATATAATATAATATTTATTTATTATATTATATATTTTACTAAATTAATTTACTATATAAAAGAATAACATGTTTTATATAAAATAATATTATACAGATGTCTTAAAAATTTTAATTTTGCAAAACCATTAGGTTTTGCCATATGTATTCCGTAAGAAGTAAAAAATAATGTGTTATATATAGAAAAAATTGTATTATATAATATTTTTAATGATTATATATATATGTTTAAATACATAAAAGATGCTTTAATATTTTATAATAATGATATTTAATTATATTAATAGAAACGAGATCCTAAAGTTCATAAAACGATTGCATCGCCTTCGCCTGAGATTAAAGTAGTATTATAAGTGAGTGACTCTCGTTTCCCGTCTGCAATTAAATTGAATTGCAAGCTGCGAGCTTCCGAGTGGTGGCCAAGGTGATTGCATTAATAAATTTCTTACCTCTTCGAATGCCTAGCGCTCAAAGGGATGCGCTTTTAATTTGAAATGTCAAACTGATGTGTTTGTTTAACTTCGGTAATAGAGATCACTTCTGCAATAATGATCCAAATGTAAATCGAAATATTCGTGTTATTTATATAGCTATATAAATAGTCCGCAATTTCTAATGTATGCATCGGCCTTACCGTGAAAATATGCACAAATTCAAAAGGTTCAAAACAAGCATTACTATATGAATCATTTACATTTACTTAAATTCTTTTTTATTGCCAACAAACTGAAAATTTATCGTTAGAGGCAAATGTATTTTTTTCGATAAGCTTTGATGAACGATATATATTTGCATAGCTACTTTATTTACATAACTATAATTTTTTCAAATTTACCAGAAATCATATTGTATTTCTACTTGATTAAACGAAGATATGTTAATAGATGTAACATACGTGTAAAACTCACTTCTACAAAGTATGAAATGGCAGATTTTTGCGAATAGCAATCAAGCGTTCATCTCGCCGCGCGCAGAGAGTCGCTTTTCTACTTTTTACGTGGCAAATTAAGCGCGAGCGATATCCGGCGGAAAGAAAGAGCGTGACGGTGTTAAAGAGACTCTTAACGAGCATTAAGTCGCGAGGAATGCGTAAAAAGGAGAAAAAACGAACGGACAGATACAAGGAGATTAAATCGCGCGATATCACGGCGGACGTCTCGACTCTTGCACCACTGGCGACGACGACGGTCGACCTCTCGAGATTCCTTAATTGCACTTGCACGGCGATTCGCAATTAAAAGTTCCACAATTAGGACACACGACGTATTCTCGCGCAGCATTGTCCGCGAAGAGTCAACTTTCTCAGTGAAACAATATCAAGTTTCTTGGCATAAAGAACGTTCCTAAAACCTTACTCTTTTAACTTTTTTTTGTGTTAATTTTCGATGTTCGTCATTAATCACGAATAATGTTGAGTAAAACTTTCGCGAGTGTTCTAGTCAGGGAGATAAATGCGGCCGAAATTGTATGCGCTAGAAATTTCATTCCGTGTTTGTATATGCGCGGAATATAAATATATACAATGGATGCATTATAGCTGTTTAATATTAAGTACGCTTATTTAGCTAATATTTTACAAATTTATATTATTGTTACTGTCTGGCATATTTTGATTGCCTATTGTCACCGTAACAATCAGTTAATAAAATTTGCGATATTTACTTTTTATATTCTTATATGTCATTGTTCCATGAATGACTACGAAGTTGTATGCTGTATTGTTCTCTGAGTTTAATTGATGTTTGTGGGCAGGAAGTGTTCCGTACCAATGTCAAATATTATAATAATGCACAATGCACTGTGAGAATGAAACAATAGGTTTTACCGTATGATTTAATTGTAATCGCTGATGAATATTAAATCGTTTATTGATCGCATAAAAAGTACAATTTATTAATCATATCTTCTAACGATAAAGCCTAGCAGAAAACTGGTAGCCTTACATGATTTTTAATTTCTAAATAACTACACGCTGCCAACGTTGATTCGCCAATTGCAGCAAGTAAACTTTTATTATTCACATGCAATAAGTCAAGGTTTCGTTAAACGCCTATTTACGTAGGATCCCGCGGAGATAGGTATTTTCATCGAACAGCCTATAATCATGCCGTATAATACAGTATAATTAACATTAGACGTGCAAAATGATTTCTGCCATATTAATTACATGCTTCTAACGACGCGAAATGACAAATTCAAATGATGATGCCGCCATTCCTTATCGATCTTCGCAATTTTTCCGACTGTGTCTCGTATCTTGTGAAAGAGAGACGTCAGTCTGGTGTATAGATGTTGGAGTCTGGACGTTGAGCGATTGCAATAAGGAAGGCACGACCGAGGAGCAGGACCTCCACGCGTGGCGTCCAATCGTTGGCTTATTGTTTTGAATAATTGATGTGCCACTTCGTCGGGCCGCCGCCGGCTTCAAAAGAATCGAAAGCTACGTGTGTGGCAAACGATACTTGTTAGCATGTCATATGAAGCTTAGAATGTCTTCACATCTATCAATATTGCTTTTGATATAATATTAACAGCCTGCCTATCTAATTATTTTATTAATCTTTGAATCTTTCTCTCTCTCTCTCATGATATTTTATAATCCTTTAAAAAATATTTACATACCTATCTATGTTTACATCTTTCTCATGATCAGTGTCGTTAAATATTCATATTAGCATTTCGATATTAATAGACGATGTGTCATCCAGCGCAAATATAATTCATATGCACTTTGCGATCGTGAAACGGTGGCGGCGAATACACACCTCTTTACGTGAGCGCGTGATAGTCCATCAGGCGAATATCTTATATCAGCGAAAAAACAAATCTGAGAGCGTCAGCGGTGCGCCGTCGCGCATACGTGTAATATGATAATCTGCCAGACAATACCGGGAAATGTCAAGGAGTAAAGCGCGGCGTTTCCCCGCGCTATTCCTCGCGAATGCAAAGCGTTTACGATCGGCCGATGTATGTGGGAAAAATCTCTCGCAGCGACGACGACGCGCTCCGAGTTTATGATCGGTTAGCTGCGTCTGACAAAAATAGTTTATGACTGCTCGCGTCGTCTATCTTCCTCGCTCTCATCTTATCCGCGTTCCCAGCCTCCTCGCGGGGCCTTTCAGGCCGACTGAAATATTTTAACGCGCGAGCGGTTATGTTTATTGTGCTCGTATCATTCCGAGTTAAAGAGAGGTCCACCCGCCAAGAGCGTGTAATCTTCGCAGGGCTACGTGCAAGTAGTGGGGCAAACGATGGAATTTAATTACGGGCGTTAAGACATTTTTTCGATCGTTAATTTCGATTGGCCGACGGATAACAATGGTCGTACCGGCACCGCCGAGATCGAATGAGATCGTAAAAGCTAATCTATGAATATTAAGTGAGTTTTTTAGTGCGATACCTGTAGCGCAGTTGTCAGACCGTTTTGTCCAGACGATATTACAATCCCGTTGATAGAGTTATCCTATAACTCATAAATGTGTGAATAATGAATAGAAAGAACCGAAGATCCAGGCAGTGTATATAAGTCCGATTTTGTAAAACCTATTTGTACTTTAAATTATAATAAACATAACGTTATTTAAATTTCACGACTAGACACTCTATAATACCGAACCCCCTCCAGAAAAAGCAGCACGATTACTTTCTTTCGCTACGAAGTTCTTCGAGATTGCTTATTAGATAAGTCCACAACGTGGGTAAAAATAAAATCGTACACGCCCGTATACTTATCCGAAGTGCAAACAACGGCGCAATCTCGCCCGACCCCGTGTAATCGCATTTACTCTTGTCGGTGCAGCTTCGGAAAACACAGAATTGCGTCGTGCATCGCGTAAACAAATAGTATAAGCGAACAAAATCGCAGCGACCAGACCCGCAGAGCGAGCGCAGAACGGCGCGCGTTCGCGACCTCAGCTCGCGAGCCCCGTAATTATATTTTCTCCAGTCGAGTCGTGTCGGAATATTTCCCGAGTGTACTCCGTTTCCTCATCCATGTCGACGGGATCGTAGCGATCCCTAGTAATCAGCTCGGCGAACCCACCTCGTCGCGACGGTCGTCGAAGGTAAGCGCGGGTCGCCGGATGATTTCAGAAGAGGACGGCGACAATAATGAGACCGAGAAAAAGGGACGTGGAATTCGTCGTACAGAATCGTGCCTGTTGACCGCGCGGCCGCGACTGCCGGATGAAATGACTGAAGTAATGAATGGACGTGCGTATGCTGTTCCTTCGCGTACAATTAACGGCACATCCGAGGCGGAGAATGCGAGGCTAAGGGCCTCCGTGTCGGTGAACAAACCCCGGTAGTAGTCCTTTCCATCAGACGCCCACGCACTCACCGAGAAGAGACAAGTGTCGCAAGCCGACGGTGATTTCGAAAGACAGATTACTGCGTTTGACTTCAATGACAATGGACGGAACAAAGTCTTGGATTAAGGCATTCTTATTTTTTTCTTTTTTATATGAATTCAATAAAGAAAATTAACATACGAACAGATTTGATAAAAACTAAAAAGGAAAATCGCATAATGATATTGTTAATGTTTCATGATTCAGAATATCCTGCGGTTATTGTAAATAGTAAAATGGAGACATCTATAATGCTTACGGGAGATAACAGCATTTTCCCTTTTGTTGCCATTATACATCTTGCAGGAAACAGAGTTGCTGCAAAAAGGCACCAAGTAAAACAACGAATAGACTCTACAATGTATAAGAGGGTGAAAGGTGAAAATCAGTTAAGGATAATATAGTAAAGGCGTTTAGCTAAATCGATCAGATAGGACTTTGCATGGCTCTTCAGTGGCACCTTCGTGCGTCCATGCAATGTCTTTTCTTTAAGAATTATGAACGATACATACACACACTTGTAATTTTTCCACCTTTCTTCCTCGATTTGTATTCTCGCGATTTCCGCGCCCAGTTTCGCGATTTATGCGTCGCGCAAAAGAGTCTTTAAATATGTAACTTTATTTTATTTATATAAATGTAAATCAACAATTCTCTCTTTTAAATTCCTATAAGTATTTCTGAAAAGATTCCTTTCCAATCTAAGAAATCCCAAGCTTTTATTCTTGCGCATAAAAATCAGTAGAGAGTTTCGAAATGCGGTATCATAATTAACCTAGCACTCTTCAGCAATGAATAATCAACCGTTAAATAACAGATAAACCGTTCAACGCTAAAAGTATGGATCGCATAATCGCTTCCAGAATTATGGAGGAGCTCTTAGCCGCACGATTTATTGTTCGGTTACGATGCCGACTGGGCGTTTCACTTCATCAACGATATCGAGAACGGGCCTAAGGATAATGGGCCACTAAACGCTGGACCACTATCCGGACAAAGTACGCTGATATCAAGATGCGCGCAATTTAAAGCCGCTATAAATCGCTAGAAATCCCTTTGACCGAATTATTTCCTGTCCGAAAGTTCCAGCAATGTTAGACCGTGAAAAATAATTATGTTCTCTCTTTGTTAGACTATAAACAAATTATTATAAAACAATATTGCATAAAACATCTTGATTATTATTTGGATTAACGGCACATAAATTAAATACTGTTCAATAATGAAATATATACTGTATGCTATTTACAACTTTTACGCATATAAAGATAATTTTATGATCTCAGAAAGAAATTCTCTATTTACAAAATTATGTTAATTGTTTTGAATGAAGACTTTATAACTTAGAAAAGCACTGCAAACGGAATTTGATCCTCTGGATAAATGTGTAAGTATGCTTGCGCTTCCTGTTTGGACCATTAGCCCCGACAAGGGCCGCGCAATCGAGCCGAAGGATCGAAGTGTACATAATGGTCGCGTGCTGACTTATACGGCGAGGACGACCGCTTGGATTCCCACGAAAAGCACGATTACGACGCGCGATCCCTTTTGCTACTCGAGAGAACAAAGGTGAAGATCAGAATTTATGGCTGGAATTAATTTACAGACGGAATTTCCGGATGAATCTCAAATCACCGAAGATTCGGTCTTCTCAACTGAAAAGAACGTTTCTCTCCTGATTATTCATCTTGTTATTGATAATTTTCTATGAAGAGCAGTAACTGTAATTCTACTATACATTTGTATCAAATACGAAAATTATACAATTCTGACATTCTCGAATCTTTGAAAGTAATGTAATGCAAAAGATGTAAAATTAATATATTCTCGTATAAAAATATATTATGTGACAAAAACTATCGAGTTCAAATACTCCGTGTTATAAAATTTTATAACTTTATAATCTTTATATAACGCAAGATTGTAAGGAAAAGATTTTGATTTTATTGAAACTTGAACACAGCAAAACGCTCGTTCGCGATGCGAGAAACTAGCTGTTGCGTTACTACAGCAATTATATTTTCCACAGTAGAAAGAAAACCTATCACGACGAGGAAATCAACGACTTCCGAGATTACAGATATCAATAAGGCATATCAACATTGCCGTTCATTACATCGCTAGTTATGAAACCGCAGGTGTAACGTGCCACAAAAGCCCATCGCTTCTGCAACTACCAATACCGCATTCCCGTAATAACCGCGATTCACGTGACGCATACCATCCAGCGATATCCCCGCGCAATTTGTTGAAACTATATTTTCTCCAATTCAGAACGTTACGTCATTATGGTCATTATCTCCGGTTATCTTGACCGCACTATTCCTCCACGTCACGTCGATCACGGGTCTCGATTTATACGGAGACGCGAGTCGATTTCACCTCTACTTAAATCCGGTTAACAGGACTATCGTACGTGATTTTCCTGCAGAACATGCGTTCCTTGATGCTACGCGAAAAAAATCGAACGCAATGCAAGTGAACGTCAATTTATATTTCACGAACGTATTTTGATCAAATGAAGAATCGATGTACATTTTTTCAAGTGCACGGTTGACACCTGTTTCAAGTTAGCCCCCCAATGTCGAAAAATTAAAAATTTTTTTTTTGCAAACGTTTGCCCATTGTTTGCCCACGAATGCGCCGTTGGAATTTTTGTTTGCCCCCCTCTAGTTCAAAAGTTATAAGCAATTCAATTTTGGGGGGAGGCCAACTTCACACTGGCCCCCCAATGTCGAAAAATCAAAAATTTTTTTTTTGCAAACATTTGCCCATCGTTTGCCCACGAAATGGCCCGTTGGAATTTTTGTTTGCCCCCCTCTAGTTCAAAAGTTATAAGCAATTCAATTTTGGGGGGATCAACTTCACACTGGCCCCTCAATATCGAAAAATCAAAAAAAGTTTTTTTGCAAACGTTTGCAATTTCATTTATCAATTTAAACTAGTGTTAAAGAAAATATAATTATTGAATAATGTATTACAATTTTTATAAGCAAATATTTATAAATGTGTTTATATTTGATACATTTACAGACATCTGTTCTCAAAATCAAAATCGTCATTCGTATACACGCTATAAAATATAGGTATACTAATATGTATTTACACATATATACACAGAATAATTTATATTCGCAATCAAAAAGAAAACTACAGATTTGTCAATTAATAAAATTATAAATTTTATTAATAAAGGCGCGGCAGCACGCCAGCAGTCTGTGGTGAAGTTGGATGGAGGTAAACTGGCGAGAAGCATGAGCCGGCTCTGATTTGCCTATAACTTTTAAACTAGAGGGGGGCAAACAAAAATTCCAACAGGCCATTCGTGAGCAAACGATGGGCAAACGTTTGCAAAAAAGGAATTTTGAAATAAATCAAAGATTCTTTTGCATTCTCTTTATTTAGCCTTGCCCTTCCTTTTCTTTCGATCCTAAATATCCTCGACAAGGCTTTAGGCAGTCGATCGAGAAAATTCCGATCTAAGTTAAGTGCCACGTTACAAGTTCGAACGATTCGAATCGTGGTGTCACATCGTCCGTTAGGGACGAAGAGAGAAAGAAGACGGCAGAGGAAGAGACATAGGGAGGAAGAAGAAACTCATGAGATCTTTGCTGCCAGGCAGATTAGAGCAGGTCGGGGACGCTTGGATCTCGGACATGTTCCTTCCTCCCCTCTTTCTTTTAATGCATTCTCTCGCTCTTGAATACCTACGCTACGCCCTAACGGCGAAGCACACATAATCGAACGCGACGCCCTTCATAGGACGCATCTGGGCGGCGACAACACCTACGAAAAAGGGGGAACCGGTTTTGTAGGGGTTCAAAGAAGCGTTTAATCGCGGCCTTGTTAGAATCCTCACGCTACGTTCCATCGAACTTTTGACAGAAATTGAAAATCGTAGAGACGCTAAATAATTGCTTTCCTTGAAAAGAAACAAAAATCTCAACATTAATGAAATTTTATAAATATGTTAATAAAAAATATTGAAAAAATTTTATATCTATTACTTAATATGTCTACGTTTGCATGTTTGTATCATTGTCTAATTTTCAATTTTATTTGTTGATCATTTTTTCTATTTTTTTTCTTTCCGCAATTTAGTCATGTACGCGCGAATTCGCAAAACAGGACACGATATATTTAGAGGCATCGATTATTCGAAAACACATCAAGAATTTTTGAATTGTCTCAACTTGCGTAGACAATTCCAGTCGAATGTTTCGCGGAAACACGTGCAGACACCCGCGCATCGTGCCCATTACCGCTTAAATCGCCTATAAATAATGCTAACTCCCTAATGTGCATCGATGTGCATCGCGACGCATAGCGCCGCGCTACATCGCGTCTCGGATGAATTTATCAAACGCTCGTTCGTGTACTTCCACCCTCTCGACGACGTTCCCATATATTTTTCTCCCACGTGTACCGTCGTCTCCATGGAAATCCTACACGAGATCGCGTCACACCAGCCGCGACATATGTTGGAGGAAGCGATCTCGGGAATGGCTCTCAATCTTATCGCGATCGTGACTCGAAATTCGTCGAGCAAACGGCGATCTGCAGAGAAACGTCGAAGATTTATTCCGCATTCTCACGTACGAGACAATTTTCTCATATAACTTTTGCAATTTACTCCTTCTTAAATAATGATTCGTATTCATCACACACGTAGTGCCAAGTATGATAATATGAATAAATCAGAATTACAGGTCTGCTCGATCATACATTTAGATTTAAGTATATGCAGAATATATCTATATTTTAGATCTGCATACGCTGGAAAATGTTTCTACACATCGCGCTTTGCTCTAATAATGGAAAGCAATGTATCTTGCTTATATGTAATCAGCGCAATGAATTGGGGATAAGGAAATGAATTACGCCGAAGTAAAACACCCACCGACTTAAACCGCCGGTTTTGAGGTCGAACATAGGAAAAATCTGACTTTGAGATATACGCGTGCACTCGCATTCATTTGTAAAAGCATTCTCGTGCTATGTCAGGTTTGAATTTATTAATTCAATCCTCGTTTCCTGCAATATTATATCACACTAGTGAAGAAAGGATCGTATTAATATAACGACTTTCCTCTATATTTCGTGAAATCTTTTCGGGTGCTCTGTACAAAGGAAACGCACACACACGAATTTCATCGCTGAACGAACATAAGATTCTTCTTATAGCCGGAGAACGTGCCAACGCGATATGACAACATATTAGCGCAGCATTTGGAATTATTTAGAACCCAATACACTCGCTTTATCCGATTCAAAGCGAACTATAATATGACCAAGAGAAAAAAATTTCTTTTCATTCTTAAATTATATACATATACGTATATTTTCACAAATTACATTTTCTCTAAAAATAAGTGCTTTTTCAATTATCAATAATCACATTGTTATCCTATATATCCAATCTAAGATCGAAATTTTTTGATTGATTATTTTGCTGAACCGAACCGGTGAGACTAAATATATTCGAAATAACTGATTTTACGAGCAAGAGATCACTGGCGGTTGAGAAATCCAGCTTTGAGACATGGCAGACCGGCCACGCGCGCGCGCGAACAAAGAACATAGAAGGTTTTACGGCTCATGGCGACCGGATGGACCCTGCGGTCAACGACGATACTCGTCTCGGGTGATGTCGCGAAGAGAGATCCCGCACCTTTTCGCGTTCCGGTGCGTTATTCCATATGTGACGAACATCTCGCGGAACAATGGTCCAGTGGTTTAGTCAGAAGAGTTTTCGGCTTGAGTTAGGACCATAGTATTGCACAATAGGTTCTCAGAACATCATTCGTTTATCGTTTATGAAAATAAGACATCATGGAAGGTCGTGAAAGTTTATTTGAGAAGTCAACCAAGGATGGGTACTAGCCAAACACAATTACGGGTATAAACACGTCATTTTGCGCTAAAATGCAAATTCGATATCAGTATACAAAATATTATGTTATCGAATATATATGAAGCGTTCTCTGTCAAAAAAGCCACCATTCCTGCCCACTTCAATTTTTCAGATAAAATGCTCTAAAAGGGCTTAAAAGTTTCGTTGAAATAGAATGGAAAAAGCCATTGAAAAAATTAATGATATCGTGAATAAACGTGCACTTTATAAGGAAGACTGATATAATATTATAAATTAATGTTCGCATCTGCTAAATTGTGAATATTCTAATCTAACAAATAAATGCAAAAGCTAATAACAAGTCGATTTTAATGGTCTAATATTCAACTTCATTCAGAAATGAATTTCTTCTCAAGATCAAGTGATCGCTCTGATATAAAGTTATATATAGAGGATTGTGGTAGAAACAAAAATTTTGCTTGCAGGTTGCTATCAAAGTAATATTACAGAAAATCCGAATTTTTCCATTCTAGTCGCGATTCTGGATCCGTCGTTTTGAATTTTCAAAAAAGCCACACGGCATCGAAAAATGATTATTTTAACGAAAATTTTAAGCCCTTTTAGAGTATTTTATCTAAAAAATTGAAGTGGGCAGGGGTGGTGGCCTTTTTGACAGAGAACGTCCCATATACAGGGTAATTCATTTTAATCGCCCCAGGCAAATATCTCTGAAATTAAGCGAGATACGAAAAAAAAGTTTAGACGTAAGTTTCAGGGTTTCGAGGGGAGAAGAAGATTGCGATATCAGTTCCGATGTAGGTGGCGCCACTTTTGAGAAAAATTGACATCAATTTTTTAAAATGAAATTTGATTTTTTTCTTTGAAATAAAAGTTGTAGATGTCGAAACGTTTTCAAAACACTCCCAAAAATTGTCTTTTGCATAAGCCGTTCCGAAGATATGAAGCTTCAAAGTTTACAATATTTTGACATAAAATATAAAATATCTCGTAAACCATTTATTTCTTGATAACGGTACCCGAATATTTTTATGCAAAGAATACTGAGATAAATCAATTGGTGCAAGAAAAATACATGGTTGCTTTTAAAAAAAATATGAAATTGCATATTGCAAATTGCATAATTTTTTTTAAAAGCAACCATGTGTTTTCCTCACATTAATTGATTCATCCACTATTCTACGAATAAAAGTATTCAGTAAGGTACAGTTATAAAAAAAAATAGTTTACGAGATATTTTATATTTTATGACAAAATATTGTAAACTTTGAAGCTTTTATCTCCGGAACGGCTTATGCAAAAGACAATTTTTGGGAGTGTTTTGTGTCTCGACGAGATCTACAACTTTTATTTCAAGAAAAAAATCAAGTTCCATTAAAAAAAATTGATGTCAATTTTTCTCAAAAGTGGCGCCACCTACAACGGAACTGATATCGCAATCTTCTTTCCCCCCTCGAAACCCTGAAACTTACGTCTAAACCGTTTTTTCGTATCTCGCTTAATTTCAGAGATATTTGCCTGCGGCGATTAAAATGAATCACCCTGTATATCATAATCTATATTTTGAAAATTTCAATTATTTTAATAAAATTCATTAGAATAGCAAAATATTATAAACAATATTAATTCTAAAAATAACAATGTTTCTAATAATTTTGCACTTATTTAACACTAAAGCTACCGACAATTTATATATACCTATTTCTACCGAACCGAATTATATGTATATTAAGAAAAAGTCAATTGAGGAAAAGCAATAACATTGAATGCAGAATTTGTATCAAAAGTTTAAAAACGGTTATTTGACCGGCGGACGGTGGTAGTTTTACACAGAGAAAATTTTATATTAAAAATTACTATGTATGGCAGTAGTTTTCCATAAAAAAACATAGTAAAAATTTTTATAATTCCAGCAATGGTCCACGGCTACTGCCATACATAGTAATTTTTAATATAAAATTTTCTCCATGTAGTGTTAATCAAAAGTTTAAAAACGGCGGTGGTAGGTTTAGTGTTAATATATAGGTATCGCGATTATAATTTCTAAAATAATAGTAGGAAACATATATTACATTCTTGTAAAATGACTTATCGAGAAGGAAAAACGCGTGAGAATTTGTTCAATGTTTTAGAAATGACATTTGAGATAACCGTCAAAATTAAAGAAATCTAATCTCCATCGTCAATCGAAGTATAGTTCTAGATTTTTGAGATTAATTAGTTTGTCGGCTCATTAGTCGAAAATTTGGGCAAAAGCCGATGTAACCTTGTTAGCACGAACAAAGTTTTCTTTATTCAGCAAAGGAAATTATAAATGCTTTTCAGTAGAGTATAATGAGCTGCTATTTGATGTACCATATGCTTGATAAGATTAATAGTCGGTTTTAAATTTAATTGTAAACATGTTTCGGTTTACGCTTTTCAAATCCATTAAGAACGTTAAATCGAAATCATTAACTCGGACTCGAGCCGCTTCTCCAGAGAACTCCTCGACCGTCATTCTGCACGAAGGTTGAAAGGATTAATCACATGTACGAACGACGTCGCTTGACAAAGTCACGAGTTCGAGAGAACGTCGCGGAAATCGATAGATCTCAGTGGGTGGATCGGTAGAAATGTCTGCGCAATTGCGCACCGTGAAAGACGAGGTTGTATGCCCCGCATAAGAATACCAAACGCGACTGCGAGGCCACCCGTGGAACTTGTTTTACATAATCAGTCAGAGAGGTAACGATAGCTTTTTTTTTTAATAAACCGGACGCATATCTTCGTGCGTTTCTCCACGAAGATGTCGTACGCTTCACGGTTATGGTTTAGCGATCTGACTGCGGAGATCATCGAAGAAATTTATAGTCTCTACACACCTTAACTCATATTGTTCTATTGGGTGTAAGATGTATTGTATATACCATATAGAAGATTATAGATTATTTCTTTTATTAACAATTTGCCCCTCCCCTCTCTCTGTTCTAATTGAACTAATTAAATATTTTTGTAAACAATAAAAAAATAAAAATTGTAATAAGAAAAGACAAAGAAATTCTAAACGATCGACGGAAGATTTTTAACTGTTTCGAAGGTAGAACCCGATTTTTCAAGAAGATAGATGTAAGAGACTTCTCCCCGACTTGTCTTTCGATCTTCCGGAATCGGATAACAGTTAATCTCCACTCTCGCCTAACCTATCTACCACCATTTTCCGAGATCTCAAGTTACGTGACCAAAATTGCAATTCTGTTTTCGCCGAGCGAAACGCACAAGCAGCTTGGATGCTTCGCAGAACGGGCCGGTAACATGGTCTCTTGAGGAGTTTTCTCTCCAGATGTGTCGAAACATAGAAGGGTGACTTACCTTGCTCCTGCTGAGTGGACGTATTGTGCTAAGTGCTTCCGTCACATTCCATTCGATGAAGAACGAGCAAGTAACAGCAACGAGCACTTGGTTATCATGAGGCAGAATCTTTTCAGACTAGACCACAGAGATTTTTTCAAATTTCTTCGGATCTGTTAAAGATGATAAAAATAACATTATTAGAAAAAAAACACGCGCTTAACAATATTTTATAAAGAAACATTTTCTTTTATTTTTTTTATTGTATCAAGTAATTATATATAACAGCAGCAATCAACAATACATTTGTAATGTTACTGTGATTGTGTTCTCTCTCTCATGACTTTTTGTAACATTATTTAAAATTTATTTTAATATTTAAATGTATTATTTATTAACCATAGAAGGCAAATGTGGGGTTCCTTGTCACCCCAAACGAAATTCAAATTATGCTTCTGAAGTAGCTAGGTACACTTTCAGGTCCGGACCCATACCATAATTCAAAAAACATGTTATATACAACATGTTATATACATCATCGTTTTCCTTATTAAAAAACGAAGAAAATGCATAATTTAACTATTAATTTACTACTGATAGAAAGGATTGAGACACCCGAGAAGTTTGGGATGCCGTACCACCCCACTTTTGCCTTTGAAGCTCAGCAAATTCAGTTTTGCCTTAATATTTTTTATATAATAAGCAATATAAACGAGAAAAATATTAGGCGCGGGTAGGTATACCGATAACCTAAACTCCAGAATTGTTAGATAATTTTAGATCCAAGATTTAAAATTTCTTTATTATTAGTTTATAACATGTCAATCTCTTTAAGAAATAATTTAATTTTATTATATGACAACGTATAAAATGTTGTTCATATTCTCTCGGTGTACTATATTTACTTGGTATATACGTAATTTTGACTTGCCGGTCAGTAGCAATTATCTCGCTAGAAATTAACAAGCAACGATATTAATTTTCAAGCGGAGCTTTGAAAGCACAACTTCACAGAAATTATATGAAATAGACGCTTATGAAATTTTCTTAACCTTAATTTTAACGTGGCGGAAGGCGTATATACATGCCCTGAAAAGGTAATCTTTTACTTGCAAATACATATATATACGTTCGTTGTTAATAAAAAGTCGTATATATATACCATATCCTGCATATAGAAGATAATTTTCAATCGAAATCCGCTACAATTAAAAAATTAGACAAATTTCTTTTATATACCTATAGTTCTGTACCTATTCATTTGTACTCCTGCTTCAGAGCTGCAGAGGAAGATTCCTTTTCGAAGGACAGTACACGAATGAAATCGTCTTCAGTTTGCAGTATATTTTTCATGCTGTGAAAGAAACTGCACTGCTCTGTGATTGGTTTTTCATCAGGTAGTATCACAAAGAAACTATATATATCCTATATACAGGGTGAGTCAAAAGTATGTTTTAAAATTTTGTGAGCGTGTTCCTTGATATAAAATATGAATACATGTTCCTATGAACATTACGCCGAAAATGCTTTGTCGAAATAATGGAGACGATAGATTTCAAATAATGACCACCTATTAGATCAGTTTCTTTCTTTCCATGATGTTGTGTATCTAGTGTTTTGATTCTGGGATAATGTTTGTTTACCAACAAACGCTACTACGACCCACTGAAAGAAATAGCGTTTTCGATTGGGCTGGGTTCAACCCAGGTTCAACCATTCTCGGAGCGATTATTGACGTCACAACTTGCACTCTGATTGGATTATACTTTTAGATCTGAACTAATTGTAAGATAGGACTGTTCTCCTGCATCTACAATGGAACCCAGCCTGAGTTTACAAAACCCAGCCCAATCGAAAACGCTAAAAAAGAAAGGGGGTTGTTAGGTAGACTTTTGTATTTCTGTACAGTAAGAGACAACGTACCTACAATCAAGTCACCAGTGTGTTTTCGAACGAATGCACTAGTCATGTAGACGTCGTGCTCAGGCATGTGTTAAAAATGATGGGGGACACGTAAAGCATTTCTTGTAAACAACGACAACAACAAAACTGTAAACGTTCAAATAAAGTATTATTTGATACTGCTGATTTGTGTCCATTATTTTAACAACAAAGTATTTCCGACCATATGTTCGTATGAACATTTGTTTTTTCTTTTTATCCAGCAACATGCTCACAAATTTTTAAAACATACTTTTGACTCACCCTGTATAGAAATGTATATATCCGATCTATGTGAAACTACCTGATGAAAAACCAATCACAGAGCAATGAAATTTCTTATATATATATATATTTATCTTATATACATATATACATATATATGTATATGTATTAAGACAAAAAAGTTAAACGCTAAAATTATGTTATTTCTAATGTTTGTGAATAATTACTAATGCTTATTGATTTTTTTGATAATTAGATATAATCAGTACAATATGCTATTTTGCATTTTGATTTATTTCACCCATAATCGCTCTAAATATTCTCGTTATTCTCCTTTTCTTTTTTTTCTATTTTTTATTGCGTGTACAGATTCAAATATTCCTTCCTGTTTTGCAACGAAGAAGCAGTAACAGTCTGCTCGTTGCAGGAGACAATGGCTCTGACTGGACGTTGATGGACTTTCCACGTGCTTGTCACGTGTTAACGACCATGCGAAGGTCCAGACCTAATGATTTATGCTACAATTGTTCTTGTATATGCATCTAAATACAATCCGGAGTTGTTTTAAAAAATGTTGCTTATACCTGATTTAATTTACGGCGTATGTTGCCAATGGAAAAAGTTTTAACTTGACCTTTTCTGCAAGATACATTGAACAATCCTATTCCAAAGCTTATATCTATTTTCTTTATGAACTTAGTACTAAGAAAGACTATCAGAAAATTCTATATTTATATTTGCGGAAACATTACTCATGTTCATAGTTCCTGCCAGTAATTGCAATTGGCGTCTGAACGCCAATATAATAGTGTAGGAATATACCGACTGTTAATTTTAGACAGTCCGGTGCAACGACCGCATTACATAAGTAGGCGAAACGTGCCAAAATCGTGCGGCACGTTTCTCGAAATCGGTCACCGATGCGTCATACCTTCTACTTCTAAACAATAGAGAAAAAGGTGGTATTATGTGACCCCCCCATTTATATTTTGTACAATAATTTTGTTAATATTTTAAATATTTTAATTTGAAAATTTAATGATTACATTCATCAAAGTTTTGTTCAATCAATTCTAAATTCAAAGTTATGAAATATTTATTACTTAGGACGTTATTTATAAAAATGTGGCGACACTGCATAATAGATCGAGGACTAACAGAGGTAGTAATAAGGCCCCCCTAAAAATTGATTTTAAAAAATTAATTTTGTTTAAAAAAAACAGTGTTTTGTTTGTCAAAATTATATATTTCTTCAAAATAAACTTTTAGAAAGAACCACAATGAATATAACCGTGAATTTTTAATGTAGATTCTGATTTACTTAACAGAAGATAGATATGAATTGTCGGGACAGTTTCTACAAAACAAATAGGCTTTTAAATTTAATTTGAATTATATTTTAATTATGTGTGCTTTTTTTACGTCGGAAAAGAGACCGTATTAGGCTAGCACACTTTAGGGGACCGTATTAGCAAAATGCATAATACCACCTTTTCCTTTATGATACGAATCACTTCAAATTATTTATTCAGCGACAAAACACAATTGCAATATTACTAATATGTATACAATTCAACAAGGCTTCATAGAAAATATAGAAATTCTTTAATCAGTAAAACTTTATAGACTGGCTTGTTTGGAATTCACGGTGAATGGCTTTACGCGATCGTTTCACGCACGCACACTACGCAGCGATGTCGCTTTGAAGAACGCCGCTGTGTACGACGACTCGTATACAGTTCTTACCCAAGCGGAAGTCGAATTTTCTGATTGCTGATAAAGGCCAATTTACGAGCTTGTCGGGACGATCGGTCTCCTCAGACCAAGTATGTACGCGAATCGAATGTGGTGGTTAATTTTTTTAAATGAGTACTATTTTGTAATGTAATTAATCAGTAAGAACGTGTATGTGTGCGACTTTATATATTCTAGTTTAAATACATACAGAGTAATTCAAAACTCTTTTCTAAATTTAGTAATTTGTACTTGCAAAAATCAAATTTGTCAAAGAAATTCTTCGCATAAATTGATGGAAAAAATGTATTAATATAAAAATCCGATATTATTTAAAATAAAGAGAGAGAGAAAGAGAGAATTTTATCTCTTGAAACTGCCGATGGCAAATGCTGGAAGTCTGTAATTATTCTTCTCGTCTTTACAAACTAATAAGACAAGATATCATATTTAATTTAATAATACCTTGAAGCGAAATGAGGCTCTGTGCGCGGCGCACCTTCTGCGTTATTTCAGAATCTAGTATTGTAAAATCTCGGTCTCAATAATTGCGTACAATACGAGTCGAGGGCGAACAAGGTTGTAATACGTTTAATTAAAGTCTATTCTGACATTATTACGTTACAATCGATTGACGCGAAAGCGATATCGATGCAAGTAAATTGACGCGTTTGTTGGAAACGGCGTTTCTCGCGTACGGCAGAATATATTGCGATTATATCGTTGAGATTGCTTTAACTCGATGTAGTTTTCTCACCCGGAGAAAATAGCTCGGTCTTTGTAATTTCTACGCGCCGCACTGACAAATTATCCGGAGTCAAGAGGAGCGTGTTAAAGATCGCAGTGCTTTCTAACTCGCGTGTAATCTCGTCCGCGCACCCTCACTCGACCTTTCAAAGGATTATTATTATAACAGTACGGCAAAAAGTATAGTTTATAACGCAAATTGATTTCGCATTAACGGATGAAATGTCACGATTATAAATCTTCGGCGAATACGTTACAAATAGTCGTAAAACACCATGTATCATTTCATGGCGAGAAATTATGCATGGCCCATGCTGGCGCATATCGCGAAATGTTACCCGCCACTCTCGGAAGATTTTACATTTCATGCATGTATAATGAAATGCACTTTTGTAATATTATAATAAATTCATATAAATTTCCACCAAGTTGTGTGAAGAGAGACGTAAAGTGTTAAAGTCGCAATGTACTTTATTAAATATTCTTTTACTATTACCTAGAATTTCTTGTTGGCAGTGATATGATATATCTTTAAATATTCTGTGGCAATTGCGAAATATAGAGTATCTCACAATTATTCCTGACAATATTTTAACAATTTACTTTGGAGATTAATTAAAGTCAAAAATGCTAAGATTACGATGATTTTCGTGTTACTAGCTTTATAAGTTGTTTACAGATGGTTAATAATATCACATAAAATTTACATTTACACGCATACTGATCTATCGTCACAAAATTTCAACAATTAATTTAATACTCTGATTAAATCTAATGTTAAATTTGAATTTTTAGAGATTAAAATTTATCTTCGTTTTGAGAAAAATAGAAAAATTACTTCAGTATTATTTTTTTTACTAAGGTTTTACGTTCCGAGAGACATTTAATTGTATGATTTTAATAAATCTCCAGAAAAAGTGAATCGCTGTATTTTTTCTACGTTGCAGTAACTCAATTTGATTTTCTTGATTTATTAAAATCACACAATTTCTCGGAATGTAAAAATTCGAAAAACTGATAATGATTATTAACACACAACATAAAATATATCAAACATATTAATTCACATAAATATTTTTGCGATCAAAACGAACGTATATAGTATTTTTCAGATCAATGTTAGATTCAACGTTAGATTAACAGACCATTCGTTGAAATTAATACGAAATATAAGACAGAATATTCAGCGTATATTTATTCTATAATACGTTAAATATTTTAAAATAAATCGACTGGCGCACGCGGCCTCGTGGTTTGTTGTTACAATGCGTTGTTACAGCCTAGTAAGCAAGAAACATTAAACTAGCATTTTATAGAAATGTTGATTTTACGTACATATTTTGTACGTTTGTAAATAATATTGTATAAATATTTCAAAAAAATTAATTGATAACATGATTTTTCAAACATTGTTGAAATTACTGCAAATATTTTTTAGTATTACGTGTTCTATATATACAACGTTAAAAATTACATACTTGTAAACGTTGCATGTTAGTGAATATCGTTATAATAACATTGTAAATGATTTTTGCTTACTGGGAGTGTTTACGTGAAAACGCCATTCACGCGGTGCAGAGGCTCGAATGGTGGTTCTATATATTCTCTCGTATTATCTTTCGAAATGCGATCGTTTCCTACGAACAATCACTGATTATTACAGCCCGCGCAATTAATTTACTCTCCATTAATAATTTATAAGCGGGTCGAAGTGACAATCATTTATCGATTGTTTGTTATTATTATTAGGAAACATCCCGCATATTAATACTTAATTCTCGCGATTAATGACTTGTAAGCAAATCGGAGCTAATTATCGAAGCAGTTTTTCCACTCGATTCATTCATATAAAGCAGAAATCAAAGGGATAGGAGACACGAATTATAAATCGTTTGATTGTAATACACATACGGACAACAATCATCTCTTTAATTCTTTTAGGGCCGGTTGTTCCAACTTCTTGGTAAGCTAACTAATAGTTAAATCATATGTCTCTCTTTGTTTCTTCTTCAAATTAGACAAAGATAAACATATTTAACTGTTAGTTAGCTTACCAAAAAGTTGGGACAACTGGCCCTTAATAATACTTGAATTCGAGCGTATATCGCATCGTGCACGTTCGATTATCGGTGAACATCGTGTATTATCGATTCCGCGAGCACGGATCGACTCACTACTCACTCACAAGTTGAGCAGCATCGCGACACGTTTAATTGGCATAAGCGCAATCGTAATTAATCCCGTGTTTTAACAATTGTCGAGTTCGATGTGTCCATATCGGTGATCTGTTACGATCCGGCCGCTGTTCGAGCCTCGTCCTCGTTGCTCTACTTCATTGTACTACATATATCGCGTATGTCGCGGACCGCGCGCGATCCTTCTTTTTTCTCTCGTCCGTCGCAATAAAGCACGCGTGTGATCAACGTCGGGAATGTCATATTAAGTGTCGCGCGATCATCGCAATCTAATTATTATATCGCGCGTGCATGATCGTAATTATTCGTGTTTCCGCGAGTGAGTTTTGTGCCGGGTGTAGCAAAGGAACCTTAACCTGAAAGGAGAAAGAGGCCTGGGAGGTATCGGACAATGGTGGCAGTGGCGTAGCCGGGGGGGGGGGTTAGGGATAAATCCCCCCCCCCGAAATTTTGGAACCAAATATGAAAATATGAAAATGAAAGGTTGAAAGCCGAGAGAGAAATGAAATGGTAAATGCTTTAAGGTCTAAAGAAAATGTCCGGAACGAATATTGTTGTCTTATTTAATTGAAAAAGTTATGAGTTGTTCTGTGATTTTAATATTTTAAAAATTCTTCCCGAAGTAAAATCCTGGAAATGGTGTGAAAAAGCACTATACTCGGGATTTTAATATAAATATGTCACAAATAAAAGAATAGGAAACTTTTTGCAGTTTCAACTTATTTATGATAAGAAGAGCGTAAATATTGTTATTGATTATTCTTATGACAATTTTATTTTAAATTATTCGTAGCCTATTCGTTTATTTTTATTAATAATTTGACTTCATGTCACTATGCGGCATGTAATCCGGCGTTTAATTTGCACTCATTCCGAGTAGGAAGAATCGGTCCCGCAATTGATGGTAATTAATCTCACGCGATTATGCAGCATCCTTTGCGTACGTGTCATCGACAGACACATACTTCACGAGTTAAAATGTAATCGACACGCCTAACGCTCGATAACGAACGAGTACCGTGCGCTGAGGAGAGATCGTGTTAAAAGGTGGATGTTTGTTGACACAGGCGCACCCAAACCCTAAAAAGGGCGCGTGAGAATATCGGTCGATCTGCTGTTTGAACAGCCCTCCTCGACGGAAAGACGTTAAAATGATTAAGGGTTGTTTTTCAAGCCGAATGTAGTATCACAGTTACGAGTTGTAACTGACAACTTCCCTTCCGGTTATAAAAACAACGATGTTATGATCGTCATGGGTGGTACTAAAAATTCCTGTTGCATGTATTCTTCAATTGCTCTATTATTTTTTGCTGTTGAAAGAAATAAATAGTTATTTAAATTTTGACAATAGATGGTTATATAAAAATATAAAAATATATAATTAATTAGTCAAACTAATTAATTATATGTTAATTATATGTTAATTAAGTAGCGTTTTTGAGTATCACAGGAATTTCATTGTTATTTTATTACAAAGTTTGGCCTTTGTATTGATCGTTAATCTTTATTCAACAATGTGGGAAACGGAAAATGAAATGATAAACCGCGTGAGATATTACGATGATTGCACAAAGCAATATTTGTAAAACGCGCTTAAGAAAAATGGGCTTGGCAGCCGAAGGGCTAGAAACGATTTGCGACTAAGCTAACAATCGACCGATCGAGTTCGATACGTTGAATACCTCTCGCCTAGTATAACGAGCTCGCCGACAAAGTGCCAACAAATACCCTGCACAATAAACGCGGGGGAGCAATAAGATCGCGGCAGATGCAAGTATCAGCTGCATCGCCAGGGGCGGTCAACACCCCTATTTTGTAATAAGACATTTCTAGAAACTGTGTTTTTCGTAATTTCGATCCTAAGCAATTTGAATATCCATTCGACATGCAGATTGTACGTTGTAGGTAAATTATTGTTTGGATTAATATTATTTCGACGACATTATGTAACATCTTGAGATTTCGATAGCCTTAAGTTAAGATACGGCTTGAATTCGATAGGAAGTTTGTGGAGAGAATCAAATTACTTTACCGTATCATATCGGAAACCGTGTTTTAGCCTCCGGCTCGACAAGAAACCATTATATATTTCCCATGGCTTTATGTACCGCACATCGCGTATTTCCATCTCTCGCGGGATAACATACGAGCCGGCGTACGATCGCGTCCGTATTGGTGGGAATCGATATTCCCGGGCGCGACTTTACTCTTTCGGTTTTACAAGTCAATTCAGACTCGTTCGTGATACATTAAATCCGCCCCTATGCCGCGTTTCTTCCGGTAGCCATCATTTCACACGGCACGGTTAGTGAAGCCCACCGCACTGTTACGGTGGCGAGCCGATCGGTGGCGAACTGCAAGCTGCACTTAAGCTCGAGATAAGGGACCCGCCCCGCTGGGCGGTTTTGCGGGGAAGGGTCCGCTGCAAGGCACGGTAACTGCAAATGACCATCTCGTAACTTGCACGTTGCAATGAAGACCTCGCGGCATTTTCCGTAATAACGTGTTTAGACTTCGGCTGCTGTGACGCTCATGAGTTTGATCATAAAAAAAGAAGACCGCGGTAATTTCATTCGTATAATCGGAAATCGCAATAATGATATGCGACACGAAGATTTAAAGGATATTATTCGCGAGTCTTAAATTCGAAGAATTTAAGAACTTAGGATGTATTTTAAACATATTTTTGTCGTTCTTTGAATATTTTGTGCTATTCTGAATTATCTGAGTGATTTCCTGAGTGGTTTCCCGATCGAAATAATATATATACAATTGCGATAATATTTATTAATTAAAAGAATATACATTTTGAGCAAAGTTAGTTGCCGGTCGAGGTCTTATTATCGTACGTAGCGCACGCATATTACATGCAATTTCTAGATTCTCACGAGCCGCGCCGTTGTTTTCCGTCGTTTTGCTATGGCTAGCTAATGCAGCGACCGTAAGATCTTGACACGAGATGGATATCGTATTCCCTATAATGCATGGGTCGGTTGCACCGCTGAATTCTGCATCGCGCACGAACTGTCTTTTGCATAGGTTATCGCGGAAGACCCAGAGATCCGGCACGAGGTGTACATTTTTTCGACGTGGCGAGTATATCGGAATCACGATTCTCCCGAAATTGAAAAAAAGTTACAACGATCAATCAATTTTGTAATAATTTTATTACAACGTACGTTATTCGTACTTTTATCTTGTTCTGCATTACACAGAGAGAATTTTCTCTTAAAATTTATCCTGAAAATCATGGTAGTCATGGGACAACATGGTATTTCAAAGATTTTTATGCAATTTTCTTTGATTAATTTACCACAATAAAAAATATTAATATCTATCACAATAAAATATAAAATATATTTGATTAATTTTACTAAAATACATAGCAAAATTTCCATAATTTTAAAAAATATTAAAATCTTATGATTCTTTATTGTTTTAAATTGAATAGATGCCAAGTAGTGCTAAACATGTAAAATATTTTATATAAATTTTACAATACAGCATAATATTTTCAATCTGACTTATGGCCATTTCTACCAATGCAGATTAACTTTAATCTCAGTTTAATTCACTCTTCATCTTTTTCTAGTTCTAAGAATTAGAAAAAGACAAAGAGTAAGTTAAACTGAGATTAAAGTTAATCTGCATTGGTAGAAATGGCCATTAGTCGCTCATGATAATTTTATCATGCAGCATGTAATTTATTGGCTAAGTCCGATGATTCTCGGTTTTTTTCGTGTCGGGTGTTACAATCTGCTTGGTAATTTTTATTATGTTACTTATAAAATGTTTTTTTCCATATTTCAGAAATTCCTTTCGTTACCAATAATATTTGACAGGTTGCCAAGTTGTTTCAAGGTTATTACCAAACATAGTAAAATTTGTAGTGAATTTTGCGGCAAAATATAACGAAAAATTCTCTCCGTGTATTATGTCAAATTTGGATCTAATAATTTCATTGATTTTATCTACATCACATCCTTTACATTCGCAAACATACATATATTAACATAACTGAATAAGAAATTATTACGTATCACAGTCGCGACAATGGTTTTTATTATTCCATTGTTCGATTACGAAACCTTAAATAAATTTAATCGCGGAACTCTCGAAGGCTCTGTGGAGTTTCCTTTCCCTCGCTAGTAAACAATTCGTCGCAACGTAAACACGTCCGGCCGCGCCGATGAATGAACCAGTCGGCAGGATTTCTGCTTTAAAATTCATCCTGGCCGCGCGCCAGACAATTCATGCATATTCACGTGACTCGCGCAAGCAGCGAGAATGGATGGCAGGCAAGAAGAGTGGGGTCGAGAGGGACGGACGGAGGAAATAAAAAGAGGAACGCGTCGATAATCGAGATCGGACGTGGTGGAGTGCCGCGTATGAAGCCCAGGCTGGGACTCGTGATTTCAATTTTAAATGCAAGCCCGCGAATCGCTCGCACGGGGGGTAGACGCGAGGGTGGGATGAAAGTTCCAGCCATTGTGCTCATACGTATGCGCATTTCTATAGGTATCGTCCTCCGGTATCCTCGAGCGGGTCTTAGCCGGCCCCTCCGCGATGCTGCGAGTCTAGTCATCGTGAAAATGCAACGAGATGCACACGCGATAGCGGCGAAGTCTCTCTTGTAGATCGAGATGATAAGTTCCAGGGGGGATTGCATGGGGAAAATTGGTTTGCGTTTCGATTTATGCAATTTACGCTACATGGTCCGTGTATTTCGAAGGTTTATTCCGAATGCGAATCGATTTTTGAAAACCTCATTGCAATATGTAGATCGTGTCAATTTGTATTCGTGCCTCATATAAATTTATAGTTTCAAAACGTGCTATTACGTATAACAAAGTGAAAATCGATTAATATTAAAGTTATCGTGTCCCTTGTTTAAATTTATAATGTTTTGAAATTTGAACGAATATCACCACAAAATTAATTTATCACTTATTATACGAAACGAGACCAAGTAATAAAATACGATGTTTCGCTGTAAACATTATAACAGCAATTTGTGAACACAAATTTTCAACAGTATCAATTACAGCTTCTTTCTTTCACCGTTCAATCATACATTACGTAGAGGGCAACAATGTTCCGGTGCGCAGATGAACCTCGATTAAACGAATTAAAAGCCTGCTCGTGCTGAACACGGTAATTGGTTGTAGACGATTACGAGATAAGTCGCGCCAATTTCGGCGGCAACACAGTGGAATCGTTCCATTTAAATCGCCGACTCGTCGTCGTCGAATCGACCCACATGCCGCGTTATCCCCTCGGACCCTTTTCCGCCAATCAGTGCTCGTTAAATTGCAAATTAATGCAGAGACGAAGCCGTCGCCGAAAAATTGCAATGCGCGAATTTCGTTCGAACTTATCGGCATTCATCACGGTGACCGTCGCCGATTCGCACACAGGTTTTTACTTGTCATGTAATTGGATAATAGCTCTGTAGCTGTAACTGCATAAATTGACAACATGAAAATTGCCCGAAATGAAAGCCTATGTTAATTAATTAATTCTATTACCAATATATCACTATTAAAAAATGAACACTGCAAGGGACATCGGTATGAATTTTATTTATTGTCATAAAAAGGAACACAATTTTATTATAACATATGCAACATTAGCTAATTCTAATTCTAAATTTTATGCAAGGACACATGAGTAATGAGTATCAGTAGTAGCGATAACTATGTATCAGTAATATTGATGACTATGTATATTTCTATTAAATCTGTATAGATAAAAATTAATTAATTAACTAGACATTAACTGAATATCACAATAAGTTTTAATTGTAATAACTTTATTCATAATAGTCAGTCAATCAATCTTATAGTATCGATCATTGGATTATCCTGTCAATTGATTTGATGAAATAATGCATTCTAAATAAAAATATAAGTCATTTAATTATAAAAGCTTCATCTTATATGACTAGGTTCCAAAACGAAGATTTGACTGTTCGTGATTTTCTGCGCGTCTTGGCGTCGCCGTCTGATCCTAGCGGCTATGAATGGCATAAACAAACTTGGATCGTGTTCGATATTGTCTCTGCGTTGGATAAGCCGAACTATAATACTCGCCACATATCCAACTACTAGAGTAATTGTCAGTCCTATAGGGTTATACCAAAAATAGGAGATGCGGTACAAATAGAAATACGATGATTGATCTGGTTGCACAGTACTGCAAAAAAAAGAAATAACAAATTGTGAAAAATAAATGAATCATAATCTTAAATATTACGATGAATATTTATATTATGTATAGTTTAAACGCTAAACACAAAAAAATCTTTTTTGTAACAACTTACTTTCTTGTAATATCTTATTACTTTCTCCACTTTCTCTTTACTGTTTTACAACACAAAATGCCTAATTAGCAAAACATATCTCTTTTTAATGATAAAAATATTATTCACACTTGAATTCGCGAGAAATTTATTTATCTACTGTCATTTATCTTTCTTTCTCTAGTTTTACGTAATACCTAATTCAATTTGCTTACCAAAAAAATATCTCGTTTTTTAGTACACTGTGACTCTACCATACTTTGTTGTATACTTGAAAAGGACCAGAAATTTGCTGGTCGCAACGTTGTGCCTTTTTAATAAAGTATTGCCAGTTGGGTCGCTTTTTAAACACTAACTATTACGTCATTTATTTACTGGCGACAGAAAGTATTTTTTAACTTTTTTATCTACTGTTTTCGATATTATTTCAATTAGATCAGATCGTCCATCTTTACGCCTTTTCACAGGCGGCCTTTCAATTTCTTGCTACGTTGAAAATGGAGCGGTCAATCTAAACGAATTCCCGCCGACAAAGAGAAAGCTATATCTAATCCCGCTAATAACTGCGCGGCGAGAATTCCGCGAGACAACCGTAATTTCAGTTTATTAACGGTGCAATTAGTGTTATTTACCACCGTGGGAATGCCGAATAGCAGGCTTATCGTTCATGAGAAAGCGACAAGCGTGAAAGAAATCAGGAAGCGGCGCTTAACTGGCAACTAATTACAGCGGGACGAGATATCTCCGCGCGCATAGCAACATTGACGCTCCGCGAATTTCAAAGAGTCGCGATAAGACGATTTACAGCGCGTCGATAATTCATATTCTAATCGTCGCGCGATACTCGCCATGCGTCGTCGAGTCGTTCTTTCTCCCCTATCTGTTTCCCTAAGATAAATTTATGCTCGTTCGATTCGGTCTACGACGAGGAAGATAAATCGCTGGCAATTGTAAATACGTATTACATTTATCTCTGATAGTGTTGCAATGTTAATATTTGAGCATCGCGCGACGAGATGAAAGTTTTTAGTTTAAAGAAAATATTTTGTCATGAATATCTGAAGCACGAAATTTTTAGCGATTTTTAAGTATAATTGAAAAATACAACACATTAGACCAATATAAAAAGAAAGTAAGAGATTTATAAATTTAAATTAATCGCATCTAGGGAATCAGTTAACATTTATGCGTCTTGAATGAATCTACTTTCAGAGCCATATAATATCGTTTATAATATCGTTTCTTTTGCTTTTTTCTTACTATCTGGAAAAACAATTTTGATTATGTGATTGCTGATAAGCGCGACCAATTTCACCAATCTTGGAAACATGTAAATTCGAAATTTTAGTATTTCTCAAAGATTATTTTAAAATATTTAAACATTTCTTAATACACTTTAATAACCGAAAGACATAACGCGCGGCTTTAAATATTTGTATAATTTGGACAATACTGATTAAATGTTGATTTTTATTACGTTTTTGAGAATATCCTACCTATTAAAGTTCATTTCTTCAGCAAGCATTAATGTAGAATTCACGCAACCTTCGATCGACACCGGTAACTTCGGAATTGGTGGCTTAGGTTGTCCAAAAGTGGCCCACAAGCAAATGCTCAACGCCGTAATCATGCCAATCATAGTTCCCAACTCGTTAGCACTCTCAGTAACCATTCCGAGAGTAAAGATACCTAGAATTGGTCCGCCGATAGCTCCATGAATGCTAAAGGCAATGGCGACTAACGTGCCCATTGTCTTCGCCATTAATGCTAAGAACATGCAAATAATGCCATTTAAAACGGTAAGAGCCTTGGCTATGAAGGTGGCCTTTTTGTCAGAAAAATCCACCCCAAATTTTTTATGTAATGGCTTCACATAATCTTCGAGCGCCACCGCGGCTAACGAATTCATCATAGCGGAAATTGTGCTCAGGCTGGCGCTGAAAATACCGGAAACGATAAGACCAACCAATCCAGGTGGCAAGTTCTCCACGGTGAAGTAAGGTAATATTTTGTCATATTTCGTAATTTTTCCGGAGACAACGGGATCGCAATCTTTGTAGGTCGCGTAAACTGTCAATCCAGCGAAGCATGTTAAAAAGCCTACCAGTAAGATGAATGGACCGCACAGGAACAATGCGCTCGCGGCCACTTTTACGTTTCTGCGGGAATAAGAATAGATTGTCGCGTGTACAATAACAGGAATTTTAAACGAATATCCAATATAATAAGATAAAGAATCTAGTAATTAACAGATTTTTTTATTTTTTAATTATCGTCTATATTTTTTATCTTACTATATTGTACATTTATAATTATTTAATTGAAATTTAATTATAGAAATAGAAATTTAATTACAAACTTAAAATTTATATCTTTGACAATTTGATAATGGTTGTTTCAGAGACTCTTTTTTCCGAAAGTAATGATGAGTTATGATGAAAAAGATTTTATGCGTTATTAAAACTTTAAAGAAAAGGGGAAACAACGATATTACATAAACGCATTTACTGTAAAATATGAAACATACATTGACGTACTTAACGGTCATTAAACGTTGAACTTGCACTTGATTCACCGCAAGATAGGCTAGACCTATTGACCCTCCCCCAATCATAAGAGACCACCAGGTGTATTGCACAGTTGGATCTATACTCCATCTAAATGAAAAAGGATCTTATTAATATTTCTATTAATTTTACTTATTTTATTATTTATTGTATTATTATTTTCGTCTTACTCAGAGAAATTTATACGATTTCCCTCTTGCGAGATACGCCAAATGGCACCAAATCCTCCGTCGATGTTCTGGGCGGCGATGAAAATAACGACAGAAAGAGCGACTAGCATAAGCAAGCCCTGGAAGATGTCGGTGATCAAAACCGCTTTGATGCCACCCAGCGTAGAATAGAAGGTGCAGATTACAGCAAGTATTAAAATGCTCATGGTACTAGACAAGCCTGCAGTAGCCTCGAGAGCTAACGAAGGAGCATACAGCATCACTCCGGTCAGTAACATCGTCTCAGTGAAATTAGCCGCACTTACGAGCAACCGCATGTACAACCCAAATCGCTTTTCCAGATACTAAGAAAAAAAGATATGCAAGAAAAATCATGTGACGAATATCCCAGAAAATATATTCATTCAAGATGCATTTCTTCTAACCGTTTAGAAACAGATTTATTAAAGATCTCTGTAAAAAAAGTTATTTTGCAGTTTGATTCAAAATCTTTCAAAAATGTTTGATTCCTATTTTCAAATTAATTTTATATTCGCCGTTTCTCTTTTTAAAATTTGACACAGGGTTGCGTTCCAAAACTCTACTCTGTTAACTAAAACTCTATATAGCATACGTAACGTAAACTATAGATTTTTAGTTACTGTAGTACGTTTTGGAACGCACCACAGAAGGCGCGTTCAGGGAGCACGCTGTCAGCGCTATTACGTCTTTATCGTTCAATAAACGTAAAACAAGGATAGAGTGACACAATAGCGCTGATAGAGCGATCCCCGAACACGCTTTTAGTGTATTCAATATATGTTTGCGCGATGTTACATGATATAACTGGTCGCTTCTCCGAAAAATTGAAATATTATTTAGACAATGTAAACGATATTGCTCATGCAGTCATCCAACAATTACCTCATAGATGCTTACGACCTTCACCTCGAAGAAGACTGGCAGATAACAAAAGGCTACTATCGGCGCGATGAAAAAGCCCGTAGTATACATTAATACAACAATCATGCCGCGGATGTAAGTTTCTCCGCTCATTCCCAGCATGGTAATTGCTGATACATGAGAGGCCATCATGGCGATCGAAAGGGGTAAGACACCTAATGAGTTGTCCGCGGAGAAGAATTCCTATTGATGATAATTGTATGATCGATTAAACGGTACACAGAAAGCATCGTTTATTATATCGTGATGCATGTTTCCATAAAGGGATTATTCGTCTTCGTTATGGATAGGTAAAATTAATTAAATTTCGATGCTGTTTTGTTTCTAACAGTCTTCATATCGTAACCATTTAACTGTATTAGACAGCAAAATACTGAAATATCTGTGTGCGTATAACTCATCAACTAAGACATTTGTGTTCTTAATTTTTAAACGTCAGTTTAAATCAATCTTTAATAAAATTATAGAAGACGTTATCGGTAAATTATAATTGACAGGATAATTATTCATCAGCATTTTTTTCTTAAAAGTACATGAGAAATAGGAGAAAGTACATGCACTACACTAATACGTCAGGCGATCAAACGCGTTCTACCTTATGATTACGATATAAGTTTCGTGGAATGGATCTATTGCTTGCCATTCAAGATTTATACGTTATCGATTAGTGCTACTCGTTGAATTATTAAGCCGAATCATAGCAATAACACGTTAATTAATACATCGGACATTTGGAAAATTGGCCGGGACTTAATTTATTACCGGCCGATAGTCTATAATTTACGCGGATAGTAATATTTAATCTCAAGATGAGATCGAACGCATACATAACGGCACGGATATGATTCGCGTGCGGATTATCGCGATCGAATTGGTATAATGACGAATTGATCCGTCGCGTAGAAATTGATTTTTTGTAAACTGACCGCTGCAGTACGTTGTCGACCACCGCTGAATCGATAGTAAAGTCCAATAATGACAGAGATCGACATAATTGCGCTGATCACAAGATAGTCTGGCCATTGCAACCTGTTTTCACCTTCGATAGATGTCTATAAATAAGGGCAAAGAACAAGAGCTCTTCTTTATTAAGATTTTTTGGGTACAGTTTCTTAGCAATTTAATTTTAACACATGTCTGGCTAACACATGTTGTAGGAATGCTAAAATAGCAGCGAAATTATTTTTTAATTAATTCAAAATTTATAATCAAAATTGTAATGAACCTATTTTGTAAGATAGTTATTTTTACTCAATTATATAATTAGTACTTACGTCCATTCTGTAAAATATACACCATCCACTCAACGAAAAATTTAACTTCAATCGTGCTACTTGAATTTTGGAAATTTCCACCAAAATAAAAGATTTACGCGATTTTTTCTACACTTTGAAAACGCAAAGAGCACAAAGATCCAAATGTTCATGAGTGTTCGACAAGGTCTTGGTAACGAATGTGTCCGTTTCCATTGCATGTCTACAAAACGCAAGAGAAGTTATTACGTAAAGAATTGCTCGGCATCTTTAGCGTTAAAGCACGCAAACCACGGACTTTTCGTCGGTAAATTAGATGTAGTAATATGCTGTTTAATGCTAATTAATGGTCAGATCAAGAAAAAGTTTATTTACGTAAATATTAGTGAAGATGGACATCGAGTTTTGCGAAAAAATATATTTATATATAAATGTGTTTATTGTAAATAAATTATATATAGATATATGTAAAAGGTTTGTCATATAATATAAAAAAAGCTTTTTGGATCAGCGGATATACAAATGTTATGATTGATAGCTGTAATATTAGATATATAGGTATACCAGTTGAAATATATTGAATCCTTAGGAAAGATTAGATTGCGATCATTGGATAAGGCTCAACCTTAATTTAATCTGCCGTGGACGATATCGTTCAAGATGATTATCTTTACACGCCGCCGCGCCGGTGCGATGGATCAATTCACTTAACAGCGATGAAAACGAAAAGAGACAGGTAGAAACTACGGTAGAATTGATGGATACGTTTAATTCTGACGTTAATTAAATAACAAACATAATTAAATCTATCTAAGAGAATATGTCTTCGCCAACATTATATCATACAGCATTTATATTTCTAGCACACGTATTAAACTTTTGTTTGGACTGGTTTTGAACAGGTTTCCCGCGTGAATTTTCTGATTTTAAATTGCAATAAATGTAGTTCATGCTTTTAAAGATAAGACAAGAATTAAAAGATGTTAGATAACATAATAATATGATGATAAAATAAGAAACAGTAGAAAACTTGTTTCGCGGAAGACTGACGAAGGCGGCGAGCACGATTTCTGTTACATCATTGCTACATCCACATAATAATTATCTGTGTAATACTGTTTTGACCGTAATGTCGATGTTTCCTAGTATTACGACACTAAATACTATTATTTTACAAATGAAGAGTAGTTGCAAAAATGTACTAATAATCGGTGAGACAATAGCTTCAAATTTTTTTGAATTATTATATATGATTAAATAGCTACAAGTAACTTTCATGAAAACATCAATATTAGGGATTTAAAGAATTAAATATGTTCCAACAGCACTTTTTACATATTTGTTTTTAATTTTAAAATAACTTTATTTAAAACGAAAGTAAGGAAAAAAAGATTTTAGAAAGTTTGAAAGTGCTAAAAAAATGGATCCATTATCTTGTTGTATGTCCACTTTGGCGCGTATTCTCTTGCTTGAATTTATTTCTTCCGATATAGTTAGTTCATGCAGCGCAATAATGGTTAATGACAATCCCGTTTAAGCGTCGACTAATTTCCGACATTGTTACTGGTCTGTCGACCGCGTTGTTTTACGCGAATAGCACTGCCGATAAAAGAGGGGAAAAGAACGGACAAAAGAGGAACGGGGAGAGAGAAAGAGAAGAGAATAGGATGGGGGAGAAAAAGAGGAACTCGTAAGTGGTGAATTCCCGTCATTAAGTCGTTAGCCGGACGACAGCAGACTAACTGTCGGCTAACTGGCTGCTGAACTTGATCGACCAATCATTGACCCCCACGGTCAATCGAAATTTACCGTGTGTTAACCACTCTTGTTCCACGTAATTCATCGATATTATCCGGATGCGTAGACTGCTTTCGATAATTCGATGAGGGAAAGTATATCGGTTGTGAAGCAGGCTGAACGGTTCAATTTGGAGGTAGTTCAGGGGTTAATGTAAATTTTGTTCGCAAGTCAATTATTTGGAAAGCCGCGTGTTCCTTATTATGATCTATAATTGTCTTCTTGCATTATAATTAGGAACTTTTAAAGAGATATCTCGGATCTGTGAAGTTAGCACGACATTCTACTAATATTTAAAAAAAACAATTAGAGTTCTAGTAGCACTTTTCATAGTTCTACAGTTTCTTATAAAAATAAAAAAGCATTTTTTATAGCAAAAAACCAAAAATGAAAAAATGTGCTAACTTCGCGAATCTAGCACGACACTGCCCCCTCTAAGGTACAAGAAAACAATAAATATTAACACTTTTGGCAACAGTTCCCGTTAGTTATACTCGAGTTCCACCATTGTGTGTAATTTGAAAACAAAATTCCAACAATTACCAATCTACAATCATTTTTAAGCAGAATTCGGGCGGCCACATATTTTTAAATAATTTTTTTTAATCTTTGGAGCCAGCACGACACTTGCAGACAAAGTGTTGCCAAAAGTGTTAATATTTATTGTTTTTTTGTACCTTAGAGGGAGCGGTGCCGTGCTAGATTCGCGAAGTTAGCACATTTTTTCATTTTTGGTTTTTTGCTATAAAAAATGCGGAACTTTTTTTATTTTTATAAGGAACTGTAGAACTATGAAAAGTGCTACTGGAACTCTAATTGTTTTTTTTTTATATTAGTAGAATGTCGTGCTAACTTCACAGATCCAGATATCTCTCGTTTTTTGAGATATTTAACAAAACGTTTTCCAATTCTTTTCTTTTCTTATGAGAACATTTCTTCTTTTTGAAAAGAGTGGTTCCATATTCCAATACTTGAATAAAAATGCATTTATTTATAAAGTGCATCTATGTAAATTAGTCAGACAGTCGTAAAGTACTAATTGATCTTGTTCGTTATACGATTATGAGTTCTCAGAAGCATTCGACATGAAGCTTTTTCACACCCACCGTATGTACCCAGGCATTAACATCACCGATTCGATGCAGGTGTTAATTAACTTGACGTACATGTATTCAACGAATCTCTTTGATATCTTGAAGTTTGTAAAACGCATAAATCCAGAATTTGATTTCTCTTTCAATGTATACGAGGTGAGGTATTTTCGACCATGCCGTTAAATAAATCCAATATGCATTAATCTTGTGCTGTCATTAGAATTTTAGTTTTAGTCTTTGACAAATTGAAATAGACTTCAACTTTTCTCGTACTCTTACAAAATTTTGTCTCCATTTTTAAAAATTAATTATATTTAGATATCTATAATATCTATTTTATAAATAAATAATAAATATTACAGTGCATGTAATACACTGTAATATACGAACATGAAGATGTTTTATTGCATCGAGAAGGTGTTGGAAATTACCGTTATTCGATTCGCCTGAGAATGTAAGCCGATCTGATAATGCTCGCGTGCGAGCGAGCTGATTCCCATAATTAATTCCCAGCATTAATTAATAACGAGATGGCTGATCCCCTGTCTCATGATTGTGGTATTCGACTCAATTCGTGCGTGATGCCACGCTTCGTCTACCGTGTTGATTTCGTGCTCTTAATTAATCCAATGTGTTTAATACAGAGGGAGCGTAATAATCACGAGGATCAATTCCAAGAATTAATTTCTTTAAATATTTTTAGGAAAATTAAATATGTGTCTAACAAACAATGATGTAAAAAGACGATTTTTGGTATGGCAAAATATAATGCAAAAAAGAGTGCATTTCTTCTGTAAAATTATTCTTAAATTGATTCGCGGAAAAGATACTTTTCTCGTCGAAATTCGCTGACTCGACGCTATGAATATCTGTCAGTTGTTATGACACTTTGCATGCTAAAACTTACTATCATAAAGTCCAAATTGTGATTCAGAATCATATGATCTTACTTACAATATCTTTTTCATCTCTACTCGTCGACGAAGCGTTTCTACTCACGTATAACGTTTATTCAAATCATCTGAGCTCATCAGGTGTCAAATTACTGCTACCCAGCCGTAAATTTTTATCACGTTTATTTGAATCATTATAAAACGGTTATTGTCACGTCTTGATTTAATTTTTGCATGAGTATTTATCGTTTTTCTTAGTACTATGCTTAAAAATTTATTCTATTTATTTATACACTAAATATATGAGAAAAGATAATTTATCGAGTTTTTTCGTAGTCCATTATATCACTTACGTAAATAAATGTATGTACTGATACATACGGAATTATAGACGCGTGTAAGTGCGATTAAAACTCAAATAACGTAAACTATCTTCTTAAGAATGATTCTATATTGCGTATTGCGGAAGCGTTTGACTACTCGCACTAATAAACGAACGTTTTGACTTACGTAAAAAGATTTGAAATTGTGGCTTATTAGAGTTTTTACGTGTATATAAAAGCCGCATCGTCAATATTTTAACAATATAATTAAAATATTCAAAGATATAAATGCCATTATTTTAATGCCATTATTTTTTTGATATGTTGATGCCCAATGTACTCTTTTTTTATAATACAATTAATAAATAATATTAAACACGTACCTCGATACGGGACACTATATTTTTCTCACATTAATGTATCGTGGCTGGGAAAGTTTTGTGGATTAAGCCATCTTAAAAGTTTATATTAACAGCAACCGTTAGTCTTCATCAAGTCGCGCAAGTGTCAATTGGTTCCCTTGATATCATCGCAGAACTCGCTATAACTCGAAGATGCGGGCATCGCTATGAATTCCACGGCATGACAAAAAATTTATGGGTCTCTTCAGTGCGGCACGTAGTACGTTACCAAAGCTGTCAATTAAGTTAATTAACAAAGTCGTGCGCTCTTCCCCAGAGCAAAGGAGTGGAGGCAAAAGAAATGCTTCGCAAAGGTCTTTTTACCATGCAACACATGTATCGTCGAGCGGCAAACTTGTCATAGAAAGTAGAATATGACAAGACCGCGTATTAAAATTCCTGCATGCGTCGCGGCGCTGGTTAACACAACTAACGAAGTGTAGCAAGCGACAATTTTTCGACGATGTGCGTCAGAATGTGCCGTGATGCATAGTTTAATGGATATTCGAAATCGATAAACTGCCAACGTTAAGCAAATTTGCATGTAATGCAGTTTGACGTTCTGCAACTGCGAAGCGTCCAACTGCGAATGTCGAATCAGAATCAGTGAAATTCAATAGCAATTTAAAACGAGAGAAAAGATGCAATTTATTTATATTGAATATTTTTGTATTTTTATATATGTCTTTCGCGCGATATTTATTTAATCGATTATATTTAACGAGTAAGTTTTAAAGTTATTAATTCAATTTCAATAGTGCCGATATTATCAACTCAGTGATTGCAAAGATTATCGATTTTTTAAAATGATTTTGAAGATGAATAGGTTATTTTATACTAAGGATATAATAAAGATTTAAAATATTAAATATTATGATGTGCTATGCCGAAAGAATCGATATGACATGAAACGCTTGAATGAGTTTTTCTGTACTACCGTGGTTATGCGTTGCAACATGGAATATTCAGATCCGCAGTGCACCTGCAACTAGAAACATTTCCGACCACCGCACTGGTGCAGCGTCACGCAACAATCACGCTGTCGGTTACGTCAAACGACATTCCCGGTAAATTCTTTCTGTCGCAATTTCGATGCCGCGTTCGATATATCGACCGACAATCACTCGCAATCAAGGCCGTTCGGGTGCGGTCATTAATTGTATTAAATTACATGGGTCGAAGGAAAACGTATACCTACATAAAAAAAGCATTAATGCCATCTCCGATGTATGCTCGTCGATCAAATATTTAAGAATCATATCTTTTCTTTTACACAATTAATTAGATAGCTCATTTTATTCTACAGAAAGAATCAAATGAATCGATGAATCACATGTCGTGAAATCTCTTTATAAATGCAGTTGCACCGGATGACATTACTGTTTTCGATCGCGCACAACAATGGCACTTGTTTGTTGATTGATTATTGAACAACGCCGACAACGTGTTACATCGTTAACAGATGTCAATACAGACAAATACAGATGAAATGCGAAATACAGACTTAAATCATCAAATCCGGTAACAGTTAACATTTTAATTTTTTATTGACTTTATTTAAGAACAAAATTATAATTAAATCACTATTTTTTAATTATCATTAAGAAATCTAATTGTTAAATTTTTAAGAAATTTCTAATAACATTTGTTTATTTATAATAATTCTAAAATTGTCGAATCTTGTATAAAAATTACTCTCTCCTTGTAACGCTTGTACAGCATAAGTGTCGCTCTCATAATTCACTTATATCCGCAATCTCATGTGACCCAGTCAATAACAAAGCAAGAGGCCCAACAATTACAAGCGCACGCTAGATCGTGAAGTATGAGACGTCTAGGAAAACAAATTGCCGTCAGGCGGTCGACTGATAGAGCATCAATTTCCTTGCAAATTCTCTCGGCGATTACATATTTTCCAGGCACGCCTCGTTATACATCACTTTATCGTTGCATCATGAACTCAAAGTGTTCAATGACTTGGCGGTCAAGTCGTTGTATTTGCGCCATAAATAAAGTAGCCGGATTTTGCACGCTTAATGCGCCACATTAATCTCGCATCCTCATTCTTGCTGCCGCGAAAAGGTCAAATATTAGCATTATTATTTTCATTCATAACGGTGCATAAAATTTGAAACAATACGTAGAGAGAGAAATATGATTTTTATGGTGTTTTATTACATAGAGAGAAATATGATTTTTATGGTGTTTTATTACATAGAGAGAAATATGATTTTTATGGTGTTTTATTACATAGAGGAACGTTCTGTTTTAAGACATAACAGCTTATTCTTGGCGTTTTATACAGATTCACAAGAAATTTTCATTTCACAAAATATATCATAGTTCTTCGATATATCATTTTACTGTTACGGTATGGTCAGGATGTGTGTAAAGGAGATTTATGGGCGAACATTTATCATTCTTTGAACGTCGCCGTTAAAGTTTACAGCTTCGGATTAATTTCTTTGCGCATCTTTTTTATCGTCAATGCGGATGTTTCATCCTTGCGCCGAGATCGATAATACGGCACCGTGAGATCGCGAGACCCCAAGTCGCCTGTTTTCTTAGCGACACGCGTGTCAGACGTGTCGTCTGGCGATTGGCGATCTTACATTCTCTGTCTAAAACCTTATGAGTTGTCTGAAGCCTAATTATCTACGTCAACTCGCGGTAGGCTGTGAGAGTCACGTGGTGCTGATAATGACAGGAAACGTACCGGCACAAGAGAAATGCACGCTCTCGAACGGTTCTCGACGGCATCGCGTGACTTTTGAGGACAACAATCTCCCATCTAACTGCTGTTCCTCAGACGTTGAAAATGGCATCTTCTTGATGACGTATTATTAGAAAAATTCATACGCGAGAATTATTTCAGAAATGTGGTAGATTACTAACGCGTATTGTGGTAATTCAATCAACGCAAGAAGAGCCATTTTTGATGGCATGATTTGATAAATATCACAATGAGAACAGAATCAGCGGTTTATGACGGTTAAATCCGGTTATTTTACGTCAAGCACGTCAAACAACGTCATTTTTTTTTATCTCTGTAAATACTATATCATATGCTTATAGATACCATAAGACGTATAATAATAAACATTCATCATTATAAAATAATATCGTAGACAAGCCACATAATGCGTTCCATTTGGCGATCCAATCGGCTAATGGCGCGCGAAACTCTATACTTTCGAAAATATCTATCGGTCGCAGAAAGCAGTTGAATTTGGAGCTTGTTCCACGTGCTTGACAGCGTAGATAGTGATGGAAATGTGCGACCTCGAATCCACCCATGGCAGGGCCGATGACGACACTGACGATAGCCATATCTCCTTAATGGATCGGCTTAACAAGTCAAATTACATGTGTCCGCCGGTCGCTATTGACGTTACTTCTAAAAATGTATAGTGGGAATGTTATTCTGCCAATCGGTATTGACTGACAGGGTGATTTACAAGCTGTTTAGCGTGCTGCCGATCTATCGTTGATACACGGCGAACACAAGACGCTATTGTATTTCTTTCCGTAGTTTTTCTTTCCGTAATGTACTATTTATAGAAGTGGAAATATGCCATTTTTCATGCTGTCATTTATAATTGCCGACATCACAGCGCCCGATACTGGAAATTGTGTTTTATTTGCCGAGAGATAAATAACATTTTTAATTACATTCTTCTGTTTCGAATAGTAATTAAATTTTAAAATATACGATTGCAAATTATAAAATAGCAAATATTTATTGGTAAAAGTAGTGTGAAAACTTTATAATTTTATCTATTAATTATTACTTTATATTTTTTAATATTGGTTTCTTTAGATTTTATATTAACATTTTGTTTATTTTATAAACGCGTTAAATTTTTATACTAACATTAAAAATTATATTACGGTAAAATGAGACAAATTCAATTATATCTCCGTGTTGAAATATACGATGACAACGTTCAAAATAGCCGGATATTGCATAATGGGAATGAGATGAGTCTTGAAGTCTATTTTCAATGAAAAATGACAGTCTGTCCTTGAACTTTGATACATCCTCTGAATAGGCTTGTGCGTTTAGCTTCATTTAGCGCTGACCTACTTTGTATCTGTACTAATTAACGTTATTAACGCGTTTCTATCATCAGATGAATAGTTACGAGGTCAGACTATATGACTATACTAATATAATCGCCGGAAAAGGAATCTTTCACAGCTTTGTCACCTTATCTACGGCGCTATAAATTCCGCCTTAAACTTTGGAAGATTAAAATCACCACTGCACAATGTGGAATAAACATAAATTACAAATCTACTCGCAATATATTGAACATTCTGAGATTAGATAGCTTTACATTGACCTATATTCTGATGCGAACAACGCGCGCGAGTTTTATTGTAGCGTGTGCACTTCGCGGTTAATTAACTCGGTGTATAAATCCGGCACGTACGCAACAATTGCTCATTTCCATTTTTTACGCGCGTTGATCAGCGCGCGCCGGAAATGACCGTTCCACATCGCGATGCCGCGCGAATCCTCTGTGACGCTGCGCGAGATGAGAGACGTCGCGGCGGTGGGACGCCGCATATGGGACACTGAAATTATGCGGAACGCAAACGTTATGGCGTTGCGTCAACAGTGGCTAACTCGATGTAGGAAGGCACGTACGGTCGCTGACTTACAATCATGACGTACGGCGGTGCGTGTTGCGTTTGAATCGCCGGCTATAAATCCCATTGAGATAGCCAATTGGGACGAAGGTACATAGATCTAGGACGATACAGATCTACGAGGGTGCTTGTGACCGTTAATATTGCGTCAGGCCTAAAGTTGGATTCGGAGAAGCGGTGGTCTGGTTTGAAATAATGCTGACGCGATCAATGACGAATAGATGGTTTCAGAAATATTTCAAATAGGTTTGTCAAATAAATATTCTCAAGAACGTATAATCCCAAGAATTAAGATAAAAAAGTTTCTGCGACGTTTATTTTAGTTTCTATTTAGAAATTTTCCTGTATCTCAACGTGTGACACAATTTTAAAATGCAGTCGAAAAATTTGTAGTAAAAGAAGCTTGAATTCCTAGATTCTTTATTTATTATCGATATTATTAGCAATGCTGTACCGATAATTTAGCTATATATGTATATGTCAAATTAATAGCTACATTGTGAATTGTATCTGGTACCACTAGTGTCTGTGTCGCTTACGACATTGCGTCGTCGGTAGACTCACATTTCCTCCGGCGGTCGTACGATAACGAGCTATGCAAAAGCAAATCCGTGTATCGCATGAAACAATGGAAGTTCGTAGTATCTATAGATCTATTATGTATATAATGTGTGTGCGTTTGTGCGCGTGTGCGTAACAATGCGCAACGATTCATCGGTAGATGCATAGCTTCGTCGAGAAGCTATTGGTATGTCTTCGATAGGTATGAGGTCCACGTGAGCGAACACGTATTTGTAAACGTACACGTGAAAGGATTTCTCAATGGAGAACAGCGAATCAGAAACGATGCTTCTATGAATCGAACGATTTCGCGACAGACTCAATCATAGATCGCAATGGTATATCTTCGTGATTTAAATATATATAATTATTATAAGCGATTTATATACATATAAATCTCTCAAAATAATCTTAGAATAGTCTCTACGTAACTGGATTTATGAATTTCTGATAAGACTGTGGATTGTTAGAAATCAAATAATTAGAAATCTGTAGATAGTACATAGCGTTTTTTAATATGTTATAAGATATTTGGAAAATTTACAGATTTGTATAACTCATTCAATGATCTTTGTATTTGTTACAATAATCGTATAATTCTTTTAAAATTTTATACATCGCTCTATGTTACGGTGTTGAAGCAAATAAAGTAGGAGGATAGATTTATATCCACATATAAATCTATGCTGCAATGGAAGATGCATGAAACTCTTGACTCCGGATGTTCGCAAAAAATTGTTTGCTACAACAAGGTAACTTGAGCGAAAAGATCTAGATTCGAAAGTTCTCATTGCGCTGTTGCTGTCGCATTGTAGAAGTTATATGTGTTCATTCTGTTATTTATATCCACTATAATCCCATCATGTGGAAATACGTCTTCTGCCTCCACGCCCACCAGGACCTTATTCCGTTACTATCTGACGAGTTTTCCTTTGCGCATAGAAACGTTCGAGAACGTCGTAGATTGTTACTGGGATATCGATGATTACTTGAGGATAATTGGTACTTTCTGCCGCAGAAAAACTGAAAGATTTATGATTAAGCGGTTTTACAAGCAATTTCTCCTGCTAAGACATAATTACGTAATATAATTCAATTTACCATATCGCCGTTTCGAAATTTTATCTCACTACCGTTGATATTTATTAATCATAGCGCATTTGAAAAATGCAACACGAGGATAGTCATTCTATTATTAAAATAAAACATAGTATCTTTTTTGAAAGAAGAAAAATTTTCTTTCCGCAGATTGTTAGTAGGTAAGAAATGTACATGATATGTAGCAAATGAGGCCGTATCCTTGTGGGTAATATTCTACGTACATATGAGTAGATACCGCCAAGGTTGACATTAAATGCGCTGCTTGTTGCTACAATTACGCAACAATCATGGAATATAAAATATGCGTCATTAATATTCATTCAAGATTAATCTTTAACCGATAAACCTTTTCCGTTCGAAATGTAATTTCATTTAATTAATATTGATAGAATTAAATATCCGATTTTTTACTTTTATAACGAAACTCTTGACAAATCAATTTTAAATTAATCAAGGAATCCACAGATAAAATTAATGACTGTTTTAAGACACTCTGTATATTCCGTAAGTGGTGCATAATCTAAACGATCAAATCGCCCGCCAACCGAGCGTTTCGAAAAAATAAGTTGCAACCTAGTTTCTGAATCTATGCGGAGTGCATAAGGAAGGGAAGATCGAACGGCGCAGATTTAATTAACGATAAGTCATTAAGAACGGCACTGGCGACTTCTAATCGGGAATTAGAGATCTCACCGCCGGCATTTTCGCATCGTGACTTCAATGAAACGTTGTATGACTTCGCTGTAGCGACGATCGGAATTTTATGCTCGAACCATTCGCAGTAATGCCTCGCACATGACTAGGTAACTTTACGTCCGATTCTCGATCGCGCGCGGCGTCTAATTTGTTCGTGTTTAATATTCCGCATGCTATTAGACATGGTCAAGATTGCAAACTCACAGCTTTTACCTAAAGCTATATTATTTTTATATAGATACTTGCAGCATAATGATGATAATAATTAGGATAATATATTGAAATAATAAATGATAGGAATTCTGATAATTGATTTTATTCAGGTATCTATATGTATCTAATACTCATAGAAATATCTTTTAATTTTTATTTTTCTACATATAAATTTCATAAACATTATAAGATCTCAAACGGGAGCTAATACATCAATTTAAGTGAATTTACAACCGACTTATGCAATATAGTTTTGGTTCTGTTTTGTATATGCCTGCATAAAATTTTACTCTAGGGAGCTTACTTCATGCTTAGCACAAATCATGCGGCCACACAGGGAAGGATTACATTTAACATTGCTATAAAATACAGGCGAATGTCGCGCGTCGTGCACGAAAAAACTGCAACAGCTCGCATGAACCGCTTTTTACTTTCGCTCCCTCTTAGAGTTCGACGCTTTATCTCCGTTAAACAAGGCGTTGTGCATAAACCAGTGGTAATATGCATTAAATTATTGGGGTCAACCGCCCGACGCTAATGCTTTAAGCGATCGCGCCGCTCTATTCTGCCAAGATAAACAACGGAGAAAGTAGGCAAGAGAGACTTTGCGTAGATACCAGAGAGCTTTTTGCAGTCGACGTTAATAATTCTTCTGCTAACCGGTCGGATTAGGTCTGGAAAAGTCGCTCTAATAATGAATGGCTTTGAGTTCTGCGAAGCAATGTCTTGGCAAATCAGAATGTAACGAAATTCCATATGAGATAGTTTTCACAAGACTAGTTTCTGGTGTGTAACAAAATAGACAAAATCTCTATTTATTATTTACTTTTCATTTACAAACAATTGCATATTAAGTAAATGCATGAACAAAGAAATCCAGAGGTCTACTGAAGAAAATTAATAATTGATATAATTAATAACTAAAAAGTTATAAGACAAAGTCTAAGAATATTGTCAATCTTATGTTGAATGAGTTTTCTGTTGAAACTCTCGCAATAACATTACAAAGAGGGTTAAAAAGCGGCAACGCAAAGTAACCCGCGATAACCCACCACTCACTGTCGGCGCTAGAACTCGACGATAGTCACAAACTGGATGACCAGAAGATAAGAACCGTTCTTACGTACCGCCACGATTGTATTCATGACATAATCACCGGAATTAGTACAATGAAAACATGTCGGTCAAATTAAACGAATATCGCGTGTTTGTGAGTTGCGTGACGTATCGCACGCGCGTGTGTGTCCATCCGAGAAACAGATAGCCAGGATTATAAACCATCCGGCATCCGTTCGCCCGTGCATTCTCCGTAATTAGCCTCGGGAGCGTTCCAATTATCGCGCCGCTCGGCGATCACCAGTAATTAAGCTCGTCCAAGTTCAAAACCCGTCGTATGCATAGCGGAAAGATTGCGAAACGGAGATCGACATCCGCACATGAGCGATGTACACTTTATATGATACACGCCTGATTTTGCACTACTTGAATTCTAGACAAAACTTTGCCTGCCTTCTTCTGTTCTGTTTTAATAGACAAAAATTAAAGCTATTGTATAAATATATTAATAGTGAAAGTCTATTTTTTACAATTTAATTTGAAAATCCAAAAAATTATACTATAATTTAAAATTGATTAAATCTGTTTTTGATGCGTTTGTCGATATTGTCGATTTCTCTCGTCATTCAAATGAGCAGACTTTAAATACGTGTTCAATTTGCTTATATACCACGGCTACCGGGGAACAATGAAACGCTCGATTGGAGGATTACGTAAATTATCTGGTAGACATCTGCCCTTATGCCTCTTTGGAATGCCAACGAGGTATGAAGGCTTCTGGCATGGATGACTCGAGAAGGTATTTCATCACTGCCCGTAAATCCGACAGGTGCGTGTCAGGATTACAAGTGGTATTGCACAAGATACTTCATCTTAAAGTAACAAATTAATTATATCGTAAATATGAAAATTGATTAAGATTAATTGAATAATAATCATATTAATAACATTAAACACACAACACACACATCATGCGTGATATTGAAATTCACAAAATCAAGAACTACATTTTAAATAAAAAATTACTCTTTCAACTGACTAAAAATTTGAAAATTTTTTCAATTTATATCGCCAAATTGCCAAATTTTGCTCCCGCAATACTTTTGATTGTCAACCGAGGATGGTCAACCACGGCGAATGTATATACGTTACAAGCAACATCCGCGCGTCCGGCTGACCATAAAGCACAAGCAGAAGACAACGGGCGGTACGATTTCTTCTTTAATCTTTCGAAAACTTTTGGTCGGTAACAGCTGTTTCTAGTTGGTCGAGCGGTTTGCCAAGAACTTGCTGAACATTTTATGTCAAAACCGGAAAAGTAGAGCGCTTATCGCTCTTTTGGTAGACGGGACCAGCGACAAGAGTAGAATCGTAAAACGTCTTTTTCCCTACACAGTGAAGAACTATATATCCCTCGAAGCGGTACTCGTCACTAAAATTTCAATACGCTTTAACCAGGGGCAAAGAGCGGATTTCTACCATTTTCCAACATTTCATTGATCCGAAAGTAGATATGAAGGGACCGTGCAGAAATAGAAAGTTGGATTATTCAATGCGCTCGCAAATATGTCACCGTATTTTCATTGTAAACTCTTCGTATTGAGAAGTTATAAATTTAAAGCTGGAACGATTGCCTTTTCTCTCATTTGTTATTACAGAGTTTATAAGCAAAAAGAAAATGTTTACTTATAAAAGAAGTTAGACGTGCCGTATAGAATGACATAATATATGAAATGATATCTAGTAGATGACATACCTACAGTATTTAACTATAAAGCGATAAAGTTTGAAAGAAATACGAAATTAAAAAATGTAATAATTTCACATTTTGACAGCTCGTAGAATAATCGTAAAATACAGCAAAAGGAAACCGCTCAATGTGACTGTTTGTTAATAGTCTAAGTCTGTGCCTGCCGACTCTATGAATAAATTCCACGAGCACATTGAGCGTCAGTAACGAAGGGGCCAGAGAGATTTATACTTCTCTCTTTCACCCATATGTGCGCGTGTCCATCTGCGTTGAAAATATAGGATTATGATGTTTCCGAGTAATAACACGCCCCGTACGGTCGACATGTGTGTCTTCGACCAGCGGTCGGCGTTCTTTCGCCTTTATGGCGTTTCGACTCTGTGGCAATCGGAAACGATGCTGACGCATACTGGGATATGCGCATGTGTGCACTACGCTCCCAATGGAATTTCGACGATATTTTACAAGCGTTTGTAGAATGGCATTCTGCAACGGCGCCACGACGAACGCGATAAATTCATTCCATGGCATGTTCCCGCCGATCCTTTCCGAGAGCGGCTTTGCTGACCCATTTTTAACGCGGCGCCATATTCGCGTAATAGCGTATTCTATATTTAGTTTCCGAATCGCGAAAACAAATTCTGACAATACAACTGGCGCGACTCTTCGCCGTCGCTGCGGAAATCGTCGTGGATTACCTAACGATGACAAACGGCGCAGAGATTACCAGCGATACCCAGCCGACTCTGATCTCCTTCGCCGGATTGAACCGTCTTATCCGTCCGGAATGTACGGTCCAATAAGATAGTTCTTGAAAAATAGTCGACCTTCCGTTACGGTGCGGATCGTACAAGCCATTTTAAACTAAAATCGGATATTGCCTTCCCTAGCTCTTTACACATGATTGTCACATGTAAGATTTATACACGGAAAGAATGGTTTTGCTGAAGTATCTAAAAATTTGACCAGATACAAATTTGAAAATAATTTTGTTGGGCCATCAAAATAATTATGTAGGACGTTCAAAATAGTTGCTGGGATATCAAAACTTTTTGTAGCATTATCATAATGTTTGAGCGTCCCACGTAGTTACTTTTGATGGTCTAACAAAATTATTTTCAGATCTGTATCTGGCCAAATTTTTAGATACTTCAGCAAAACCGTTCTTTCTGTGTATATGTTACGATACATATGAACTACAGCAAAGGATTATGCTACATTTAAAATAAAATATCGCAACTTTAGGTATAAGTGTAAATTTAACGATAAATAAGATTAATTCGAAAATATTATTTCTCATTACGCAACTATTGTTGTAGAAATGTAAATTTAATATTTTGACATGAAATCTAAAATAATTTTAAGAATTTTTTATCATTGCAATTTAAATCAGTTTTCGAACATCTTACGGTATCTTTTGATATATATAGAAAGCTGTGGCAATTTGCGAATTTTTTGTTAAGGCGATGTTTTTCGACCGCATCAAGACAAAGAACGGGTTGAAATTACCATGTGTTCTGAGAAAAGGACATGTGCCGAAGCCTCACAAAAGAGCGGCGAGATTCCTCGAGTGGTTCATATCTCATTCAGTCGTAGGGCTGCAAAAACCGCGCCTGACCGTGCCTGACAAATGGCAGACACACGCGCATATCGGATTTGTTCTCTCATGGTAGAGAGAAAAGGATTAACTAACAAGACGATAGAAATAAGAAAGCCGAGGTGACACTTATCTCGCGTTTAAGTGACATTGAATGATTGATTTGCGTTGTAAATCGACTATAATGCGAGGGTTCATAATTAATTGTTCTTGCCAATCCGATGCGATTTTTATCAAGACTCTGTAAAGATACGAGGAACGAATTTATTAAAACTTTATTCGAGCGATAACGTAATACGTAAAATGAGTTATCATACCATTTATCACACATTAATAGAAACTTGTCATGCATTTCATAATCCGCCTTGAACGTATTAATATCTTGTAACGGAAATAATTAATTTCTCGTTTTATAGATTAGAAACGAGAGAAATACATATCTTTATTAGATTTAATTCATAAGTTAATAAGTAAAGCTAAATTATTAGGTTTAAATAAGCTATATAAAATGTCTCAAATATCACACTTATTTTCTATTTATCGTATTTTTTATCAACTTGGGATAGATTCCTCCGTAACATTATTAAGATAACACACTAAACCGTTATATAAGATAACTAAAATTTCTAATTGAATTATACATTAAGTTTTATATATTTGATAGATTACGTTTTTATTTAAAAAATCTCTTACATGCATTATTTCTGATGTAAGGTAGGCATTCCACATACGAGAAAGTTACGATTATCTCGCTGAGCATCGCGTGTACGGAAATGCCGGCTTTTGCTAAAAACCCGGAAGAACGTTCTTGTACGAAGATGTAATGTAATCTATCCTCCCGCAGCGTTCAGCCGAGCTTCGCGGTAGCTCAAGCGCGATCATCGGCGCACGTGTACCTCAATTCACAGACATCCCGGGCGATCCTTGTGCGAAATTTTCTGCGCAAAGAAACCGGTTGGCACGCCGCGAGATAGAGCTGCGGCCGTTCGTCATGCCGCATTTTACCTCGCTGGCTGAATCGCCACTATGTCCGGCGCACGTGCAATATAATCTCTCGCCGTGCGGTGTGTCAAGTACAGCAAGGCCGCATTATCAGCCACGCAATCTGGATGCACCGCGAAAATACCTCTCGTCTATCCTGCACGGTATCTCCAAGTTCATTGTCAATAGCCGCAGTCTCGGTTTCGCTGCTGCGCGTGACAGGCGGATTGCATCTCGAAAATCGTGATTCTCAGAAGATCAAAATGAAATGCATTGTACTATGTTTTGTTGCGGCAAACTTCCGTTTCGCATCTCATTAGATATATGAGCATAATCGTGTAGCACGAAAAAATAAAGTTCACAGTTTATTCTCACGAAATGACTTGAAATTCTAAATTTATTTTCTTTTGATTTAAGATCAATTTTCTAAAAAAATGAATTGGATTATCATTTATTGTTTTGATCTTTTCAAATCACCTTTTAAGTAATAACTTAAATTGATGATACGTTCTTGCACGTTTAGTTCGCATGAATTGCAATAATTTGATATAATTAATTGTGCAATGTATAATCAATAAAATATTAACATCCTAAAGTCATATGCGAGCTAAACGTGGAAGAAATAAATTATGGTAAAATAAATAAGTTGAGTAATACCAGAGCAGAAATCGTATGCTGACTTTGACACCACCTTCGTCAACGACTGATGAAACTTTCTGTCGGGCGACCGAAACTCGTAACGCGAAATTCGCCTTGAAATTCAATACCCAGGCCCAAAAGTTGAACAACGTGGGGCCCTAAATGGAAATTTATTGGCGCGTGATCGCGCGGGTATAACGCACATCGTCCCGCGTGAACTCACGCACGCTCGGGTATCCGATGAATAACGAATATCGTTTTTCGAATGCGTGTTCTGTTCCATTTCCATGCCGGATTTACCGGCCGAAGGGATTACCAATCACGCGGCCGTACCCACTCCTTTCTTAATCTTCGTTCCACGACCTTCATTCTCGTTCCCTTCGTTCGCCCGCCGCGGTTTCGATGTCATCGAGGATTCGGCCACGGTGAAATTGCGATATGGCAGTTTGAAGCTATCGAGGTGACAAAATTATACGACCAATGGCGTAACTACAGCACGTTCTAAAAGAAATGTGACATTTCCAAAAGGAATGCGAGAATCTTTTTAAGTATTAGCAAAATACTATAGTTGAATATAGTTACAATTTTAGAAAATTAAACGTCAAAATAAATTAAACTTTTAAATGAAACTATTAAAGATAGCAAAATTAAAAAGTAAACATTCAAGATATTGATTTCGTTTTAAATTCTGCATATTTTAGTTCTTATTAGAAATGATCGTAGTCAAGTGCAATGACTCCTACGAGAGATGTATCATATTATTCCTATCTCTTATTTCTCTTATTTTCTCTCTCTTGGATATCTAAAGATTTATTTATCCTTTCGTTACATCTCTGCTTCTCTACTCCCATTGTTATGCCGTCCGAATCTTTATTCTCTCTCTCGATCCCTTCCTCTTCTTTTCTTCCATTGTTCTTTTTTTTATTACGCGAGCAACGTCGCGTCCGGAATGCCAATGGTCGTACGGTGACTTTGTGAGTTATCGTTCTGCTCAAAGGCAAAGTTACGATCGGGAATACGTTATCGGTATTGAACGATACACGTTACAAAAATGATGGGAAAAGATCATCGCCGACATGACTGTGCAAATCGACAAATTATAATATTCCAGGAATACCAGTTTCAACTAACGGTTTTAATCGTTTAATCTGAAGCATGCATAAATTATGTTTAACAAGTTCTCCGTGTTCTCTTGGCAGATCAAAAAATCTAAATCGATGGTTAATTAAGTAGCTTTTACAGCACGGAATTGATATCTTATCTAATAGACGATTATAAAATATTGATAAAATTATTAATTAATTAATTACTAAAGCTGGACGAGAATTATAAGCGTGGTTGATATCCGCAAGTTTCCTCTTGTCCCAGCGACTGCCATCATCACGCGCCATTGCGGAGCGCGCGGCGCCACACCTCGTGAAGCTTCACAGGACACGAGCGCGCCATCAGATATAAAATCGCCACGCTCCACGAGCACGGATCCCGGATTCTTTTCTGCCCATCTCGCCGCACGCTCCCGCAATTTGTTAAGCCGTGAGTGCTCGCGATGCAGTCGCCGCACTCACCTTGAAAGTTATTTCCTTCGCCCACAGCGATTACAGAAAGTGTCTTCTTAAAACTTCAGATGGCAATTTTCCTTTTTTTGCAATGCGGATTAATTCTAGCCTCGATATAATTAAAGAATTTAACTTGAAATTGTATTATAATGTAAAATATTGCTACGTATTTTGTTTGTAAGAGATGTATTAAGTAAAAGTGTATTAAGATGGTGTGAAGATATACAATATAAGCTGTAGATATGCAAGACATCGTGTATTAAAAAACAAAAATAGGAATATTTCACACAGTATGTTAGCAAGTTTAGGTTGAAGCAGACGTTTTGCTTGCTCAGGCAGATTCGCATCATTCCCCAACTTCTTCTTCATCCTCGCGTCGTCGTTCTCCATTACACGCGCCGCTTCCGTAGTGACGCGATCGCGGAGATGCTTTCGAGGAACTAAGCTCCAGCGAAGACACGGCCGCGCAATTACGTGCCAACGGCGATACAAGGCGTTTGCTGTGTACGAGCCGCCATGCGAGCGGAGATCTTGTCGTTGCCAGCGTTAGCCTCGTTTCTGGATCCAATCGCTTCTTCGTTTTTTTTTCCTAGCAGCCGCTTCCTCCCCGACACGAGTCGGCCACCTTGGTGAACCGTTTGTCAGCACGATCAATCGCGACAGCCGAGCAAATATGATCAAATGGCGATCGTTTAGATCAATGCGAATTGTCATCGTGGTTGATTAATGGCGTGCCCGGTGTTTGTTCTGCGTATAGTACATGTATTAGTCTGTCTTCTCAACTTTAAATAAGGAGATTTCCTTTCGCTATGCTTTAATATTAACATATATACTTTCTGTTAGAAATATGTTTGCCTTCAATTCAACACAAACTTCATAAAATAATATATTCCAGTTAGAAAAAAGTTGGAGAATATCTAGGGTTATCTGCCACTCTAATAATAGTCGGCGTTAGTATCTCCTGCATATCGCACACATACTAGACCATTCGACACGAGGATAAAATCATCGGGAAAGTAAAAGACTCTGAATCTCGGAAGGGAGGGAAAGATAGAGGGGAAGAATGCGAGTTCTCGTCTTTTCTTCGCGGTTAATGCAAGTCGAAGTATTCCGAGTCGCAAGCGCGAACGCGACCCGACAAAGCCGGCTCTGTTCGAGCTCTCGTTCGCCTCCCGTCGTTTCTTCCTCTTCGTTTTCTTTCGAATGAACTCGCGCTGCTCGAGGCCTATGCGATATCGCGACAGAGAAAGCGCACTTGATGCCACTTGAATCGCTTGCCCGAGCTTTGAACCCACGTTCTAAGTGAGCATCTGACTTTCTGCGTAAGCTCCATAGGATCAGAGACGCAAAATCCGTAAATAGATTCTAGATTGAGTTTCACTAAAAAAAACTACGGGATTCTGATCTCGAACTTTCTATATAGAGAACCGCAAAAAACAAATGATCGTTGTAAGAAGCAAATTAATTGAAATGAATTTAATTCGTTTTGCTGTAATATTAGATATTTTAAAAATTCTTCAAAGAATTTCTTAGAGATCTATACATATTTTTTTGAGATTCTATTTTATGCCTTTATATGAAACAAAACGTTATATATATTAATTAATACATAAAAAATTTATTAAAAACATATCTGTAAAATGATTTGTATCTTTTGATTTAGTAAATTGACGCATTTATTGTAGTTGAATATTGCAAGAAATCATTGCTCTTTCACCTTAAAACATTTAATTAAAAATTTGTGAGAACTTGTTGCTATAATTTATATGAGATAATATTTCTTGTTAAATAACGTTACATCAATTATATGTCCAGAATTTATTAGATTATTTTTCCTATTTTCAACCTTACTGACATTTTCAATTAAATTAATTTTTTCTCATATATTATTGCGGAAAAATGATAGAAACTTATATAAAATGTTTAACTTCTAATATTTCAATTACGTGCCAGAAATTTTATCTATTCAACCATATCACCGTTGAAATGGCACTAGTAACTATTATTTATTGTCAAATTGTAATAGCTCTCTGAATTTATTGAAACAACAGGTGCTTATAGAACCGCAAAACTATTTGGCCTATTTCGGATTCATTAAAGCGGACTGGCTCCGTCGTGTGCATTTATCACGAATTATACCGCACAATGTTATATACGTATTGCGCCCATGGAACGTGCGCAATGTTGAAATTACACGTTACATGATATATCGCACGATCCACTGAATCTATTATGAAATATAGTTATCCACTCGCGGCAAGGTGGATTATCCGTGATGCGATCCTAAATCAGCCCGCTCGTTAAACAAAATCCTGCCGTACCGTTTCATTTACGTATAATCCGTTTGCACAAGAAAACTTGTCTTGATCGTAGAACGAAAAATGCTCGTGTACATTTAAATTGCATAGATAATTCGACTAATACGAGTTTTATCGAACGTAGTAAAGTTATTTATATAATTAAATCGCAAACAGAGTTAATGCAACGAAAAGCAAACATCCGACTGCACTAATTGAAAAACTTCAGTTGTTATAGAAATGCCAGTTAGCCTTATAACTTCCGTTTTACTTAACCCTCAAACTCATCTGTGGGTTACGGTAACCCAATTTTTTACGGTAACCCAATTTTTTTTACAATTTCCAAAATTTTGTTTTTGTTTTTGTCAAAATATCTTAAGTTGCTATAAATTTCGGGAATTCTTACCTATATATTCTTTTTCCTTACCTTCTGGAGTATCGATTAAAAAAAAAGAAACTTAAATTGATGTATTAGATCCCGAGTTATGAGCAAACAAGTCGTTGGGTTAGGCTCACCCATGTGGTGTGTTTGAAGGTGGCGCCGAAGTACGGTGTTTAAATTTTGCCATAAAGTGATTGAGTAAAGTAAATTAATTTAACATAGAAAAATAAATATATAAATATATAAAATGTAGTCCCTATAATCATATAAGAAATAAAATTAAAGTATACTTATTATATATACATATATATATATATATAAGTTTTTAAGGATAAGACTATGACGAAGATAAAGAAGCACGTGATGGGAAATAAAATCTTCTTAAAGGAGCTTTAAAAGATGTAGAAGTTGTAGAGTTTTAAAAGATGGGCAAAGTCACGAAGTTCAAAAGATCCCATCGATTTCTTCCAATTTGCAGATTAACGATCAATTAGACCCCGTATGAGCAATGCTTCATTCTAATGAAGTCAGAGGCCCTGGGATATTAATAAATCTGATAATTAGTTAGCAAGATGTATGCATAATTATTACAAAATTCAACATTAACGCGTATTGTTACATCTACATCGTTATTCTTTTCTTTTCTTGCGGTACTGCCAGGAAGCGCCGTATGAACCGTATCCGGTAATTAGCTGGCGAATTAGATGTGCTATCATTAAACGGGTTAAATTACTGCTGGGAGATCGATGTGCCATCGATGGTTGGCATTAAACAGCCGTTTTATCTTGACTCGCGCACTACGTTCGGATTCTGATGATCTCTAAAAAACGCGTAATGCTTTCTGCGCAATAGTTACGAACAATTGATAATTAATATGACCATGATTAGTATTTTCTAGTATAACGTACTCGCCGAATAACGCATTTGACATTCGAGAACTCATGAAATTGAACTCATTGAAATTGATGAGAGAAAGACAGCGTGGGAAATGTTGACAGAATTATAAAATTTGCGATAAATAATGTTAGATCTTCTTGAGTTTTTCACAAATTTACACGTACAATAATTAGATTACCTCATATTTTTAATCGTGTTTTTTAAATAGATCAATATAATAAATATTACATTAAATATGCCCCCCAAATAATAGAAAACAATACGAATCGCAAATAAAAAGAGTATATAATAAAGACATTTGTATTTAAAATGAATATACGATTTTCAAGGAATGAAAATCGTAAATTTTTCCTAAATGTGCGTGACATTTACTCGCATTGTGCAAATCACTTTTATGACGACAAAAAATACATACAATATCACGATGTATCATTATTCGAGAATAATTCAGCCAGGAAGTAATTTCGCAGACGTTGAAATTTTGCGGCCATTTGACAAAAAAACGGTACAAAGGAGAACCGCATGTTTTATCGTTCGGTAAAAAAAAAACACGTGATGTTTGACGATGATGAAAAAAGCGCGACGTATAATGTCCAATACAAAAGTCCTTCTTCCAAGACCTCGCGCGGAGTCCGTATAATGTTATAATTCATAGCGCGCATGTTTCACGACGCTAATAAAAGTGATAATTACGAAATATTGCATCGCGGTAATGACCTGGTGCATCGTAATTCACGTCGACGCATCCGTTGCAAATCGAAGTTGATAAAAAAATTCACCGTATGCAATAAAATTAACACAGCAACGACGGGATTGTACGAATTTCATTCAAGGATCTCTCTCGAGCGAAGCGTTTTTCTTGCGTCTCAATTATGTGACTCGTTAAAAAACGTTTTATTGCTGCGCTGCACACGTGCGATGATTAAACCTGCTAAATATCCGGGGAAAACGCGCGTGTGCGTAAGTGCACGCATTCGCGAGCCTTTCGCAAACCGTAACGAAGCTATGCTCATATATTGCGATGTACTCTATTCTATATAGTTTGAAATATCTTCTCGATTTCACTTCTTTTTATGAAATATGAGTTCCTCTAACGAATAATGTGAATTCATTATAAGGCCTTTCTTAAAGCATGTATTTTAAGTCTGTACCATTTATAGTAGAATGTCTTCGCTTTAAGAGAATCCATTTTTACATGGATTTCCGAACTATCTTCATGTACGCAATTGCTCACTCGTGCTTCACGGAGCGCGACTCGCCAGTATCGTAACTCGTATTCAAATCCGCGTTTTCCTCTGCGGGGATTCGATCGAACGTGGGTGAAAAGACGGGGTATTTCTCGAGGAAGAGGACCACGTGCATCGCGTGTCCGTAATCGGAGGCCGTGCTTCTTTGCGGAAGATGCGGTTCGCCTCGAGCGCTTATTTGCGCATAACTTCGCGAACTGCGCCTCCCCCGATAGAGTGCTGCGCACCGGCTTAAGTACTGTTAACAGGTTGACTGTCGTACTGGAGTCATAGAAGCGAACGTTCCGCCGGCAGCGTATCCGGGGATAAACGCGATCCTAATGAATGGCTGTTCTGTTTTCTCAATTTATGCACCGGCCGTTCGCTGGAGTCTTCTTCCATCTGCGGCTGCAGAAAAGCCACACATGAGAATGATTATAATTGCCGCGAAGCGCGCACAGTCGAGAGATTCTCAGAGCAGTGATTAAGTGGAGCTGATCCTTGGTTTGTTATGTGATTAATCGTACGAGCTCGTTGCGAGCCGCGGCAGTATTGCAAACGCGCGCTACATTCTGACGTTTTATTTTAAGAAAAGTTCGTTACGTCGATAATAGTGTTATTGTTCCAATAATTCTGATTCATTTAGATCTTTCTGATGTCATGGATTCTTTTTATCTCTTCTCTTGTGTCAAATATGACACTAATGTTACTCCAGAGATATGACACTAATGTTACTCCAGAGATATGATATGATTTTAAATTCTCTTACATATGGAATAGGATATTAAATAACAACAAGCTAATAAAATCATTTATTTTTAGGTATTTAGTTTGATACATTAAGATATTATAAATGTTCGAATAATATAAATGCTATGTTAGATATGTCAGATAATTTCGTGTTTAAACATCGATGTTGATCTTCCAACTGATTTTGCTTATAAATGCTTCATCATGATATTGTCCAGGACTTGAGTCAAGACTTGAAATCTGCGACCTCGTTTCAGGCACAAGGCGTTTCCCCCTCGAGTACCACCACGGAACAGACTCTTCATTTATAATACCGTGTCTTAATGAGGTTAATCGTTCGGAAGGTTCTCGCGACTAATTGATCGATGTCGACGAAAAAGTCGGCCGCAAAAAGCACGAAATGGCGCCGGTCGATGATGCTTTCTTTCTTGATTACCCGAAACGATCATCGTAATAATTGGTACTTCCTTGCTATGTTTCAGAGCGATTTCGAACCCCAGTGTCACGTGTTCCGCACCAAGCAATTGCGCAAACCTCGACCATGTCATTTATGCCACCAGGCGGTGATCAAGCAAGCTTCCTGCTGCAGAGGTGAGTCGATAACATCATTCCCTTCAGGGCAATGAAGTTGGTAACAGCTGGATCTCGTCGGTAGTACTCTCGAATCAATCGTTGATACGGAAGCTCCTGAGAGTGCCGGTTAAAACAAAGCCGCTGTGGGGATGAAACTCGACATTTTTCTTTTTATTATTATTATTAGCGTGATTACTGGTATTACGTTTTATTGCCCTGCTCCAGATTACACGAGATGATTACTACGATTAATGCAGAAATGCACCCTCGATCATACGCACGTTTGTGTATGTACGCGCGTGAAAGTTGGGTCGGGCTGATCACGGGCATCCGTGTCTACTAGTGAGTAATTAGCGTGATTGTAAGTTAATATGCCGCGTGGATCGAAGAAGCGATTATAATGCTTACAATAATGATGGTTTTAATGACTTGCAACATGTGCTAATGAGTAAACAAAACTCCGTCCGAAGTTACTTACTGTCTAATTTAAATTCATTTATAAATTTAATTAATTTAAAATTAATGAGAAAATAACCAATATTCTTCATGTTACTTATTTGATTTTTTGTTTCAGTATGCAAGTACATCTGCCATAAGACATGCGAGGACAAGGTATGTGATCTGATTTACGGATATTCTTTTCAATAATTGCGTTCGATCCCTTCGATATGACAAATACGCGCGAGCGTTCCGCAAATGCAAACGCAGCGATTAGTCTGTCATGAATATGTCACTTCTCCTAAGCGCGACATTCGTAATCAAGACGCTCCTTCTTGGAAGGTTTATGACAGACTGGAGCAAAGAGCACATACTTCCACGTATACGAAGATCCCCTCTTCCACCCAGCGCTCTTCCGCGTACTTCCTGGTACTTAAACAAGCCCTTCGGGAGATGCGCTGAGCCAAGGCTCAAGTTGATAGCGATTACGTACATCTGTTTTTAATTTTTGTCACGCGTGGACAAGAAACATTTTTAGGAACGTTGATTTTTACAAAAAATTGTTTTTGTATTTTTATTCACTTCTAAGACTTATATAGCGACTCACAAAGGGATGACATAACTACAAAATTTTATTTATATAATTTATAATAATAAAATGTATATAATACAGAAGTAAGTCTTTAAGTCTCTGCAAAAATCTATTTAAAGCGGTGTCTACAATGAGATTTTAAGTCGCAAGACTTAAGAAATCGATCAATCACAATCAAAATTGCGGTTTTAGTTTTAGAATGCTCGACTGTGATTGGTCGATATGCTTAAATCTTACGACTTAAATCTCATTGTAGACACCGCTTATGATATCGCATTTGCGATAATAAGAAGGCTATAACAAGCATTGAGAGATTTAATATCTCTGTTAACGTCACATAATTTTGCAGTCGTTGTACCTATTTCTCTTGCAGTAATAATCATCTTTCTCACGGCCTAGGGGTCGATGGCGCGATAACGAAATAACGCGGATTAATGAGTAGCTTCCACCCATGCGCGCAGTTAAACCTCTGCCGCACGCTTTAATCCAAAAAGTACGTCGATATCTTAACTGATGAGATTCTCAATTCTTCGAACGGTTCTTCGGTCTGATGTCTTGACCAGGCGGGCGTGTGTATACACGCCGGTCTCGTGCGTAAGTACTGGTGCGTGCGTGTGCGCTCCTTACGTGAAATGCTATGTGGGTTCAGTCACCGCGCGGGCAGGGCACGAGCCTTACTTACTTTACCTTCCTCGTATCTCCAAGTACTCCTATGTCACGCTCGCGCATGAGGAGAGGAGCCGAACGTACCTATACGCGCGTCTCCAGCACGCGCTTGTATCGAGTCTGACGCTTGTGAATGTCGGCGGGAGGATGAACGTTGCCGGACATGTAGAGGAACGTGCGTCAGACACGAGAGGTGCATGCTGGAGTGCAGGCAAAAGAGCACGACTTCCTCCGGTAAAACCGGCGGGTGCGGTCGTTCCGCTTTGTTGCGGCACTCTTCGCCGGAAGGGGCGGATTAATCCTGTCGTTAGACTTAGGATAACGGTGGAGTCCAAGAAGCGTAATCCTTGGCTTACGTGAACATCGTCAAACCGCGCAACGCGAGGGTGGTCGACCCTCACGGATTAGCAAAAAGTTATTAAACCTTATAGCATCATTTCCGTCAGGAAACCACGTTCGTTTGGTTTGCGTCTTTGCGCCTTAAACTTTTATCTTAACGTATATATAATTGTGATAAGCTGTGGCATAAATTTTGTTAATAGTATAAATTAATCTACCAGAATTTCCTAAAAACTTTAACACAAAAAATTAATTGAATGAGGATACGTTTGCAACTGTTGTGGTTCTTTTCCTAACAACCTTGTTAGGAAGACAAGCGTTATATTGAATATAAGCGTTCGACGTTTCCTCGAAATATCACACTGCTCCAAAACACCTGCTATTGCCTGCTCAAAGCTACCGCAAAATTAACGATAGCGATCGAATGACATTTCGTGCAGACTAGAAAAATGTCAGAGGGCCATAAACGGGTTCGTAGTAATTGCCAAGGTCGTCGCAAGTATCGTCGATTGATCCGACGCGGCATCCGGTCCTTCGGCGTGATTACAAACGTACGATCATTAGTAACGCGGACTCATTACGCTTACGAGCGGCAGGCGATCGTCATTGCTCTCTTCTCGATGAAAAACGCATAATTGCCCACCGGCCGCGTCGTAAAAATGCTACATCATATCCGCCATAGAGGTTCAGGATAGTTATAGAGAGATGAAAAAGATTGGAGCAAACGATTGCAAAAACGGTGATAGTTGGATGAGTGATAGTTATTACAACGTAATAAATGTGAAAGCTTTATTTATTAAACATGTAAATATTAAATTACAAATTCAAATAATTCTTTAATTAATTCGAATTTTGAGCGTTAATTACATGATAATATTAGATTTATATTAATATCTAATTTCAATAGCCAATTAATAAAATTTTACGGCGACAACGCATCGTGACATAATACAATACTAAATGAAGCAATGACACTCTTCTACGCCACTGGCGTAAGCGTGCACACTCGTTAGAAGCGCGAAGAGCTCGTACGAGGCTTATACACGCGTGAGGTCTTCTATCGGTATACATGGTGTCTTAAGTTCAAGGCGACGAGAGACGCGGTGTGGATATCCCGCACATCCGAGAATCTCGGGGACGCGTGTGGCGAATTACATCATAACGCGGAGGAGTAGAAGAGGTCGACGAAAACAACAATACCGCGAAGAGATGAGCCGCGGCTCTGCCCCTGATGGGCCAATGTAACTCCTGGAAGGAATCGAAACCTGCTTCGAATTTCAAAACGCACGGCGCAAACGTGACGCACATGGAATTCCGGCGCGGCGGTTTTATCTTCTCCGCGCGAGGGCGCAATAGCGATACGGGAGCTGAAAGTAACGAGCACGCGTTCGTCCGGTGTGGGAAAGCTCTTATATATTTCATGGTGTTTATATTTCAGCGCAGTTTGAAATCGCCGTTTAAGGTAACTCGTTCGATTTTCTGCTCCGTCGCATATAAGCGCGCCTAATCGCCGCGGATTATGGTAGCGGTGTAAATAACGATCGCGTGCTGGCTGTATTCAGCATATTGCTCGACCGTGACGCGGTGCTCTTCACACTTCAGCACTTCGGTTACAAGAAAAAGAAACGTAATGGCGGGAAAATATCAATAAATTTAAATGAAATTTATAATTAATGTGCAATGTTTGCCTGGTGATAAAACACGAAACGGTAACTAGTACTTTACGTTGTTCGCCAACTTTGAACACGGAACGGACGTTTCGATTACTTTAAAGATTAATTTTGAGTTTGGAGGATCAGGGCTTAAATTACAATTTGCTCAAGCTCTTGGAACTTTTAGCAGACAGTGTACTCGTGGAGTAGACGCTGGTACGCCACAATGGTATCGCGAGAGATATGGCGCGCTCCTCCCTCGCGGGTGTATCTCTCGCGAGTATTGATATCATCGTAACTCGGCCGCTCCTCCTGGAATTCCAGATAGAGCGAGTTGAGAGCCGCTGACCGATGGAACGAGCTAACGAACGACATCATTCGTCGGATATGGAGAACCGGAGGTTTCCTTCGAGATCGAAGGTCACATGATTCTCGCCACGTCCCTGTGCGAACCACCTTTTTCTCCACCCTCCCCCTCTTTTTTATCGGCCCCGAAATCTCCGCACACCTTCAGGCTACTTCGCCTGCATACGAAGTCATCCTTGATGATCGCTACCCCATACACTCTTCCGAAATATCGAGATATCTCGTGTCCGAGATCCATCTCCGGCTCACTTATTTCAAATAGGAGCGTTCTCTCATCCATGACGAATCGGAAATTGATCCCTTTTATCCTTGTATTTTGGAATGTACGAGCTATGGGATTCAAAGATTTCAAGAATTTAAGAAAAGAAAAAAATTTGCATACATTAGGATTTCAGATTCTAACCAAAGAGTCCGCGATCTATTGATTCCAAGATCCTATACAATTTCAAAACGGAATTGTAAGATTGCTCCATTACTTTTCCACTAATAGCAGACAATTACTAATAAAAATAATGTAATATATATTTAACAATCTATTTACTAAGCAATATAACGATCTTCATAGCTTGCTCGGGAGAGAGTTCTCAGTAAATCATATTGGGGTCGGGGAAGCTCGTGCGAATAATCAAGGCGTCATTATCCGTAACCTTAACCTCGCGATGCGTCCTTGTTCTCCACTCCGCTAGCAAGTTGGTTGCCAGCCGATACTCTTCGTAGGCAAGCCCTTTTAGTGCCCTGAACCTCGCCGAAGCTTTTCTCCGGCGTGGTGCATCGTCCGGTTCGGCGTTGTAAACCGCGTCAAGTACCAAAAGGCGATGGCTACCATACCTGGCGGTACCAGCGGTGTGTACTAGGCTCGATCTTCCAGGATTGTAAACAGGCGGCAAGAACCGGGGAAACCAGACGGTAGGCAATGTCGTAGACCCCTCCTCCACGACATCTCGGCATCTCCCCTCCCGCCTGTTGACCCCCTAGGCCTGCATCTTGGCGCGCACGGTAGTACATACAACGATGCAGCTGCAGCTGCACTGATATTAACCCGAGCGCCGAGGTTCTCCTATGCGACGAGTGTGAGACCAGGTATAACGTAATGGCGGTCGGTCGCACTCGATCGGGGGAAACTTGGTGGCTGCGGAGGAGGTGGAGGGCTGGTTCGCATAAACGCGAGGTCACGGGAGATCTCCGCGGGGTAGGAGCACACGAGGAGGGGTGCATGGGGGGAGGGGGGAAGAAGGGTCGGATCGTGCTTGGTAAGGCGTCTGTGTGTGATGTTCGTTTACTTTGACGGGGTAGGATGCCGGATTATCGGCTTTGCGGCGAGATCGATTTGCCCTTTGAGGCTGAACCCTTCCGCGTTGAGGAGCAGGTATGACTCCGCTAGACGCTTTGAGATGTTATTGGTTAAGTGAATTCAGGAAATTACGGGCAATCACCCTCCAGTATATAATGAGGATGGAATGTAAAGGGTAGCAGAATCTTTCTCATTAATTTTTGATAATTTTCTTATTAGCTAGCAATATCAAAAGTTATTCACAAGAGGTTACAGCTTCGTTTATTAAATATTTTTCTCCGTTATGTTTTGATAGTTACCGTAAAATAAAATTATACAATCTTTTGCTGCGAGGAAAAGCCGACCCGAGTTAATCATTTTAGCACATGAACTTTAACCGCTTGCACACGCGTAAAATGTTTCGTCTCCGTCATCTACTCATACGATCGCCGCGACGACGTATAATTAGCGTAATCACGCGTTCGACGAAAGGGCAATTATTATGATTCAGCGCAAACAAGGAATTATATACGCGGACGCGTTAAGTTAAACGATCGTGGCATTTTGTCCTCGTCGTCAGACGCGAATTACTTCGAGCTGAGTCGTGATCCCGATGCACGCACATGCATCACCTAGACGTGTATCGGCCGCACGTTTTCGGATCGCGGAAGGGAAATGCGATGTGATCGCGTGCGAGGGTTGTAACGGGATTCTTCGCCGAGTCCGTGGCGGTTGGACCGATCGATCGAGGATCGAACGGCGATTGGCAACAAGCGAAACGAGAAAAAACGTTGCGACGTCTTCCGTCGTGACACTCGCCAAGCCGCGCCGTATGTTGCGCGAACAGATTAATGACTGATAACGGTTGTGATCGGCACTTGAGATCGCGGATTAGGCTAAAGGAATTGCGTCTATTGAGAGAATTTGGTTTGGAGATGTAGAGAACAATTTTTCTCTGGCTTGCTTACTTTCAGAGCATAATGATTCAGTTTTGATGTAAATTTGATTATTTCTAATAAGATACGTCACGTTCTAATTATATCTAAAAAATATGTTTAAAAAGCATCATAAAAATTATAGAATTTTTGATACAAAGTAGTTTTTAATAAGAATATCTTTTGGATCCGTAAAAACTGTTATAATTCAGCTAAAAGTTATATTGCCTGTAAAATAAAAATTCCTCCTTTGTATATAAAATAATTTAAATTTTTAAAATATCAGTTTTCTACTTATGGGTAAAATATTATTATCAAAAATTTGTTACACATATATAAAACTATTTTCTTCTTGAAAAATCTAATGCTTATAAACTTCTCGTTTCGAAAAACGTTTTATTTACAATTTATATTTAAATGAAACTATAAATCAATCAAAAATCAAAGTATTAGGTTTAGCATCTTCGAGAATTTCACTTCTGGTAATGATTGTCGGTGTCGAACGTTTAGAAATCCTTTTCTCCAGCACGTTTTATGAGATCGGCATGTTAACACAGGATCGCCCGCGCATGCCGCGACGTCGTGTCGTGTACAGAGAACGGGTTATTAACTCGCAGCAACGAATTTTCAAGCGGCGTATTTGGTGGGGTGTCTACCTGCGGCGATAGCGATGGGCTCCGTGCACGCGCGCCGCGGCGCTCTCCAGTCCGCGAAGAGCGCTCCGACGCGAAGGACGTGGGAAAGATCGATTCGCCGTCGCAGCGCGGTTCTCACTCCGTTTCAATCCTGTGACGAGACCGGCACACGACCGGCGAAAAACCGGCTCCGAAAACCGCCGCAGATGCGGACACGCCGAAACTCGTCCTTTAAAACGATTTCACGTGGGCGATCCGATGACGAGATGCTGACGAGAGATCTGTTTAGCGCTTGCAATTCTTCTAATTGTCGAAGCGATGTGAATGTGTCATAAATCAGTGGTGATCCAAAGGATCAAAGATTACGATTTAAACTCTGAATGTAAACTCTGAGCGTGCGTTTGGTGCCCGGGTGCACTTTTTGGCAAGTGGTCCGTGTCGATCGATGGGTATATCGAACGGTACAAAGATTCGCGGTGAACACTGTTGAGAGAGACAGCACTCGAGACAACGGTTCCTCGGCCACTCCGCATTCTTCTGCTCGTAAAGGAGATAAGTCGCCTGTGCCGAGCAACCGGTCGTCGTTGCGATCGATCTCTCGTTACCCCTCGGATCAATGCAAATCTCCACTGAAGGTCGTCGAACCCGGTGTTAACGGCGACCTTGAGTACGCCCGAAAATCGAGAGTCCTCGCGGAAACGCGCGCGCACGCGAGCGCGTGCCAAGGACGAGATGCGCCATTTTCGAGAACCGATGCAGGGAGGTGAACGATCCTCGGAGTGTTTCGCTGCAGACCGGTAATGGGATACCAGAGGTGACGGCAAGATGAACGGTCACGGCTCCACCAATGAGGTACTTGCATTGCGTACCGTTTCTTTCTCTCTTTCTTCTCACGTTGTATAAGTCTTGCCGCCTCATTTTTTCGTCCTCTCTTCCATCGTGTGTCTTCTCTCGCCGCGATATGTGCTTTAGATATTTAAATCACGGTGTCCGTTCCATTCTTGACTGACGATCTCGAATCGCGGATTAATCCCGCTCCGCTCAAGGTAATCCTCGAGGTTCTTAACAGGCTCCAAAGAGAGAATACATCCGTAGTGCTCGTAGATCCTCTTTGATGTTCAGGTTCTCAACGCGTCAGCCTTGATGTTGATCCTTGTACCGATGTGCGATTACAGTTGATAAGGATAGTGGTAATCGCGGCGTGCTGTTATAAAACGAGAACTTTGGCGATGTAAACACATATTTCAAGATTACCTTTTAAATAAATACACGCTAGATAAATACCCCTTGAACAATACATAAAAAATTATAGATTAAGTATATATATGTCACGTTTAAGAATTTATATATATAAAGAAATTATGTGTGTGTGTGTGTTTATACCTATATTTTATTTTTTAAAATTATATTTATAATATTCACTACATATACATGCTTTTTAGAGTGTTTTAAGTTATTGAATATTCTAGGCAAATTAAGGGATGTAAAAATGAATTTATCTTCATCTATCGTATTTAGGACTCGAACCAATTAAATTATCTATTATCAGTATAGATATATATGAGAGCGTATCAGAAATATTATACCAAGATCTTTAAGCAATGTTTTATTATGATAGAATTCACAAAAAAACGGAGTTTCTCAAATAAATGGCAAATTTGCATTAACGTTAAACGTTAATGCATCATATCTTCTTCATATCTGTGACATGCAAATTTTTCCTAGCCGTTGGACGTGCGAATGCTGCGGCAGGGCAAATGTCTGTTATGTATCAAAATGGCGCTCCTTCTTCCCTCGATTTCTCAGTCTTCTGTCGGCCGCTGCCGTCTTTCCCGCTGCTCCTTCCTTCCCCGTGTCGCCCGTCGCGATTTCTTCTTGTTGCGTTCTAAATTCGCCGCGCGCGGCGCGCGTATGTATATAGCTCTAGCGAGGAAGAGAAATTCCTGACGTCTCTCCTCGGCGGTGGCCGGGATGCACTCGCGACGTTTACGCGGGATGCAAGGCCCGGTTTCTGCCACAACGATTGTTGCTCAACGCCGGCTGAAGAGCTGCATGCGGCGGAACAGTTTAGATTTTAAGTGCTCCGAGAGTTATCGTGTGTTGCGCGAGAAGCATTGCGATCTCACCTGGCGAAATAGCGACGTGAATTCCCGGCGTCAATAGTGTCTGAAATTGCGATGGAAGTATTTAGATCGATCCGAGTAGATGGAATTACTCGGATTTATCGGGTGATAAGATTGCGAAATTGCAAAGCAGTGAACATCGGAAAGCTACGAGGAACAGATTCTTTGTTTAAAGTTTAAGTTTCAATATATACTGCATCAATTTAGTATCTTCTCGTTCTTTGAAGGTTCGCAACTTGATCACGGTATATGTATTAGTTAAGTGATGAAAATATATATGTGTGATATTTTAATTTGCCACAGCAAATATAGTTTCATAATTTTATCATTACAAGATTATATTTAATGATAGCAGATAGATTGTGCGATAATTCTACTTTGTAATTATTCTATTTCTTACCACATTGTAATTAATTTAAATGTCAAGCGCATTAAATGTATTCGTCACATTATTTAGCATAAATAAAGGTTGCAATTTAGTTACGCGTATTGTCACTATCAGAGAAAAGAAAAGCAATGATAACATGCAATCTCTCGGGTTGCCCGTTTATCTCTCAAATCTACGAAGATGATAAACGAGGATTGATATACCGTCATTGTCTTCGGCGGTATGAAGCCAATAATCTTGATATTTCCGGAACAATCTCGGAGCAAAGTGTACATCGAATGAGAATCTCGTGCGTGATTACTATCGCATATATCGCGAACCTTTATTTTGCATCGTACGTCCTGCGAGACCAGAGAACATAGTGTTGCAAGGCTGAGCGTAATTTTTATGTGGCGACTCGCGATTCTAGGGAGGTCATGTTTGAATAAGAAACGGCAGGAGGGGGAGCGATAAGGCCCATGCTCGATTAGATAACGGCTCGTGACAGGTACGGCACTGTTTGCGCGTCGAAGAGTGCCGCTTTTGCATGCGGCAAGTAACGCTGAATTTTCCTTCAACTAAGCTACGACGTTATATTTCTCTATTTCAATCTCGCTCAAAACATTAAAAATTGACAAAATTGCACGAACTGGAAGCGAAGATTCTGTTTCAGTTTTGCTTCCTCTGAGGAAGCTTTGTTTCTTTAATATTGGATTCGGGCAATTTTCATTTGCATTATTGTGCGCGAGCCAGATTGAATCTCGATAAAGTATCCCTGGCAACGTGCCAGTCATGAAGAGAAAAAGAAGATGGACTCTTTGCTCATATGCGCACGCAATGGCAAAATTGAAAAGCGGCGTTGATTACCATACGTTATCCCCGCTTTACAAATAAATCGATAGTTTTGCTTTCATTACTGACCGGATACCTCACGGGTCTTATCTTCTTCGGCAACGAAGAAGATTGTGTTTGACCATTGTGTAAAATGTATTGATTCTTGATAGTTTACTTTACGTCATGTATCTAAGTGCTTCGCCAAACGTTCAAGTTCAACTCTAGTATAGTTCTGAAATAAATTTTGTCTTCAGACATTTGACGAAAGTTGAATAGAGAGTCATAAATCTTGAGAAAAGATAATAGAAGATCAATTTTTTACATTTTTATATTTAATTTATTTTCTAAGCCGTAATATTTTTAAGTGGTATTTATCTTGTTATTGGCATAAACTAATGGCGCAGCACGAAGATATTGAGAGCCTCTGTACTAATATAGTGTTGGGTCTTCTTCTTATTCCTATTGTAAATGGCAATTTGTTTCAATAAGCAGCATGAGTGTCAAGTAACACCCGGCCTTGGACTGTCAAATGCGAAGATGCGTGTGAACATACAATGAGGAGTGACGTAGATCTTTAAAGATCCGTCGCACTTAACTTTTGAATGAATTACAGGCTTGGAGAACGTTAACAAACTAACACAGATAAGGATTAATATGAGAAAATTGAGAGTGTTTGAAAGTGAGGTAACTTCAGATAAAGTAAAGTAACAAGAAATTTAATGGGAAAAGATCTAAACAGAGTTTAAACAATATTTAAACTTTAATAATGAGAATGAAAGAGAAGTAAATCTCTTAGTAGTTAATCAAACGATGCAAATTACATACCGACACGATCATTAATGCGTACCAGCATTATAAATCTCTATCGTTGCTTAAAGGGCGGGAAAATTTCTGTCGCGGGGAGAATATGAAAAAGATGTAATTTCTTCGAGACTTCTTACTTTGTTGAATAAATTTTATGTAAGTCGCCGAAGGGTGTCATGGAAGTGCCAATAATTTTTCATCGACAATACTCGACGAGACGGAAAAGGGTGTGCCCCGACGAGGATTATGGTGACAGGAACATCCACGGCATCATAAATTCTCCGGTAATTGTGGCCAATTAATTGGCATGCAAATGAGGTGAAGCGCAAATCACCGGGAATGGAGGCGGATCCATTCATCTAAGGGCGATTCTCGAGCGCCCTCCTTCACCCGGCGAACTTTCTGTTCACTTTTCGTTCCTTCACAATCGTCGATTCAATTGATCGCGGCAACAGTTGCACGGTTTCTTTTTTTTCTCGAAAAAAAGCTTGAAGAACGCACAGCGTCGCGACTCGCCAAGGTCGATTCCCGAAATTCACAAACGTGCCGAAATAGTCTTTCCGAGAATCTCGTCGCAGAAATGCGCATCTCGGATAGGCACGCGTACCATGAATTAAATTCGTTCGTAACGATATTCTAAACATGTGTTATATATTTTTGTAATTTTAATTTTAAATTATTTTATATAAATATTTGTGGCAGGTTTTATTTAACTATATAAATAATCATGAGGCGACCAGTAGACTAAAAGAAATAATTGTTAGTTAATAAGCTTAATATATTAATCTTTTCTAAGCTCGATTAAAATATACTCTTATTTTATTAATACCTACACGCCGCAATTAATTAGAATGCTGTGAATGTGCGGAGTTAATTGTAACAGGGTGGTTTGTGAGGGAATGAAGATCTATAGTTGCTACGTACGTAACATATATAACCGCATTCGCATCGTTACGACGCCAGTGTTATTTGCACCAATGAAGAAATGGAATATTGAATGAAACCAAGCGTGTCTGACAGATTACGGTACGACATAGCGTCGTGAATTAAATACGCGAATGCAAGCGGACCGCTGCCGCCCGGCGCCAGGGTGATTTCGAAAAACCAGTTTTACGACCTCTATAATATATAATAATCGTTCCCTCGCCAAGAGGACCCTCGTCGAATTTAGTGTCCACGTCATCTTTCCGTTGACCGCGTGACGTAAGCGGTCGTCCCAAATTCCTGGGCGTTTGCTGCCGCAGGATTCTGCGGTTGTTGCGGAAAGGACGGAGTTTCTCGCGAACAGACGGACTTCCCTGGGTTACACTCTGTAATACGCGAAAGTCGGATGCCTCGAGCGAGGAAATGGGAAACGCCGGGAAAGTCGAGTGCACCGGTCGGCCACAAAAAGCACGCGCAAGGAAAGTGAAAAAGCAGAAAAGACTAGTCGCTTTACTCCAACTCGGCTACATCCATCATTGGTTTTCAATTACGAAAAGTCAGCGTTTCTTTTTACTATTCCTAAAATGAATTTCTGATGATTATTTTTATCTTGAGTTTTTTCTTTAAGTTTTTTATATATTGAATGTGTGTAATTGTAATATGAATATAAATGTAGCAGGAATAAGCACACATAGACACTTATAAAAAAAATATGAGCAAATATAATGATCATTCACAGATAGGAGATACGTTTGCGCTCGTCGACTCAAGGTAATTCCAAAATCTTATATTTAAGCTGCGAATGCCCTATAGCGCGATGTATGTGGCCGGAAGACAAATTTTCATCCGCACACAAGCGTAGCGATTATTCGTAGTTCAAACGGAGGAGTAGCACGCGGCTGGAAAATCTCTCGGGATTTCATCCGAATTCCCAGTCCGCAACGTAATGTCTCTCTGTTTCTGTGAATGAAGCCGGGAAGCAGCAAAGACTTAGAGGTTTTTGCCGAGTTAACTCCGGATTACCGACACTAACGTTTCACGCTCTTTCCCTCTCCCCCCCTCTCTCTCTCTCCCCCTTCTACCCTCTTTCCTCTCTCTCTCTCTTTCTCTCTCTCTCTCTCCCCCCCTCTTCTCACATATTTTCATTTGACGATAATTTATGTTTGTTTCAGTTTATTGGTGGGATAAAACACAAAATCCCACCTTCCAAAAAATAGTTCTTAGAATTGTTACTATAATAGGAATGGGAACGGGATTTGATGAGAAATCATAAACATTTCTGTCTATTATAACCAATTATGTGTATTCTTGTATACGAGAAATGATTTATGTCTAACTCCATCTGAAGTCTAAAAATGGACATACACACATTCTGTTATTGTAACAGAGGACACATTCTCTCTTTCTCTCTCTCTCTCTCTCTCTCATTTGCTCTCTTTTTTTCTCTTCGCGTCGAAATCGTCCTCGCGCGGTTCGCTCATAAGGAGCTCGTAAACGACTTGCATAAAATTGATTCGCCACGCTCGACAGCGAGGTGTCTCGCTTCGAAAACCGGACTATGGAATTTCGAGATTCGCATCACGGCGAGGTTGTCAAGTAGGAAGATAATTACGATCGCAGAATAAATTATAAAGAAGGCGGCGTAGAGTGGGCGTATCGAGCGATTTCGGCGCTTCTTCGGCGCTTTAAGGCCCCATTCGTGCGGCTCGAGCCGGTTTCGTAATTGCAATATGACCGACAAGTGTTAAGCTGTCCGCTTTGATAATGTTGTCTTTGTAAATTCGGTCTTCTGGGATGAATAAATGCGTAATCGGTCAATAGGTCAGTTTGACCGTAATTAATGATTTCTTGATGACTGACCGTTAAGCTTCTTGTTTCTCAGACAATCGCAAACTTACGATATCGCATTGGGAGAATAGCAAAATTATTTCTATAATGAAAGATAGTTGATAATTTTTAAACTCTAAATACTTTTTTCTTGTTATAAAATCCATATATTTGTATAAATTTTTTATGAATATTAGTGAGAATTCGTGATGAAACTTGTAAAAAAAGATGCTTAGTTTTTCATTAATTAAAAATTAATTTGTATCATTTTTTATACACAAAAAAGCCATTCGTTCTAATAGCCGCTAACTTTCGAAAGCTCTGGGGCTGTATAATATGAGTTACCGATTGTTTCGTATTTGGACATTGTCGATTCCGACAAAGTCATTTCATCGTGAGGATTTATGAGCCTCGTCACAGCGAATATATCTGCGATTGAGTTTTATTGGCACGAGTATTGTGAGCTTCATTTCGAGCGTGATATTCGTCATTAATCAGACATCGCGATATACGTCGGCACAAAGAGCGGAAATGTCGCAGGTGTGTAAATACGCGTGATGGCAAAAGGGAATCTTTTCAGCGGACGAAGACGCGGGCACGCACATTATGTTACGCTTGTAAAACGCGACATGTTCGTGCGTATATTGTAGGTTTGTGGGTTACACGCCGGCCGGTCCGAACGCAATTATTCGGCGCGCACGACGAGCCATGCTAATGAATATTGATGTGCCTCGCCAGTACGCTCCACTCGAGGTCAAAGCATTAGCATTATTAACACTTCGGGGCATCGCGTAGTCCGGCACGACGAAAGAGAAAATACGCCCGTGATTCCGTGGCGTTCCTTTTTCTTTGCGTCAAACACGTGGCCGACCTAACTCATTCCTTTTTCACTTTTTACATGTTTCTCGACTTGCTGAGTTAAGTGTTATTAGTTTCAAATAATTCTTTTCGAACGATTAACTTTTACAGTCGAGCAAAAGAAAGTTAAAAAAACAACGATGAATATAATTTTCGAAAGCGAGGCACTTGGTCTCCCATTTAGTGGACTTTTTTCCATTTTAATGAGATCTATAATTGTGCCACTAACCATTGTCGCCGTTGAAAAACGGATACCGGGGTAGTGTGCTGAATCGTTCGAAAACGTTCGGTGTCGGCCATTCTCGCATTTTATCGATCACCTTTAAGCAGTACTTCGGAGCTTTTTGTTTCGAGCCCGCAGTTAACTTTTCTGCAGAGACGTCTGCCGGTCGTTAAACGATTAAACGAGGAGAAACGTCCGGTGAGAGCTTTTCCCAGATCGCTCCAGGAGCTTTGCCGATAACTTTAGTTCAAAATAACTTTTCAGGTTTTCTAGGTTTTTCCTCTTAGAGGCGAGTTCTCTAAAAGAGGTATACACTGTAGAATGATTTTGCCAAGAAGTCATACATGCCATTTTGATGTGATGAAAAGATTCAGTTATCTATTTCAATGATTTTAACATTTTATATAATTTCGCTTATACTCGGTATTCTCGCGGTTGATTAATATAACCTAGAAATTGTAACTTCAGAATTCCCGCAGAGATAACTGATCCGCACGGTCATTTGGACTTAGCGAACCCACGAACCCAAGCTCAATACACGTGTATACTGCGGACATTCACATACAACTATACATCACATATACTTATATACATTCGCTTTTGTGAGTGATATAGTGTAATGATTAGTTGAAGAAAAGTAGAAGCAAGATATAGTCTAACATAAGAGGAAGAAGAATAAATTAAAGTCTAGATATATGCAGGATAGAAAACTTTATTAAGTTAAATACAGTATAAAAATTTGAAAACAATTTCAAAATAGAATTCATGCAATATTCACATAATTCATGAACTTCATTCGTAGCATAATACAGTAGCATACTATAAATGATGTTTATAGATTGTTCTTTCTGTCAATATTTCGCGAGCTTTTCTTCCATGTCAAAGTTTAGCTCCTAAGAAAAATGAACTTAAACTACATTAGTATCGACTTCTCTTTTCGTGTGCTGTAAATTATTGCGATTGTGTGTGCGTGTTGTTGAAATTGAACTTTTGTGATTGATCTCTCTAATAAATTCATTACAAAATGAATCGAGCAAGATTAATAAAAATAACAGCACTTTACGAAGACGAAATAAAACAGCAGATTGTTGCTGATAACAACCAATAATTGCTCGCGACAAATGTCGATGCAAAAGATATTTGCAGGAAGAAAGATAAATGCGAAAGTGCCGTGTGAATAAGTCAGTTGGGAGCTGGCCGATAGTAATGGATCTTCGACTTGCCTCTACTATTACTGGCAAGGAAATTTAACAGCGGACTGACAGTGCCGCTCCCAAAATGCCCGTCGGACAGTCTAATCGTATTAAATTGTTTTGTAATCTGTCTGTTGGCTGCGTACCCGTGTTCTGACGTTGTTTGATGCTGCGGGAAGACTCTTAAATAATTTTGTTCTGGAATACTACAACATCATCCTTTTATTTTTTTCATTAATTTACTGCTGAAACAAAATTTTGAACGACTGACAATTGCGCTGTAATTACAGAAAAGTATTCTGAAATAGCAAAAGCGAGGAAGATCGATAAAAACTTTTTCATCAGATTACTGGAATCAAGCGGGATGAACGCAGAAGTTTCGTTGTTTCGTTAGCCTGCGCAGATTTTATTCACGATAAATATGCGTGGTAACGTTACACCGACCTGTCTCACCTCGAGCTACACACAGACTGTTATTTAAAAGATCTTAACAAATGGTTAGTCAGGTCGGGCTCCTTATTATCCACGACTCCTTGGAGCGCCATAGGACGCTAATTGCAAACTTTCATTACGAGTCACGCTCGGCTCGACGGACGCAACGCTGATCGCGATAGGCTTCCGCGAGATTCTACGAGGTACGAGCGAGACTCCAGGAGAGAGAAAGAGAAGAGAAAGGAGCGCCCAGAGCGTGATAGGTAGCGCTATACGCTCATAAATATTAAGATACTATTCCACGTAAGCTGATATAGAAGTATTTATTGTGAGCAGTACACACGTAATGTAATTGTTGTATTAATCCAAAGTGGTAATGACACTTGCTGGCGTTAAGACGATTGCAAACAGAATCTAAGCAGTAATTTCAGATAAAACGGAGAATTTCAAATAAAGTAGAGAATTAAGGGAATAATTCTCCCTTGTATAATACTCCCTTGTTACTTCTTAATAAAAGCTCAATTTATAACTGTAGTTATAAATGTAGTTATTGTTAAGCTCTGTTATAAAAAAAGATATTCGAGTAGCATAAGCACCGACTTCAAAATAACGTTTCATTATTCGCATGTCTGAAGCAATAACTTGTTTAAGGCAAGGTTCGATTTCTTGTAATCACTGATATAACTGCAGATATTCATGCTACACGACAAGAACTTGCAATTTCTATACTTTAATAGATTTTAATAGAATATCTCGATGATGCATCTTGCGGATCGCAAAAATAACGATGCAACGTCCCCATACAGCGTCGTTTATCTTAATCTCAACCCTATTTCCAACTCCGGAAGGGAACACACTCGCTTCGTCATCGGTGATCCTACCGCCGCGCCGCGTCGATAATCACGATGATCGATCACTCGCGGCTCGACGGACGCACGCACGCACGCACGCATGCACGCATCGATTAGGGGCCGCATTTCGCGCCTGCACGCTCGAGTCGCCGTCGCGTGCGTGGGCGATCCGCCTCGGAGCAGCCGCCGATGCACGCGCGATGCACACGACGTGCGACGTGCACGTGTGTTCGTGACTCACGGTAGGCATTCTCGCGCGACAAACCGGTAACCAACGCGGCCGTTACACCGCGAACACCGCGGCCACTTTGTCCCCGGCGTGTCTCTCTTTCTCTCGGCCCCGCCTCGCGCCGCTCTTAAACTCGCGTTTACAAGTGTCGGCGGGCGCGAGGATTCACGCCGCCTGTCACGCTGTACGTCCGCGAGCGGAACGGATGGATTTAGGAGAGAAAGAGGGAACTTCTCCAAGGTCGATGGAGATTGTGTGCGCTTGTGCGTGGCCGTTCGACTCTTTCACCGCTCCGTGATAGATTGCGTAGACTCGTCCGAGACCGAGGATGAAACTGGACGTTTTGTACCCCGGAGGCACGTATCGTTATGAATTTAGTTTATGATATATTTCGCGACAAGGAAGGATTTATCTGCGGAATATGACGGAGATAAACGCGATCGCGGAAAATTGAATGTTTTTCTGAAATGGTGATTCTCGTGGGATGCGTTGAATTACGTGTATTGAATTAAGTCAGACTCGAGATGTTTTTCGTCTTGATGATTTGTTATTGCTAGTCATATATCAGCTGCATACGTGATAAATTTATTGTAAAAAGTCGGCTATAATATCAGGAATAATCATACAGAACTGTGATCACATCAGCTTGAAATAGAAATAGAAACAAATTAATGCTAGTAGTATTGATGGCAGTAGTGGCGGACGACACTGGTCAGACGTCAACCAACGCGGACCCCCTTTTTTCTTGAAAACTCTGCATAGAACATATGTTAAATACTTCGTCGTGACATTCTTTTCTCATAGATATCGCAATTTTCTTTACGATATAATATTTCTCACCGTTCAATTGACATTAATTGCGGGCATTTAAAAGATCTTGTGAACCAAAGAGTTGAACATACATCGCAGTCTTAACTTTCGCTCCTAAATCACTTATCGATGTCTAAAGATTTTATAAAAGTACGATGTATAGCAAGGAATCCGCCGTTGGTTCGCAGAAATGTTTTGCCATTTATCAGCAATTCTTCCCTCAGTTAATTTGTTAATGTCAGGGTGGATATTACAAAGTTAACCCATGCCTCCATATAGAATTCCACGAACGCGCCGCCGTTTGCGCCGGCCTCTTTCATCGGCAATGCGCCTGCTAAATTAGCGATATATTCCAAGTATTACTGGAATCGTTCCTTCGAACTGCAGGGGTTAGGTTTTAAATACGACTCTAGGATTCGATAGAACTTGTCTTTTTTGCGCAAATATTGACATATGACATCGATGAGTTATAATTACCGATAAATCGAAGACGACACGAGATTCGCGTTTATTGTTATTCTTTTGTGATACCCTTTGCACTCGCGTATATATGTGCTTTAGGCTTTATTGCAGAACAATAACGCTGTAAATTACGAAACTAAATTATACCATAATGCATGCATAATTACTAACGAGTATACAACATTTCATAAAGGCTATTGAAATGATTTTGCATAATCACAGGCTATTATGTGTAATTGCTGTACTCTTCGCTTTAACAACTATTCACTGCAACAACAGTGTATATGGTACTCGAGAAAGGTCTGAAATTAAATCATGAACTTATAGTCCGACTTAACGATAATTAATTTCTAAGAGGATTGCTAACTTAGATTTTAGTCACGCTTCAAAAATAATCACTGAAATTCGTACTATACTAAAATTATGGTACACCTAACCGTACTCTTAAAAATATAATTAACATTCACTTCTACTTCAATTTAGTCAAATTAATGTAATGAGCCGAGCAATAATTAACTCGTCCCAATTTAACTAACAGTTCAGGACTTGCTCAGTTTAAGCCGTCGTTTAACGAGACCACTAAGATTCCGCACTTGAGCCGTACGCCATGGGGATGTAAAATTGCGTACGAAGTTTCTACAACCCCGAGGGAACTATCCGCGGATGATGGTATGCGACAGCCGCTTGTTCCGTCGCGCAGTCGGCGCGGCATTTAACACCAGGAAGAGAAAGTCCCCTGTCTTTTTCTACGCCGTTGGATCTTTTTCGCCTTCCAGCTCTGTGGCACTTTATCGCGCTAACGAATCGACGGGCGGCGGTGCGGTGATGGCGGCGTGATGGAAGCGCAGAGGGAAGAAGACGCGTGGGCGCGCTTAACTCTTATCCACCTTGCGTCGCCGAAGAAGTCGTCAACCGCCCTCTTCGGGACTTTACGACTGTCAGGCGTAAGCCGGTATTTAACGCTAGTAAATCAAGCGACGCGGTGATTCGAGCGCTGTGGACTTTTATGACGGTTAATGATCGACGCCGCGCCGACACGCATCCGATGCCGCAGCGTCGGCTCGCGCGCGCATAATTACAAGCGAGATATTTGCATGTATTAAGCCGAGACGCGTACAATTAAGTCATGTGTATTCCAGTTAAGCGTGGCCTCGTCTGTAACAGTACGATGGGAATTACCTCTTGTCATTATCGTTTACTTACTGCTATTATCTTACCGGGGATTTCTCGCGTGCGTGCACACACGCGATTCGTCATGTCTGCGAGAGGAAATGATGCAAGTTACATGCAGGGTGGTTTAGAAATTGCACCCTTTGAGTCCATCGCAAGATCTATGAACGTGGAGTCCTTCCTTAAAGACATGTTAATGTCGAAACTTAAATAGCTTTGAGAAATTCTGCGCCCAGTAAAACCTTCGCTTAAGAGAGTTTCTTAAAGCCATTTAAATTTTGGCATGTCTTTTCAAATGTCTTTTCTATTTAAATTTCTTTAATAAAAAAACACTAGTATATAATATATAGACAGGATATGAGATAGAGATTGTCGCTATTAGATATATTTCGAAGTTTTTATATTCCAGATCTTTTAGCACGGGCAGCGATATAAATAATACCGCAAGGGTGAGGATAGGTGTAGCAGGGCGGTGCATTCTCAAAAAAATAATTAATCGTCGCGCGTTCCGCCGTAATGATCCGCGGCTAAAGGCGAGAAATTTCATGCCGAGATACGAGAATCTCTTCGGCTCGTTCGTCCCGCCAATTAAGAAGAGACACGATATCCGGCGCGAGATCCCGCAAGGTAACGAAGCTCGTTTGCTGTGCGACGTGCAGCGCGCGGCTTTCCGACGACGCGACGCGTCTACTTTCGTTTTCACCTTTCTCGGCTAGTTATGCTAATTTCATCCCTCTCTTCTCTCTTCCTCCCTTTCCGCGACTGTCAACGATAATATTAGATTATTAAATCGTCCACGCACATCCGCCGCAACCCCGGCTTTCATAGCCAAAGATGAGAAACGGAGAATGGAGGCACATTCAGCGCACAGCATATGTAAATATTTCAAACTTGTACCTGCGTCGTGTTAAGTGATTTTTAAGTTACATATGATATGATATGACGCAGCCCGGACATTATCGCGCAATATCTGATGCGAGAAATTCTCCATATGATTCCGATGGATATTTCAGAAAGAAAATCTTGCACAATTACTGATTTTACGCTACTTATTTAGTGGAGACATTTGCAGCATAATTATGATATGCTTTTATATATTATTAGAAGAATTTTTAACAATAGTTCTCACGCACTTTTTTCTATGCATATTATTTGTATTAACGTGTTAGGAAATTAGGAGATATTAGGATACATTAAGCGGTGTCCTGACAATGAGATTTTAAGTCGTAAGACTTAACATATCGACCAATCACAGTTGAGCATTTTAAAAGTAAAACCGCAATTTTGATTGTGATTGGTCGATATGTTAAATCTTACGACTTAAAATCTTATTTTGTAAACACTGCTTAAAGGAAACTTTAAAATTAAAATAATAATATTTTATAATTAATAGTGGATTTTATTCATTCAGTAAATTGTCCGAATTTAATCGTATGTTCTACACTTTTATATTCTTATATAAAGCATCTCATGTATAAACAGGAATAATGTAAAAATGGGTAAAGCATCGAATATTTTTCAAAAAATAGCGTAAAGACGGTACGCGCTTTCGATTGGTCCAGCGATCACGTCCTCGCCGTGATCTCGGCGACCTTGAAACTGTGGCTACCACAACATCGGCGAATAACCTCAACTGGCCTCATCCCTTCGTCTTTCCTCACCTCCTCTTGTTCGCCCACCAATCTTATTCTACGTCGGCCCGATCTTAAGCATCTTTCACACTGGAAATTTCTACTTAAAAGTTTGACATAATAAAAAGCAAAATACTTCTTGTATAACATAATAATAACATATGTAGGAAAATTATTAAAATTTCTCAATGTTAAACATAAATAGTATAATGAGCTAATATGTATAATAGTATCAAAGCCGCAGGCATTCGATAAATCGGTCCTTTGGTAAAAGCATCTTTGTGACTGGTACTCCAACAATTCGTTGGCCGTCAAGTGCAATTGAAAGCTTCTGACTGGTCCTTTCGATACGCCGCATATATATTCAAGACACTCCAACATGCTGGAACAAAGTGCTCTCGCATTGATGAGTGTTTTAGAACGGTGATGAAAAGCGGAGTGCCTTGAAGTATGGCATACGTTCTGTAATTTACACAGTAGTCGAATAGTTAATACAAGACATTCTATGTTCTTAAGTTCTTCTATTTTCATCATTAATAGCTGCTTATTAAATTGTGATATATACAACCTAAATATTATCTTACTACGTCTTGAGATAAAGTATCGCAAACTCCATAAATCAAAACTGCATTCTGATGCAAATGTTGTTACTCCGCTATCAGACTAATTTCATGCAGGCGAGAGAGAAAAGTCAGAATTTTATTATCTGGCACTAAAATGGGTTGGTTGACAATCGATTATATGGTAAATCATTTAAACGTATTCTTAAACTTCAGTTCAGACTTCTTGGAAATCAAAACGATTTTCAATGGGGCTCCATAATGTGTTCATCGCGCGAATGTGTGTGCGCACGCGCGTATATGGGTCAGCGAGGCGATCAGCATCGGCATAAACTCCTCTTATCGATCGATGGCTTATCGAGAGTAAACACGGAAAGACTTCGTAGTACTACGAAGATAAGGGACCGCCTACATTGTCGAGCGTCCATTCATTCCGCGTCAATGCTTGTTCTAATTAGCGGTCGGCTTTGACTTTGTCGATTAAAGAGAGATGGAGCTTATTATTCGCTTTCAGGTCGACCGGATGTTGTGGAATCGTTGTTTTACAACGTCCTGTGCAGGGTTCATAAAGCTAGTCTGAATCGAGTTACGATCTGCCCTGCACAGGATGCTGGAATCATTGATTATTGCATTGAAGGCATTGGAAAATTTTAAGGTCTTATAAAATTCCATATATATATGATCGCTTTTTTCCTTGGAAACAATTTCGTGAGATTTCTGGAGCGTCTTCCAGTGAAACTTCAAGTAAGAAAAGCAGAAAAACCCTTGTAACATTGTCAAGTTAGAGGAAGTGCATATCCACTTTTTATTTAATAAAACTCATGTCCCTAGCTACGAAGAAGTTTGAAAGAGCAAGGTATCGCGGAATTTTGAGAGGAAATTTCATGAAAACTTGTTGCTCCTTTCACTCTGCAGAACTTTTGATACACTTCGTATATTCTTCTGGGAATAGAGTTTTGTAGGACGTCCTCCCTTCATGCGCGTCTCGGGATGAGTTTGTTAAATTTCTAATACATCCATTTCCCGCGCATAATGCGCATTATTGTACCATTCCTTTTTCAAGGAACGTCAGAATTTACTCCTTAATATTTTACGTAAACATTGTCATCAGCGACTATCTGAAGTATTTATGCTAAGGGAAACCAGCCGTCATTTGTTCACGCGTATTTGTGTAACACATACGGGGGACGCGAGAAAGCCATTTGCTCGCTGAAAAATATTCTGGTAGCGACGGCAGTAACTGGAAGCAATAATTTCTACGGCGACTTCGCGACATTCCGGTTTTTTCTTCTCCTCCCCGTACGCGCACGCTGGTACACTCTCGAGTGGCCGGCCGGACGACATCGTAAGGGAAGGAATGCAAACACACGACGGAACTGTGTGCGCATTGCTTATGTGCCCACGTGGGTGGCTGGTTAAAGTGGGTGGCTGCTTGACCGGCTAGGCCCGATCGGTGGAAGAGTGCTGCTTCAAGTGCCCACTACGCCTGGCTCCACAAGCTGTAACTTCTGGTTTACCTTTCCGTCGACCTTCGAGACATCGAGCTGAACAGGCATTTTCAACGATTGGAGGAAGAACACCAGGAATAACCTCAATAAGCAAATTATCATAAAAAGTGATTTAATAAGTAGCACAGAACCTGGGATTAATTATGATAAATGTACATCTGACAAAATATGTTGTAGAAATATCGAATATTTGTCATTTAGCAACGTTATTAAAATTGATGATCTTGTTAATCCGAAGAATTTAATGGTTAGAAATACTTATATAATTCTGACCTGAAAACTATGTATTTCGTTAGACTGTCGGTAGAAAATATAAAACAACTTATAACTCCGCATAATGTAATGCGACATAACGCGGATTATTTGCCGAACGATTGCGTGACACCGTCGTTGTATCACACTGCTGATACGCGAGCAGCTCGACGAAGCCATTAAAACTTGAGCCATAATAACACTCGGCTTCGCACGCACCTTTTGCTCCACGTGGCGGCGATAACATTTGTGAAAATGCTGCTGCTCGACTTTATGAGGCGCGATACAGCGACTTAACAACCAGGACGATACGCCAGGAATGATACCGCGATCCGCGAGAAACTCGTAAAAACGATGGTCGCGCTTGTCTTCGACCCGAAGCCCTACTTTTACATAGCAACATACTGCCAGACAATACGATTATTTGAAAAACAAAGTAAAGATATTAAATCTCTAATTTTCGTTTCTTATTCCGCCGTAAAATAGAATATATAAAATTAAAGTAGACTTAAAAGTCTAGAAAAAAATGTAGTTTTTAAATCTTCTCGCCTCTTCCGTAAATTTATTTTTTTGTAAATTAGATCTACGATTCTCCTCGCTTCGTATTGTATTTTGGTCAAGTGTTCTCTGCGAAACGTGCCTCAATCGAAGTCAAACTAGACAATGCCAGTGAACGGTTGAACGAAATTCTCGATTAATTAAAGCGTCCTAGCTGAAAGCATTTCGGAATGACGCAACTCAAGCGCAATCAGCAGTTACTGCGAGTTGATGCGACCTCTCCTCACGGCGTGCATCTTAATTACTTTCGTAAATACACGCCGCTGGGCCGGGAGACAAATTGCATTCCTCGGCGGGGCCAATCGGCGTGCAATTATGCGACGTCTCATAACTCAGATCTTCCTCCTCCTCGCGGCTCCATTGTCCGCCGTCCTTGCACGAGCGGCACCGCTGTCGTCGATGGGGGACAAGCCCCCCTCGAATCTTCCCTGTTTGCAGGCGAAGAAACGAGCGCACGTGTGCAAATCTCGCTTCGTGCAAACGACCTCGCGTTACCGGCGCGGTCGCGTAGGACGCGCGGTGCTCCTTTTCCGCGTGGGGATATCCTGCGAACTTTTTGTACGTACGTGCGCGGCGCTGCACGGCGTGGGCGTCATGCCCACGTTCTCCAATGTTCTCTCCGGTGTTCTCCAGGGTTCTCCGACGCTCTCCGGCGCTCTTCAGCTCGCTCTCCGCCGACAGATCGTTGAAATCTTGACGGAAATCTCGGTTGTTTTAAGCCCTTGCACTCCAGCTTTTCTCCTCACTTCACTTTTGCATATCTGTGATATCTACGAGTGTGTGCATGTAAAATAAGCGTGTTGAAGACAGTTTTGCACGAGCTCGTTTAATCCCTTATGTTTCAGCTGACGTATTCCATTAGCCTACACATGAAACATGCTATCTTTATTAATTATACTTTTATATGCAGTCAAGTTTGCGGCATTACTCATGTCATGTACTTTGACCCAAACTTCGTTGTGACTAATTACAAACGACAAAGTGCAATCCGTCCGCGACTTATTGTTTAAGTCGATTTTTATGTCTTGTACTTCGGCTCAGTTAGATATCGTTGCTTCCGCTCGAAGAAAATAATTGAAGCAGATAAGGCGCGACAACGAGTCATGCTAATCAATCGTTTCAATGTTACGTAATATCCTATTTTTTCTTATCTGATAAAACGTATTCAGTAATTTTCTGCCTTTGCCGTTATGAGTGAAGCTCCAATGAGGTGCAATAGTCGCGACCAGGAAACTCCATTTGCCGTAATAGACTCATTGTTCGGTCGCGCTCGTGACGCTCATACGTTTAAAGTCGGTGCGCGAGATTAGCCGCATCGATAAACGGATTAATTAAACACCGAATTAGGACGGAATGCGCGATTCAGCTCTAATTAACTCGGATCGTTTAAGATTGCGATCGGGCGGGATCACCTACGACGCCTAATACTTCTTCGGCTGTTATCTACGCCCATATCACCGTTGTCACTTTAACGTGCGACGAGTCACACGTCCGTTTCGTTACATAAGCACAGCTGGCATATACATATATTGCGTTGCGATGATAAACATCAACGCCGCGTACTTCACGACTTCGTAAATTCCAGCAATGCTCCAAAACGCGTCAATCATTTCCGTATATTTGCGGAAATCTCTGGCAATTTGACTTTCTGATATTTGTGAATTTTTAAAATATTTCAAAAAATTGTACTAGTGACATGAAAAATTCCGACTAAATATAGTATACCTATATTCTGGATATTTTAAATACTTCAAAATGCTGAAATAAGTTTTACGCTTAATGTACAACTTAACGTTAAATAATACTATTAAAGATAAAGAGTTTGCGTAGTGAATAAAGACAGCATTGATCTAAATGTAAAAATAGATCGTATCTGATCAGATTATTTCTGACCACACATATATCATCGGTTTCAAGTTCACAGTGTAACTTTATCGGTTTCATATACTCGAAAGATACTTAAATAATAATAATATTTAATAGTGAATGAAGGAACGTTTTTACTGTCGTCGCTGTTACAATTTGTCTCAGTACAGTTGCGTCGAATGTTCTCATTGAATACGCAAACATAAACGTGCGGCCTTCGTCGCCATTACTGCTACAAAACTTTGCTGCAAACAAATGCGTTTGCCATGCTCTACGATTTCGCGACCTAGAATTAAATATTATATACAACTCACATGTGAATAATAATTATTATCATAATTATAATCTTGATATATAGCAGCGGGTAATACAGGCCCTAAGCTTACGATAAAATGAATTGCTGCGATAAGTCTTAAGACCAGACTTACAAGCTATTTTTGTAATTGCTGTTCGATTTTTTTTCAAAATTTTAATTTATTTATATATATTATACACATATACAAATCTTTCATCAAATAAAAATATAATAATAATGGTATCGCGATTATTTTTGCAGTAACAAAAATTAGTCAAATTTCTTAAAGAGTCATTATTTAATTGGCTACATGCCAGTTTGCTTGCGTGTCCATGGTCGACCCGTCAGAGGAAAATTAATCGAATATGATCTATAGCCATCATGCCGGATGTGTTCAGTGAATCATGCGACAGCAGCCACAGTGAGCATTATTTATAGAACCACCTAGTTGTTTTCGAGCAAAACTAGATCGTTTCTAGCAAATGCAAGAAATATACTTTCGTCATCTTTGAAGTTCTTCTAAAACGAGAAGAAAATATTTCTCTCTTTTTTTATAAACAATTTCAAAACATTCAGCTTTACATTCGATCAAATATTATCTTGGGCGGCATTGAATTTATTTCGTTCGTCAAAGCATACATGTCCACCTGTCTCCGAGATAAATTTACATCAGTCGATTGCATCCGATCGATCGCTCCGTTCGCACGGCTCGCGAATAACGGGGAATGTCCGAGATTGGGAAAAAGTTCAATGCTCCGCTTCTCGTACCCTGATACCACTATTGCGAGGCAGCTTTTTACTTCCAACTGAACGGGAAATAGGAAACCATCCCTCTCCTCAATCCTTCATATCCTCGCGTATCATGAGCATTGGTTACGCAAGCGGGGGTAGCTCCGTTGCAGCTGCGGCAGAAATTCCCTTTACAGTTTCTGCCATCGGTCCCCACTCTCTCGAGCGGGCCTTACGATGTCGGTGCGACACGGCGAAGACGAAGAGCCGAGGCACTCACGGCGAACGGCACATGCGACGCACGTCTCCCGGTGACTCGTGAGCGTGGATCGTGGATCGTGAGTGCCGAGACTCGCCGTGTGCGCACAACAGCGGCCAGTCGGCGTACGTGCACACGTGTGAGCGCACGTACGTCAAGCGTACGCGAGCGCGCGTGAGAAACACGGATAGGGATAGAGAGATATAGACTCCGAAAGGATCCCTGGATCTGTTTCAGATCTGTGTCGCGGCAAAGTGAAATGATTTTTTAAATCGCACGAAATTCGCGTTAGCATCGCGGGAATGCGCTTTATTTCTTGAAAGATTTCTCTAGATCAGGTTGTTTATCTCGACACGTGGAGTTGATTTCTTTCTGATATTGTGGAATTAGTGTTTGTGGATAAATTTGTGAAATTTGATAATTCGGAGTATATGTGTTAATATGCGCAAAGTTTGCATTGGTGCATACGCGAGAGTGAGTTGCGCTGCAAATAAAAAGTTTTTTTTGGAGCCATGTGGCGTTTGCGAAATGAGGATTTTGGGTGGTATTTAGGGATTTGTGTTTATACTTTTTTACCTTCTTTTACAGTTAATTTTAATTCGTTACAATCCAGAGCAACACGCGCGCGCATCTGTGTCTTCCGAATATTTATCTCATTTAATATTAAATAAAGAGAATATTTAAATAAAGACAAAATAGCAAATATCATATAAAATATCTCGATAATTATTGTTAACATTTTATTTATTTAATAAATTCTATAATTATTTTACATTAATAATAGAAAGTTTGCAAATGAGAACAATCAGTTGCGATTAAAATGCGCAACATCTAAAACAAGTTTTTAATGCTGGATTTATTTTAAATAAAATCAATTTGATGCAGCTGCATGTTTAAAATGAATAAAAGATTTTGAAAAGAAGAAAGTTTATGATAATGTGGAGGGATTTCAATAGTTATTTACATTCAATAATTGTCTATTCCATTTGCCACATATCGATTTGTACACTGACATTTGAATCGAATAATAGATATATCATTCTCGATATAAAGTTCATAAACTCAAAAGCGCATATTAACGAGTTTCTTACAAATGTTATTATTGAGTTTCTTACAAATGTTATTATGCTCCGAGTACAAATGTCTCCGATGAATTGTATATCGATTTCTTATATCCAACAAAAACGCCAGACATATATATTACCCGATTGCACGTGTTATGACGCAAAGTGCAAAGGGCGATATAATTATGTAAATATTTGTATAACTGTTATGAGATAAGTTGCGGTCGAAACTGGCAGAATCAGAAAGAGAATATAATCCGAATTATATCCTACTGGTTATCGCCCGGTAAAATTATGCATTCAGCCATACTTCGATGCTGATGCGTAATAGACGCGTGGGCGGCAGCGATCTTGAATTACTGTTGAGAGACGATATTATCCTACGAGGAAGTTATTGGTCCATGAAACCTGCGTCCCGCTTCAAAATTTAATTATAGACGAGAGTGAAACATTGAATCTCATTATTTAAAACGTTGACTTTTTCTAAATTAATATACCAAGGCTTTGAATTGAAAAAATTTGAATAGCAATAAGTATTATTATATTTAGATTTTTTGTTGACAATAGCATTAACGATTTTATAAGAAATGATAATTTATTATAACTACGCAGAAAAGATAAATTATATAACGAAATTAAATTAATCTTTTCTATCTCTCTCTCTATATTATAATTCATTTAATTACAATAGAATTAAACGCACTTAATTTTCTGAAGAAGATCGCGTATACCACGACATCGGATACATTTGTCTATTTTAAATTTCTGGAAAATTGAGGACTTTGCTATGATAGTATCTAACCGATCTGACGTAAAGGGAAAGTATAGAGGCTTCTTTATTCATGCTTGCTTTACGCGTGATCATTCTCACGTGTTTCAACGACACGTAGCATAAGTTAGTAGCAATGCGTGAGAGCGATGATTGTTTGCTTCTCTTACGTCATAAACGGCACTGTATAATAGAGATAATAACGATAATAACGATGCAGTTCTGATTACAAAATGTTTCCCATAATTACTATTGAAATTACGTACTACAAGTTTGGGAAAATATTTTGTGCGGAATATGTCCCCGTGCACTATGCCTGTTTGACCTTTCTGGGCCACTAGAATCATCAATTGACCTTTTCGTTACTAATGTCCAGTGAAACGTAATACTGCTGGGACAATGTAACGACCCATATATTATTGTCGTATTTCCACTGGGATGTGTTACATGTATTACAAATTGGAAGCTATGCAAATTATAATTCTATAATTTTTACACAATAATAAATTGACTAATTCACAAAATTTTTTTCGAAGTAAAAGAAGTTACAGATATTTCTGAAAATGTGATAATACTCGCATAAATCTGCATTTAAACATTTGATTAATCACTGAAAATGCAATCAACTTTATTCTGTTTTACGATTAATACGAACGCCTCCATGAAATGCACAATTTTGCGGTGAAATAATAACTTCACCGTACGTTATCGTGTTTCAGCGAGATATTGACGATAATCTCGTAGCATTAAACCGCTGTAGCACTTTGTCCCGTCGCGTCATGTCGCGTCGTGTCCCGCGATAGAATCGACACCCTCATTTAAACGCGGCAACACGATATTTCGCTCTCCCATGGATTGTCATGTCCCGGGCAACCGTGGTGAAAATTCTACAGTTTATTGTTGGCCCCGATAAACGCCGCGCGTACATACATATCTGCTCTGTAAAAGCATGCCGATAGCACGCCGTGAGAAACGGTACCCGAGGTGTAGTATCCTTTGGCCGATGTGCTCGCAAAACGTGCGCGGCCCGATCGCTTAAAGAGGAGACTTCGTAGCACGAGCACGAAGCGGAGCAGACATGTAACCTGAATTTCTTTCGTGAACAAACGGCGACAGCGGGAACGGCCGCGCGCATAGCTGGGCACGGAGTTGATGTGGACGTTGAGGTTTTGCTCGTAGCTCGTAATCTCCCACCAGGGCTCGTTTGCTCAGGAAATGGAAGATCTCCGCTCGCAATTTTCGGTCTAACAAAGAGTGATACACACCGGGTTTATCTCCGTTAGCCGCTGTCATAAAGAGACTCATTTTGCTTCTAATCCTATAAGCTTGTCCTTTTACTATTGTTTCTGATATTCCTCAAGTAAACGTTTAAATATGAAAATGGACACTTATCCTTTTAACGCGCTTCCTCTCATTTTTAATTCTGAAATAAAAAGTACCGTGAGGAAATTTATCGTCCATCGTTTAAGTTTGTACGAGGTTTCAAAGGCGTTAATGGAAACTTTGATTTTTTTATCAACATCCATTTCGCTTTTGAGCGACGATCAATCCTTTTTAATCCCGACTTTACACAAAACATTTCCGTTCCTCTATCCTTTCCCCAATGTTACGCAGGGATAAAATTTTTTACACTGCTATTTGCATTTCACCGGTGCACAGAGTCGAGAATATCCGGGATTACAATGCATTCGGTCGGTGAAAAAAGGGGAGCGTTCCTCTGTTAAATCGGGACTGTACAAATGTCGAGGTTTCGCTGCCGGTATAATCTCGATCTTGCACGCCAGGTCGTTTATCCTCCCCGGAGCGATGCTGTGGAGGAGAGGAGACGTCCGGCTTCGCGCTCTCCCTCGCGCGGTCTACCACGTCCATACGTACTTTAAAGCGCACTGTCGTCGATCGTTCGAAAGCCGACAACAGAAAGGCCTCGCTCTCTCTCTCTCTCGACATATTAGAGGTAACTTTTAACGTTCGCTTCCCTCGATTGTTTAACGAATCGAGGCCGGTGACAGATAAATGCGGAGGTCGTGTCATCTCCGTGAAAGATCTCCGCGCTGGTGACGGCAACGGGTCTCAGATATTAGCCAGATAAGTCGCTTGAATAGCTTCGCGGGAGGTGTTTACGTCGGAGTAAACATATCGTTGGTTGTTACAGGCGCTCGCGCGCGGGATGCGCCGAGCGGGACGAAAAGTCAGGAGAGATTATCTCGCCGCGGTGCCTACGAAAGGCTAGAAGTGACATCTTTCCGAGTGCATCGGGCGTGCAGTGTCGCATTTACGCGCCACGAAAGATAGGCGGATGGTCGGTTTAATGCGCTGAACGCGAGCGATAATCCTTCCAATCATTCGGTCTGACGTTACGACCGGAGCTTCGCGCGCGGCGGATAAAGAGATGTAAAACGAAATTGTGGAGCACAATTATCGTTAGCGAACGCATTGCGAATTCGCGCAGGAAGCGGTAACTTTTACTATTATTATTATTATTATTATTATTATTATCACCGGCGTAATTCATAACTCGCATTTGTCTACGCGGTAGTGCGTGGAGTCGGGGAACATTTATTAGCTCCCTCCGACGATCGGGGGACTGCTGGGAACCCGCGGTCGACCGAACATTTTCGCATTAACATTAACCCGCGAGATTAATGGTACGCGGAAATCCTCACGGCACGCTGGAAAGAAACCGAGAGATCGTAATCGGCCAGATCGGGCCGGACCGCGTGTCGTGAGAACATCGCCGTGGCCGTTCTCCGTCGTTGTCACTGAGAAACCGTACACATTTTATGCACTCGATACATCGATATCCTTGCAAGCAACGGCTCGAAATCCAGTACGCGCTCGAAACACGATACACCGCGAACGGAAGTGCCGATCGAAGAGAAAGAGCAGCGAGCCCTTGGTCATTCGGCGTGGACGTTGAAACGAGTTAGGTTTCAAGGATAAGGATTCGAGCACAAAAATGGAGACTTTCCCGCGGGCTAAGTGCTCAAACCCGTAAGACCATTATACAGCCATGGACAAAATTATTAGGCGCTCTTGTTTTTTCTTTTTTCTATTTAACTATTCCTTTCAATTTACTTAAAAATTGGAAGGAATAGTTAAATGAGTAGGGTGCCTAATAATTTTGGTAGTTCGTGACGAAGGTACTTTTTTTACTCAACTTTTGTACTCTTGTTTTCCTCAATAGCTCGAATGTTATTGAATTAAAGATAATAGTTTCGGAAAAAAGAATATTAGTCAATGGACGACGTGCATCAAAATTATGTGAAACGCAATTTTTTAACGTAACTTATTCCCTTGAATTAAATTTAGCAAGATAAATAAGCTATGTTTTAAGTGAAGTAATTTTAGTAATAGCCTCTTTGTCGATTAATATAATACTAATTTTGTTCGTTGAATAGAAAGTTTTTTATCTCTGAAAGAATTGTGGACGGGTATAAATAGTATTCAAGGTCCCTTTCATTTCGAAAGGAAGGAATATGTCGATGCGCTGCGAGCGAGTACGTGAGACGAATTGATGTCGTTTTCAAAGTTTTTGAAAGGATTTCGCGGTTTATCGACGAAGTCACGCGAATTCGGGGCGTGGATTTGTACGTCGAAGTCGAAACGCGAGGAAAATATTACTACGGGTTTGCCGAATAGGCCAGTAAATCTTCATACTTGATACTGTTGGCACGAAAAGCTCTGCCAATTTTCGAATGCATTATTGGCAATCAGTAATTATCGAGATATTACGTATGAATTATTTATAATTAAAGATATTTATTTTACGTACATTTTCTACCGAATGAATTATCTCTCAATTTATTAAAGGTTAAATAGCTGGCTAAATAAAACGCAACATAAATTCTAATTATATTTATAAATTAATAATAATGATATTTATAAATTAATAATGTGATATAACACAATAATGTGTTAATAACAGTAATATTAAAATATTAACTGTTTATATAATCTTATAGTCGTAATACAAATTACTAATTTTGAAAGAACGGAATGCCGACAAAACTCCGAATGAAAAATCGGACGTGACTTTGTCAGTGTAATTTCGTATGAGCTGCTTCGGACAAACGCTCCAGAATGGAGACTGAGCAGCGGCGATGAATGATGGACCGACGTGACCGGTTGGAGCAACGACGGCGTCCCCGACGATGAAGAGTGCAGAACCGGCCGCGCGTCGTCGTGGCCATTATCGTGCGACCTTCTCTCGCACTTTGCTGCGCGTCACCGACTATTTATGTGTCTAAGAAAGAACGTCTTTCGAGAACACCCGCAGAAACAAGAGAGAGGACGAGGCCCGGCTCGTGACATTTGAAGGAGCGAAGGGAAACGCGGTCCTCCTCGTCTTCCTCTTCGACTCTTCTTCTTGTTCGGTCTCTTCCGCGCAGCGTCGAGATAAAGAGACGCCGGGGAAGTTCGACGCGAGGAATGCCCGCGGGATGAAGGCCAAGATACCACGGAAAGAACTGGACGACCTCTTCGACGAGGTACGCGGTAAGATCGCTCGATAGGAGATGCGCCGCGCGCGGCATCGAATCCGAAGGGACTTCAATTCGGCGCGCGATCGCTTCCTCCTCGACGCGCCCTGCGATTTTTGCGATCGCGCGATTAGTCCTCTCGCGGCATCGTCGCTCGAAGACACGGGGCCGATTGGCATGCCAACACTTCGTCGGCACGTCAAGCGTGTTTAATTTTAATGACGCGGGAATAACGAACGCGTCATGACGTGGCTCTCGAGAAGAGAGAGTAGCTTCTCTTCTGAATATAATAAATGTTTCGTACCTTGCTCTTGTCCGGATCTTTTGACTCTCTTTTTTTTTATTAATTGATATTACTTATTGAAATTATTTGAATTAAAATCGAACGCGGTATTCCATTAAAAGTTTTCAAGTTACCGATGACAACGCTAATTCAGGCATGGACAAGTTTGGGAATGGCAGCATTTTTTCGATGGATAATGCGCAAACCGTAAAGTATGAAATACGACAGCGGGATCCACTGATCCCACTTGTCAGCACGCTTCGAATTACAGCGAAATTCCAAGAACTTTCCGGTGCACCCACAAAACCTCAACTAGGGAAGCGGCGTGTCGTCTCGGTTGTCGGATAACGTTGCGCGCCATGCTCGACGTACGCCCGCCGCCGCGGAACTCGCGCGCGCGCTCGCTTTTACGCTCTGACGGACACTTGATCCTGAAAAATTTCGCGAAGCGTTTAATTCGCGAGAGAACAACGTCGCACGCAAATGAGATGACGTTGCTGCTCGCGTTGCAACTCTCCCGCGGATAACAGGCAACAAAAAGCGATACTGCACCGCGTTACTACCGCCGCGATGCAATCAATTTCCGCCGCGTGCTCGTATAGGGATTAAATGATAGATAACAGTCGATCTTCTCGAGCGATCGCGATAAGCAATTGAAGAGAATATAGGGAGAAAGAACGGAGAAAATTATCCGCCGATAATGAGAAATCTTTTCCTAGCAATAAATAACACGTCAATAATTTAATTAATTGTTATCACGATTATTATTATTATAAGTAAGATAGACCTGTGTAAAGTTAGCCCCCCAATGTGTGTGTCGAAAAATCAAAAATTTTCTTTTTGCAAACGCTTGCCCATTGTTTGTCCATGAATGTCCCGTTGGAATTTTTGTTTGCCCCCCTCTAGTTCAAAAGTTATGAGCAATTCAATTTGGGAGAAGGCAACTTCACACTGGCCCCCTCAATGTCGAAAAATCAAAAATTTCTTTTTGCAAACGTTTGCCCATCGTTTGCCCATGAATGCCCCGTTGGAATTTTTGTTTGCCCCCTTCTAGTTCAAAAGTTATGAGCAATTCAATTTGGGGGGGGGGCAACTTCACACTGCCCCCCCAATGTCGTAAAATCAAAAATTTTCTTTTTGCAAACGTTTGCCTATCGCTGTCTCTTATACACATCTAGATGTGTATAAGAGACAGGCATTAAACTGGTCAAAAAATTTTCTTTTTGCAAACGTTTGCCTATCGTTTGCGCACGAATGCCCCGTTGAAATTTTCGTTTGCTCCCCTCTAGTTTAAAAGTTATAAGCAATTCAATTTTAGGAAGGCCAACTTTACACTGGCCCCCCAATGTTGAAAAGTCAAAAATTTTCTTCTTACCGAACGTTTACCCATCGTTTGCTTACGAATGCCCCGTTGGAATTTTTGTTTGCCCCCCTCTAGTTCAAAAATGATAAGCAATTCAATTTTGGGGGGGCCAATTTCACACTGGCCCCCCAATGTTAAAATATCAAAATTTTTCTTTTCGCTACGCAAAGTTTTCGCTACGTCACGATACGAACCATACGATTCATTATGAACAACAGCGTCGGAAGAGAGTTTTGTTTCGCAATATTGCGCTTTATCCTATAAATCGCGATTTAACTGAAGCGCCATTTAAACCGCGCCTTTGTTTACGATGAAAACGATCGCGCCCCGCACGCGTTCCACTGCACCGTATCCGGTAGTCGACCTCCGCGTAGATCGCCCAGATCGCCACGTGAATGCCACGGACGTATCTGACGATCTCGATCATGCTGGATCACTCTTAGCGCACCGTCATGAAAGACGGAGGCTAAATCATTGCGGCCCGTTAGTCTCGATCGTGCACGTTTATGTGAGCTCGTACGATCGGCATAGTACTCACACGAAGCATCTCCATTTGGTCTCTCGCACCTCACGTATATCGAGATTTTGTCTGAAATACATATCGGGTGACGTGAAACATAAATTTCCTTATGTTGACTTTTATTATTTCCCACAGAAGAGAAAGTTTTAAATTTCTTATACATCTCTCTTCCTATACAAAAGAAGATGTCATTATATTCGGTAACAGAAATTTTGTAAAGTTTGCTTTATCTTGATAAGTCAAATTTGCACTTATTGTTTCAACTTTCGGCAGTCTCAACATTCATTGTTTTTATTCTCAAAGGATAAATATTAAAAGTTACGGATATAAAATATATGTTTCACTCAATTTTACTAAATTCTAATAAATTATTATTGTACTATACAATGTCAATTATTGTAGATGGTATGTAACATCAGTAATTTCTAATAATTGCGAAAAAAGTATTTAACGATCGATGTTCGTTCTTAAAAATTAAACCGAAAAATCTGAAGGGAGAATTTCCAAGCCACCATATACGTGGCAGCACAAACACTAACTGTTTTGCCAATCCATTCCGCGAGTGTCACTTTGACCGACACGTGCACGCGGCCGTAGATTTAATACCGCGCGATGCGCGCGGTAAGAGGAGCTCCCGAAAAATGCATCCTTTAATCGCGGCGTGCAATCTTGCGGGAGATTACACGACGCGACGTGAGATATTATTATATACAATGTGGCCGCGATTGCGAGGGGAATGCCGTAGCGGATGTAAATTAGCCTCATTCCTCGCGAAATTAATTCTGAGACCGTGGCAATCGGGCGCGCCGATTTGACATGGGTGAAAAATTTTAGATTGACTCCCCGCAATTCGCCGACGTGCTCGCGCTCGTAAACGGGGAGCCCGCACGGTCTCGGGGTCTTAAAAAGGCAGCGGCCGATTGGCAGGCACGGGCCACGTTCGGAACACGCTCGCTCGAGAGATTCCGCTTATACGGCCTCTATTATGCTCCTCCGACGCTAATTGCTATTACGGCGAGGCGTTGCATAAGCGCAATTATCGCATCCGCGAGCGACGCCGTTCTTGAAGGATTGCACACGCGCACGCAATCTTTCGTAGTTCGGCCATGGGGTCTACGAACTCCTACACCAGGCAGCCGTCAACTCGTCATCTTGACAGCCGCTATAGAATTATTAATTGCGGCGAGTACATGTCATAATAAGCGATTGACACACATATTTTTTCATATATATATTAAGTTACGCACATAAAATGATACCACGATACGTATATATAAAAAGAATACTGTCAAATACATAATATAGAAAAGAGAGAAATAAGTTAATGATGATTTTTTTCGCCATTATTTTCTTAATCATAGGTTTCAATTCGTTGGCACTTAGCTCGACTTCCGTTTCAAGTCTCCATTTATGATTACTTTTAACACTGATTACTTGACACGTGCGGATTGATACCTTTACACTCACGGGATGATATGAAACTAGATAGCTAACGGTATTTCAAATTAATGTAAAATTTAGCAGGGAATGTGACCTTATTTGCGGCAATCGTGTAGGCTGGCTTGCCATTCTAATTAGACTTGTCGGATCGTCGGAGCGGAGCGATCGATCTGGATACAATTGTCTAGAGGCAAATATCCGAGACTAATCGAACTGTGTCATCTGATGATATGACATGTATGCGGGCGATCTAGTTCTTCAAGGATGCAAGTGTTCAGCAGCGCGCTGTAGAGACGACGTATGCATATTAATTACCGTGAAATGGTACGGGTTTACGCGCAAGGAAATCGTCATACTTTTACTCCGTTAGAAGGAAAGAGCGCGATGAATGTTTCAAATAAAATAAGCTGCTTAATTCTTATCTTTTTCTCAATATTTAGAAGATTTATAAAAATTACTTCTAAAATGATACGCGACACGAATGCTTTATTATTTAAAATTATTAAAAAACGACGTCTGTCGTCTTAATCTGAAAATAAAGCGACGCGTGTTCCTAATTACTCGGAAAATGTCTCATCTTGTCTCGTCTTCTAACATCTTTAATAAGAAATTATGTGCTTTTTGCTTTAGGGCGCGCGGTTCCGAGACACCTCGCAGCAAATCCATAAGCAATGGCAAGCCGATCCAGCGAGGGCATTTCCAACCGTCGGCGGCGTCACTACAAATTCGCCTTCGCCGGCATCAGGAGAGCTCTCCACACCAAATTCCACTCCCAGCCCTAGCCCTAGTCCGACTAATCAGCAAGTCACGGTAAGTACCTATTGTTAATTAAATTAAACTGAACGCAATACGGTGTAAAAACTATTATAATTTAATTCTAATGTTATATAATTTGCAAGATTCAATTTCAAGAAAGAAAATAACACGCATGTTTTTTTTAATAATGTGGTACACATTAGTTTCTCTAGATTGTTAGAAAATAGGAATTATATAAAGTTTTTTTCATATTTGTATTTCCAAAGAATGTTCACTATTTATTGGCATTTTAATTGCGCTATAATATAATATTTTATGTACATATTTAATACACGGAAAGAACGGTTTTGCTGAAATATTAAAAAATTTGGCCAGATACAGATCTGAAAAATAATTTTGTTGGATCATCAAAATAATTATGTAGGACGCCTAAAATATCATTAGATAATATCAGCATTATCATTATGTTGGAGTGTCCTACATATAATTATTTTGATGATCCAACAAAATTATTTTTCTGGCCAAATTTTTTTATATTTCAGCAAAACCGTTCTTTCCGTGTATAAACTGAATTGACAGCGCGCTAGAAGTTTTAGAGAATGTGGAATATAGGATTTTAGAAAATATGAGATATAGTTTAAAACTGGAGCAAAATTTTCTTCGTGATGTTTTACTCCCGCGAATATCGTTCTCCCAATCTCGCGTACCTCCACCGTGAAATCACGAGCGACATTTTGCGATTCCACCTGAGCTCGCGGCGCTCTGTGCCCCACGAAAGGTAACGAGAAACAATTTCTTCCGACACGACCGTCGTGCAAGATGTTGAGCTGTAAGTCGCGCAGCGGGATGCGGACCGGCGACATTTTCCTCGAAAGACCAATAAACTTTTATCTCGGTTATACGCGAAATGCGACGAAGCGACATTGTGTCTTTTTGTGATGCAAGTCTCCTGGAAGTGCAGGCGTAAATGCGCTGAGCCGGGCCCTGAAATCCTCCGGGGTATATCAACCACTATTTGAGATTCCGTCGTCCATGTAGGTCAGGGAATGAGGCACTGCTGAGCTTTCGCAGAGCGCGATACATACGCGATACACACGTGAGCACGTTCAATGTGCATTTTGCATGCATTCAATGTCGCAACCGATTTCGACCAGCAGACAACACGCGACAGCTGCATCTGGAATATTTTCGATTACAAATATGCGTTTTCATAAAAGACATAACTTACGATACTTTGACATAGCGACTTTTCAACAGCGTATTTGCGAAATTTCTCTTGGCAGTATTTGCAACTTGGAAATTTATTTTATAATTCTTTTTAGTTTCTTTTTGATCTGATAATAATATGTGTCGAAACGAACGCAAGCTGCATATTTCAATTCAACATAAGTCGACTATCGAGAAGACTTTCAAAGGCGTCTACAATTCTTGAAAAATAAGAAATTTCGAAGCTCAATGTACTGAATTCTTGTTCTCCCTTTGTATATCGTGCATCAATTCTATGTGTTGCTATAGCGATGCTTACGTCACTACAGAAGACACGTATACGTGCCGAGGTACATACAGGTTTACGCACAGCATTGTTCCCGCGAGACTATCGGTATGCAAGCCGTACATCCAATTGAACCGGTCGAGCAGTCGTGGGGGTGGTTACCCCCGACGATGGTGCCATTGTGCCCGCGCTGTGGGATCTGGTTCTGGGTCAGCGTGGCTTAATGAGAAACTATCGGGCTTATATATACATGTCCACCGCGGCGTACTCGTTATGCAAAACTCGCACACAAATTGAATTTCTGGTGACGCGAGTTTGTCTTTTACGGAATTAAGTCCCGCCCGTCGCGTCGGGGAGAGAATGTTTGACGTGACGTTTGGGGATTAAGGTCGTCCCATTCGCACGAATGGCAGATGAAGATCTCTTCCTGGTCGCGCTGTCGGGAAACGGACTAATTGTAAGACAGCGAATACGTAATTGCGAAATTAGCGCTGGCGTTTGTTACGGGAAAACAAGATTAGAATTTATTTCTCGGGCAATCTGATTTTTGTCTGTCTGAGGCTTCTAAAGCATTTATCACTGGTGTTTCTTAAGAGATGAAAGAAGAGATAAAACAGAATAAATAGACTATAAAAATCCACTAACTCATGTTAGTGTAGCTATTGTTTCTGTATACCGATCACTATACCATATACCTATCAGAGTTTTATAAACTTTTATTAGATTTAGAATACTTGTCAGAACTTTGATTGAAACAACCACACTGTTGAACAATCCACCAGATCTACCGCAAATGAAATAGCAACCGCAAATAATGCATCCTGGCAACTTACAGCGGTTTATTACCATAGTTGCGATTGCGGTGATACCGCACGCGTGTTTACCGTCGTGCTCGAAGATACAACACGCCGCAAAAAAATAAAATGCTCGTCAGTTGAACCATAAATTAGGATACCAAGGATCTCGTTCTCGCAGATTTTATCTCGGCAGATAAAACTGCTGTGTTCGTACTCGTGTCGTAATATCTTACACTCTAATCTTGTTTTTACTCAATTCCGTCGCAGATTCATCCTCGACGTTAAAGGTTACTCCTGATACATCGACCGATCGATACGGTGACATCAACGTTTTATATATTATTCAGAAACCCGCGATGATCCCATTTTTTTATACTGCCGACCTAATTACGTAATTATGACCTGAATTACGTCTTATCGCAGTTAACAAACTTCAAGCGGATATGATGTATTACGATACATTACATCTCTGATAGAAGAAAATTATCGGTACAAATAGAGAAGCGGCAAGAATAAGAAATATTTTTAACTTAAAAATTGAAATAAGGCCGAGGAATAAGAATTCTTTGAAATTTTTAATTAAAATTGTGTATATTGCAAAAAGCATTATTTTTAGTATTGAAATATTTAAAAAAATTTAATATTATTGTTGGATTTGGATCAACATCAATTCCTTATTTGAATTTATTTATCCGATTAATAAGATTGTTCCAATATATTTTTAATTCTACTATTTTGATATCTTAATATATTTAAAGATCATAATTTCCGTTTACATCACATTTGTCCAATGAAAATGTAACACGAGATTGAATTTTGCCGCACAAATCGAATTTTCTGGCGCAGCTCAATTATGCGTGCAATTGCAGTTTAATATCATTAACACATTAGCACTGATTAAAGACGGGCATCGATATCGGTGGCCTCTTCGGAAAATTCCTTATTTACGTAATAGAAGTCTGACGAACAAAAAACCGCTTATTTTAGCGGATGACTAAACGGGGCAACTCCGACAATTTTTTATCGATAATGATAATGGCGATATCGTCATAGAGTAATATCGTCGTACAGCAGTTAATAATAATAATTTTTGTTAACATCTATGTCAAGGAAAGCAGGAATAAGTAAATTCAGGCGTAAAAGCAGAGATAGCTATTGCTAACGAATTGCCTGTTTAGACGAAGCCTACGTGATAACGCAATACGTTATTATGACGTTTTTCATGAGACTGAAACCGACCGCAGTTGCTGTTATTAATGCTAATTAATGTCGCCATATTATTATGTCAAACGGATACACGGTGTTTACATGTAGCCAACACCAATTAGCAAAGTTGGTTATTGCTACATTGAAATAGTTGAGCATTATATAACTCTTCGTTAGTGCCGTACTCTGTTATATCGAGTTCTCTTCATTTACTATAGAGCTTCTTTATTTTGCCTTGAAACCAGAGTCGTTAAAGCCGCGAAATACAGCCGGCCCATTCTTTTTCAAAGCAGTTATATTCTTCGTACCTAGTTATCCTAGGCCGTATTTAACAATTCCCCCCCTCTCTCTCTCATTCTCTCTCTTTCTACTCTTTTCTCTTTTTAACCGTGTATATTCCAGCGCATAGAAACGCGCGGGTATATTATCGTGCGGTTACTATAAATAGTATCATACCATACACCATAGTACATAATTTACCAGACGTCATAATCGCGGGTGCGGCGCGCGTCACGATTACACCGAGAGTGACTGATAGCACGAGTCGAGAATCGCCCCACACTGAAAGCCAGAGACCAGACCCCTCGACCAGATTACCCGCGATATGCAAAGGGAAGTCACTAACCCGCTCGCAAATAAGCCGCCTTAGGTGAGGTCCGCATCGGCCGGCCGTCGTAAGACTTCTACGATAGTGTGGTCGACGACAACGACGACGAGGACGACGGCGTCGTAGATATAGCGCATCGTGGTTAATCCGACGCTTTTTACTGGCGCGAAGACACTCGCCGCGGCGAGTTAATTAGTCCTGTCGGGAATCCCGTGGCGCGGATCGAGAAACGGCGTGCGCATCTTTCGCTAATTAACGTCTCAATCGCCGGATCTCATTGCGATCGGTAAAACGCCAAATAAGCCGCGCGCCACGTTCATCCCGTCGCAACAATCGTTACGGCGACGTAACTCCGCGATGTAACGCCGCGATAACTGCAACGAGCGCTCGTGCTGCGCTCGTAAAAGTCACCGGCTCGCCGGAATAATGGAGCGACGTTTTAACACGGCCGGCTCGCTCGCCACGAGCGTCGATTTTTACCACCAGATATTTGAATTCGTCGTGCTGTGAGTTATGTTCTCCAACATTGCCGGAAGTTATTCCGCGTCGCGAATGTATGACGACAATAAAATTTTCACGAACGCAATTGTGATTTGGGAACCTCAGGAAATTGGATTTCGACCGTTTTGCACGGGGGTGGGGTTACAACATTATTAAATTTAAATACGTAATATAAAAACGTATCGTTTTCTGTATATCTCAATATTAATATAAACGAAATATTATATCGAGGCGATTAAATAGCGACGGATTAAATATTTCAGCCCAACCAGCACTCTTGTATGTTCCAACGATGTGAATATTAAATACATCGGCGATTAATCTCGCCTCTTGCACACCCCGACCGCTAATTTTCCATCCGCTTTAACTAAAGTTCCATTAAGGGCTTTCTCGCCCTTCGTCCTCGCTCCTTGCGGCACGTATTCGCCAAAAGGGTTTAAGGTTAAGAGGGTCGGCTGCTTTAAAAAAAAATACAGAAAAAGAGGAGCAGCGGATCCTTGAGAATCCTGCAGCTGCCAGTCATCATCGGTGCAAGAAACGTTGTACGCGTGTTCCACGTCTAACCGTTTCGACGAAAGGTCGGGAAACAGGACCGGGGTTGTTAGACCGTTGACAGGATACAACGTGGTCCATAATGACGCAGCTGGATATGCAATCGCTTGTTATCCTGCGCATTTTTCGATGACTTTTGCTACTCGCTGTTTTACCAAATTTCGCACGTAAAAATATTCGGTGCGTGGCGCATATTACGATTTGCATATTCATGTTTGTGTCAGCAATTTGCATAGCTAACGATGGAACGTATACATCTCGCGGTGTCTCACCTACATAGATAGTTTTTGTGTTTTATGAACAAGGAAGAATGTTCTCTTTTGTGTTCGCAAATAACATAAAAATTATATTTTAAACGTGTACATGTTATCTCTATTTCTTTTGAATTATGATATGGTACTTGACATGGAAAAATTACGTAGATAACTTAGAGAGAGAAAGTGTGTATCTCTATATAATATAATATTTATTATATAATAATTTTATTTATTTTAAAAATTTTTTAAATTCGTAATTAACGATTCTCCATTTGAATAGAATCAATATGTTGCAAGACAGAAATCTCGATAAAACTTTGGTGTAATTTTCCCATCAATTAAGCGTATTTATTTAATAGGGGTGCTTTTGTTCTCTTTTTTGCGTCCCTTTCAGAACTTTTAGAACAAACTTTTCCAACATTAATTTAATTTTATAAATGATAATGACGAAAACTTCCTGGTTGTGAAACTATAGTAGAGTTTTGTGTTATTGTGTGTTACGGTTATATCATAAACAGATTTTATCTGATGATAGGACATATTCCCAACGTTAAATTTGCGAGCTAAATACCTATGAATATTTGTTATTACGAATCGCTAAGCAATAATTTCCTCGTATTTTCATAACGGCTCTGGATATAAATATTGAATCTTTGTTTGTTGCAACAGATGCATGTTTTATCAGCATTTGGGAATTACACGAGATATAATTTGTTTGATTATTGAACAGTTATAATTTTATTAAAAGCGACTACAATATAATTTCATTAATATTTTAATCCTCTACAGATTAATAATAGTGACAAATTATCTTATAAATCTAGAAAGTTATTAGAATCGAACCGCATCGTATCTATATTATCGAATATTTCACTATGTTTGCGTGTAAAGGTCGTTGTGACAATCTTGAAACTGTCATCGCGAGCGATGTTTTCCAAATTCTTGTGTTTTCCTTTCGAAAGAGTATATTACCAGCCGATGAGACACGCGTACCTAACATCTGCCGTGCACGCGTAAATGTTACCGATTTATTTACGGTAACCGGGAAGAGGTTGCATCGTGCTCCTGGATTCGATCTTTAACAAGGGTGCACTCTCGGTGCAGGCACCAGATGCGATCTGTTTAGCGCGTGCCGTTATCGGAGGCATAATTTCCAAATAAATTTAGATACGCTTTAAAAGTCTAAGCAGTTTCTGCGTATATTAGATGCAATATTGTTAAATTTCCATTATGATATACTGCATAGAAAATATGATTGATATTATATTGATATTATTAATCGTTTTATTTTTTACATTAATTTGTATTAATGCAAAATAATTTTAGTCCCGATAATACAATATATTCTGAACAGTCCGAAATCGTTTTCCAAACCCTACACAAAACATATATGAATCAATTTCTAGATGTCAAGTTTGGTAACATACGCTGAAAACTCAGTAGGAATCCTAATGCACCTCATCAGTCATGACGAATTGGGGATGAGTCCCGCTGACATGCCAGATGCATCACTGGCAACGAATGTGTTAAACAGATTTGTTAGTCGAGCGAGTAAATCTATTAAATCTCAAAGTAAAAGGTTGTGAATCCCACGAGGGGAATGCAAACCGGAAGCGCGAATTCAGTTTTTTCTAGACTACCTTGGCAGATAAAAGCAAAACGAAGCGTCGAGAGAGTGTGGAACACTCTCGGCGACACATCGCATGCCGCATAATGCATAAAAGCGATTTATTCTAGAAGCACACTCGGCTTTCATAGTTCTCAGTAACCGTGTCAGTTTACGCGGGGGAAAGAGAGAGAGAAACAGGAAAGAGAAAGTTTCTCTCCGAGTTCCGTACCGTTTATCAGAGTTTGCATTTTTCTATACGCCGACAGCACATTCTTTCGGCCGAACGATTTGTCATTGCTCTATATAGCACTACGTTATGTACACGCAGCTTCGATCACCCCAATCCTTACTCTCTTTCTCATTCCTTTGCGATTTTCTCCCTTTTGTCCAATAGCAAATCATAGCTCTTTAGTGCCCATAGTAATTTTGGACCACTCTCATAAGAATGTAGAGTAATTATAGTCTATTGAAGAAAATTCCACGAATAAAAGAATCCTTTCGCGGACTAAAGTACTTATCGTCTTTCTTCCATGAAAGAAAGCACGGAAGCTTTCATTGTTATAGAAGATGGAGATTTAACAATAATGCAATTACTTAATTCAATATTTTATTACTTTTATTGTATTTTACATTGCTAGATAGCGTCTTTTAATAACAATTTCTTCGCAAGATTTTTAAAAAATTATATAATATCCATATTTTTATTTTGTGGAAACAATTCATATTACAAGATTCTTCTGTAGGTATGAAAATATTTCTAGATAGGGGTCTATCGAGAATTCTAATATTGTCTCTAGTTCCCTTATCATCTTCGTCCATCATCTATCCACGTCTCGTCTTTTACCGATTGCTCGGTACCAGGATAAAGATTCGATGCGCCGAAGGGGTGGCTGGCGCGCCGGTCTAAGTGCATCGAAATTTATGAACTGTCTTGCTTGCAGCCGCTCCGCCGAGGAACCTTCGATGCCGCTGAAGGATTAATGCTCCGCTTCTCGCCGGGATTTTATGTCGGAAGCATGAAAAATGTTCCGCCCGCTTTGCTCGCCGGTAAAATACCACCACCACCACCATACGCGCCCCCGCATTAGCGTCTCGCGCCTCTTCCGCGGATATCCCGCCAGTGCACTTTAAAGTGACGACCTTCGCCGCGAGAGAGCGGCTTTAATTGGTTTCGCGAGCGATGCGTGAACGCGCACCAACACGTGCGCACCACGAAATTGCTTTCTCGCCTGCATTTGCATCCCGAAATTCGATGCGATTTCTCATCGGACGTGGCGTCGCGTCGGATTTAAATTCGCGCGACAGACGCAGACGAGTATGCGTCCGTGAGCTACGCTTGAGAATAAATTGTCGGCTAATTAGCGATTAAAGAGCCAACGACGAGATTAATGGCTCTCGGTGAGCGTCGTGCCTCGAGACGCTCGCGTGATCTTGGTTTGTTAGCGTCACTGAAAAATCATGCATTTTTTGCGATAAAGTTAATTTCACACATCTAGCTTCAAGTATCCATTAGTTTTAACCTTAGCATTATCGGGACCTGCATGTTTACGCATGTATTTTGCTAATTATAATGAATTTCTTTATCTTATAATAAAAATAAGATTGCGCAAAGATTGCATAATATTATAATTATGTAGTTTTCTTCAACATGACGTGGTGGTATTATTTTATGAAACAGCAATTAATGACTGAAAGGAAATTTAATATTAAATGTGATTTTACACGTATAATATATAACATAATAAAATCTTTAATTGTACGAAAGAAAATTTAACAGTCACTGTTGTGCGGTTTGTACACATGTTGCGCAAAGCGCACGTTTGTCGAAGATAATGAAACGCGCTCGTTAAAACGTCATATCTTTTTCGCTCACGCATCGATTACCGGTTGTGTACACGAAAACAGGAAAAAGGGAGAAACAAGAATTTATTGTGCCCAAGTCACCTACCGGCCATGTAAAAAATGATGCGGCGGACCGCCCACCGGGACGATCTATCGATCGCGAATCTCCGTCGTAATGAAAAGACGCCTTGGCTCCTCGAAGTTCCTTGTTCAAAGATCGTCGATCTTCATTGCTGCCACAATGCCGCGAGGATTTCTCTTGTACAAGACCTTACTCGTACGATATGTATCGCATGTTATTGCCGAACGGCATGCAGAAATATTTGCAAGCTTGCAATCTTGCTAAGAATTAAGGCATATTTCTGTTCTCTTAGAAATTTCTCGCATATCCAAAACAATATTATTATTAATTAAATATTTCTTCTAATCGTAATAGGAACTGTAGCATAACATTTTGAAAATTATACACATACGTAGAAAAATATATATATGAACGAAAAAATCTCTAAAATATAAATTTAAAAGACGTTTAGATTCTATTTTTGATAGTTAATCGTGAGCTCTTTCGAAAATAAAAGTTGGTCGATATGTGACTACGACTGAGATTGAGTTCTATTAATATGGCGTGTGAAATGACTCGGAACCATCGATCGTTGTTATTGTTCTGACGTCGACAGTTCCTGTTTCCTGTACCTGTGCAGAAATCACTGCTAATTTTAGGCGATGAAACGTAAGACCTGTATTTAGCTCGGCGCATTTTTTTCTTCGTATTCAACAGTATTATTACCACAGCCTCTCTTCCTTTGATATAAAGAAATAAACAGAACTAGAAAGAATCATTGTTAGCAAGTCTAAGCTAAATATTTATTCGTTACAGCACAATTTAGTATAACATTATATTGAGACATAAGATTTACCTTTTAAAAAGATTTTAAGCTTCAACATTGTCTTCGTAATATAGTCTTTGTAACATTGTATTTCTGCATTATATCACGAGTCCTTATTAAAGTATTTCGCAACATAATCGACTGAAGTAATTAAACTTCTCTGTTCGGGATCATTAATCTCGCGTTATCGTAAATCAAATAATAATTGACGATGGCAGCGTACAGTCGGCGACGAAAGTGAGCCTGATGTATTTTCGTAAATTAAAGAAGAAGACTATTGATCAATTGCGCCCAATCAGAATGCGATCGTGGATCAAGGACGACGATGACACGACGGGATCGAAAGAACACGCGGATCGAGACAAATGATCCGTCTGGCGAACCGGTTTAGGCGGTAAAAGTGACGGAGCGTCTCGGTTCGAAACTATATCGATAATCGATCGAGATACAGCAGAGAATAATAATTTAAAGCCGCCGCCTATAATCGTAAAATAAATCCGTTACGCGTTGCAGCTTGGCCGGAATAAGATTGATCGGCCCTCCGATGCGCTATTGTTGAATGTAATGAAATTTAATTTAATCCACACTACTATATGAATAACTTGTAAATGAAACGATGCCGCGAATATTAACGAGAATGTGACGAGATTGGCTACGATAACAAATTAATTAGTTTTTATCTTCTTTTTATCTCATAAATTTTGCATTAAATTATTTATTCATCAAAAATGAAAAAAAAACGAATAATCTGTTCGCATTATTATTTTTCTTAATTTTAAAATCAAGCTATATCCAGTGCGATGTTGTGTGTGTTGTGATTACAATATTCATTCTCTTAAAAGCTCATGAAATTTTTCTTAATTGCACGAAAAAAATTAAAATTAGACACTCATTTTACCCTCTATATGAGGGTGCTTTCTGCTTTTCACAAAACACGAGATTTTAAAACGTAATTCAGATTTGAAGAAAATTGTCATTAATGGCGATCTCTTTTTTAAAAATTTATTATTTTTACGCGTTCCGAGGTGACATAAAATAGCACTTGAGTTCTTCATTTCTTCCAGCGAGTTTTTCATTTAAATCCCGGTGCCAGAGATACCCCAAAAACTTGGCGCGGTTTTTTGATGCAAATACGCGATATGCGACGCATTGTTGAAAGACACGAGCTGTCAGAGTATTGACAGCGATAACTGAAAAAGCCGGGAACTGTCACACGAGGAGGATGCTGATGGAACATGCGGAGGAAGGCAACGGTGAGGGACACGGCGCGCGCGAACCAGCCCGGGGCATCACGCATGCGTGTTACTTAACGCCTAAGCGCTATCGCTATCCATGCGTGCTCCGAAACGCGCGGCTCTCCATTCGTGCTCTGTCGGCTTTCGCCATCGTACGCGTCGCGTCCTTCCGGGCCGTCCTTGCCGCCGGCTGCTGGAAAAAAATCGAATTTCAAATTGCTCTCTCTCTCTCTCTCTCGCGGGCTGTTTTTCAAGTCCTTGTATTCAGATACAGAATTAAGATAGAAATAATTTATAGTGATAATTGTACGCAAACCGTCTCGCCTCGATCAACCGACGAGTTGATCAAGTCCGAGATGCGATTGAGAGGGTAAAATAAGGGAAAATTATCGGTAACACCGGAAGGAAGTGGCATCCGGTCGGCGGTTGCGGGATGCCGATGCGGTGCGCGCGAGGAACTTTCGGGGTATCTGGTGGGCTATCGATGGATTGTCGGTGAAAAAGTGCGCGGTGGATCTGTCAGATGTGGCGTTAAGTCACAGGGTCGTTGCGCTTAGTGCGGAGATAGTCGGAGGGCGATATAGTTGTCTTTTTCTTTCGGGGAGGCTGACAGCCAGCCGACAACATGCTGTCGACGGTCCAGTGTCACGGCGATGTACATCGGAATTATCACGTCGCTTACACGGTAAGTTTTCGAGCTCACGGTCGAGATCGTCGCTTGTTCCTCGTCGTCAAACGATTTATCTTAAGCGCCGATAATCTTTTGATGACAGCGAGATTTGATTTCGTAATAACGCAATGAGAGATGATCGTGAGAGATAATCGTTTTTAAATCATCTATCGAACGAGAGATGATTTAAAAACGGCACAATTCTGTTTCAAAAATCCGTATGCATATTTGTGAAAAAAAAAAAGATAACGTACTATATAAACTAAAATTAATAGTAAAAATGAGTACAATGGTACAGGGAAAAAACGATAAGGTTGCCACAGCCACAATAATAGTAACATTTGGTACAGCCACGTCCTGTGGTTGTCACATTCACATTGTTTTGTGTAGTGCATCTATATATGTTTGTCTCAACATTCACTATGTTTGCTGTGCCAAATGCATATAGTTGCCTTCACATCAATGTGAATGTGACAACCACAGGACGTGGCTGTACCAAATGTTACTATTATTTTGGTTGTGGCAATCTTATTGTTTTTTTCGTGTACGATAAAAGATATATTTTGTATTTTCTAAGAGAAATCTTGCGCATTTTTAGAATTAAATCAAAATCTTATTTTCGTAATTATACATATCTTAGAACATTGATCGGGATTGTAAAATTTTCCATAATATATATGTATATAGATATAACAAAGTAAATGATTGAGCTTAAGCAGTAAACATGCTTCTTATATTCAGACAGTTTAAAGAAATAAAAAATAGTAGCTGTGTGAAAGTATTATGCCATAAAAATGGATGAGCAAATGAGGAATGTGGTAGCAAGTATAATCCGTAATTGAGTAGAATATTCGAGGAAGTAATGTAACAGCGATGATGTAAGGTAATGGCGTCAGTGTGCTACGTTATTCCGAGAAGTTCCTACATCGTATAACACGTTTGAAATAAGAATCGCTTCGATGAAAATTCATGACACACTGCTGACTGCAGGAAGGATCGCGAAATATTAAGAATGCTATAAATCGCAGCAACATAAATATTTTTGTGAACTATGGTCGATAACTTCTTGCCTTTTTCGTAGAACAACTTGTATTTCTTCTTACAAAAATTCCCGTAAAAATTCAGGATATAATTTACGAACAAAAGCTATGTATAAATTTTTCTTTAATGATTCTTGACGGTTGTCGATACTACTACATTTTGATGCAATATTTGAATTGTTACTTGCATATATGGAAATCGCAACAATATAGCGTTATGCAATGCGTCCCACTCTTACCGTATCGGATTTTTATGACAGGCCTTTGTCGAAATTGAAGTCGATTTTCTCTTGACGGAAATTAGATGGAAAATCCAATAATGGAATACGAAACGTCTGACCTTAAACATTAAAAAAATATATATTTTGCGATTATAATTTAACACATATATTCATGAAAAAATCATTTTTAATTCAATTTGGACTAATTTCGAATAAATTTTAATTTAAAAAATTCGATTTGAAGATAAATTATGGAAATTACAAATAATCAATGACAAACTTTTGATTATTGATTGGCAATCTTTCATTCAATTATTCTTACGAGAAACTCCTTATTCGTTGAAAGGCCTACATTACATTATGATGTAGTTGAGTTGAGGCATCTTGTGTGAGAAACAATTCAATTTTGGAGAACATAAAAACGAGAAATTTCTGTCTTATCGCTGCTGTAAACCATAAAATAGCTTTGCTGATATCGCAAAGGAGTGGTCATAATGCAATGTTCAACAGTAATCTTTAACAGGTTGGATCAATTCTCCTCAATTCCTTCTGAAATCCCGTTTATATTGGTCGGCCACGGATAAGTATCGAATACATATCGCGACCTCACGGCGCCTTGCGTCACTCATCTATTCTCGTTCGACTTTATCGCTGGCGCAAAGAACGCGTTCACCCTGGCGTCACGCGGAATTTTAAGACGGTAATTCCATAGACTCGCGGAAAATACGTGGAACCGATCATCGCCCGGATATCGGATAAGAGACTCGATATCCAGTCCGTATATAAGCACGCTTATCCCCTTTTTGTTATAATTCTAAAGGGCATTTGTTTTATATTATTGCGTTGGTTAAAAACTGAACTGCAAAAATATTTGACATTAATTTGATTATTTAGTAAAATATATTTTTTCAAAAAATTCCAATTTTTTACATTAACAAAATATCCATGTCCATATGTCATGAATAAACATATTACAAATAAGTTACAGATTTATTACAAATGGAGATTGATTGATCAAAATTTTCTAAAGAATTGCAGCTATTTTTCATGCATCAATGCAAAAAGGAAAACGAAAAGAAAGCGAGCGCGAACCCGATAGTGCTCGCGATTTAAATAATCTCCGCAGTTCTTTTTAAATCATCTGGCAAATTGCAAACTAAAATATTGCGATCCATCAGCCAGTATTCGCCGATAGCGCAAACATTCTCGACACTGATTTATGAAACTCGTATCACTGTATTCCTACCAACAACAGATTTCTATTGTTTTCTTTTGTATCGTCATGTCATTGTCACGCAGGAATGTATAAGGGACGAAATCTAGGTTAGATTAAATGAATTGGTCATCTGGCATATTGTCGAATCATCCTATATCAGAGCAGAGAGAGATTAGGAAAAATAATTACAATATTCAAAGAAGCATACAATAATAAAAAAGAAACAAAGAAAAGAGATAAACGATTACCGAAGCAATACGATAGGATAACTAATACAAAACTAATAAAAAAACACATATATGGACTTATATATGTATATTTTATTATCTTTGATTTTATTTTTTTTATATCTATATTTATATGCTAATTTGTCATCCTTAATGCCTCGATAGAGATAAACGTTTCCCAATCGCGGCTTAACGAATCACGTTGATCTAGAATAGCTTGACGAAAACGGTTAGGCTCGAAAGGTGCGTCAAATGATTTAAGTTTCCGCCTAACACGTGAAACAACATAGGCGAACGCTTGGAAAGTGTCGGGGAAAGTTCACAGGACCCAGGGCGGATTCGCGGCGGGCGGGGTATGCAAAGTCGTTAAAGCGTGTTGTCCGGAATTCTTCGGGATGCTCTTTGACCTATTTGATCCGTCATGGGAAGCGTGTAGTTTGTAACGTAATACGTAACTATTAACAATTCCATTTTCAGACCCGTTATGGGAAGCATACGTGTGACCCGTAACGTAATATGTAGCAATTCCAGCTGTTAACAATTCCACTTTAGCCGTTAATTAACAATTAATCCGCTTCTACGCATAATCCCAATTTTTAGTTCAATATATTTTATGATACATGAATGTCTCTGGAAAAATATGTGCTCTTCAGATTCAGCAATCTGTCACAGCTTTTAATTTTTTCAATATGAATTACTTCCGCGTATTTTCAGAGACGCAGGATTTAATATGTCATTATCATTACGTCATTAATCATATTGTACCATGTAAAATGTCTGTACGAAAACTCGCGTTCTCTTCCGTGAGCACAGCTGTCAACGATGTTGCATCGATCGATCGGGATACAATTGCAAAAGAACGAGAAGCGTCGACGACAGGGACGAAGACAGGGGTCGCGTCTACAAGTGTGCTGAACTGGTTTCCCGACGATGCACTTTGATTCGTCTGTTATGCACAGTAATTGGCTGTGACATTAGGCCCTTTACACGCCTCGCCGAACAAATAGAGGCAAATCGCGGGCGACGTTCTTGTACGGAGTTCTCTCTCGTGTTGGGGCATCAATTAGTGACTCGACGACAAGTTTCTCGCTCACAAATAAACGTCCTTTCGGTGGATACGGAAACCTTGCATGTTTTATATGATTCTCAATATAGCAATCAAATATCAATGATGTCCTGTGATCATTGTATTTGATTGTATAACGCGATAAAAAAGAAGATAAAAAGTTGAAATATTTTTATATATTTTAAACCATCCGACTAAATCAGGGATAGGCTTCTATTGTAGAATATTAATATTATGTTCAAATTACACCTATTTATTCGAATTTAATAGTAACAAAGAAGATTCAACAACGTTGACAGGTGCACATATTATGGTAACTTGATAATCCTAAAAATAATATACAATTTAATGAAGATTGAAGATAATATTCGAGTAGAATTTCATATTACTGAGAATAATATTTGCGATCATAAAAGTGCAACGTCACAAAGTTCTTTGTTAAGTCTTCGTTATCGTTAAACGTGAAAACCTTTGCGGGCCAACGACCCGCTTTCTGGGCGGTCAATGAATTCTCTGAAAAAGCGTGTGTCGTTAACACGGATGTTCTGGCCACACGCGAACGAAATACGCGAATGCATCTCGTAAACGGCACGTGATTCAATTCTGCTATCGTTGCGTTCATCTGCGAAGCGTTCCTTGTACGTTACAAGAGTTTTGATATTGCGAGCGATCAGAGTCCAGATCTTCGTGAGACGATCCGGAAATTTTTATGACTTGCTTTATCTTATCAGAATGGAAGCTTGTATTTATTACAGACATTTGCGAATTAACAAATTTTAGTCCACACAACTTTATTTATTTATGAAATTAATTTTAAGTTTTAAAAACATAACACATATTATTTTTCATTTTTTTAAGTTGAGTTCCGATATGATGATAAACTTGTTAAAATTTGGTAGAAGGTTTTTACACGTTTTTTAATGTAAAAATTCCATTTAGAACGATTCCATTCGTCCGCTTTTAATTTCAATCAGAACTTGGGAAACACTCGATAACGCGCGAGGTCGTACATTGAGAAGACGTAAGTAGTTGGAACCGTTCCGTGTTCGTCCTTTTTCCTGCGGCCACACGCGACGCGGGCGATTTACCGCTTCGAAAGTAGGGGGTTTTCGATAGCTGGCGTGAATCCAAAACCCGAATCGAGACTACGATCTAGAACGAGCGAACGGTAGCATGCAATCGAGGCTACGAAATTTCCGGTGATCGCATTTCTGCTACGTTCTACGATAGGGATGAACTCGTGAGAGAAAAGAGAGAAAAAAATTGTACTACGACGGTCGCATTAGGTTTCATTTATTCGCGCTCACGAATAGGAAATAAATGGTCTTATGTGAAATAACTAAAAGGGGATAATTACTTTCCTATTTAATTATTCCTGTCGACGTAATATGTTGAATTAAGTAAAGCGCTGAACTTTATATTAAGAGTAATTTAAAATATACTCGTTATGAATTATCCACACGATATGGCTCATAGAATTAGATCGAGATAAGTATATTCCCAAGATGTATATCCATTTTCGAATTAAAACAACTCCCATCTCGTTGCGCGACATTTATCTTCACTGATGGACAAGGAATTATCTCTATTACCGATACTCTATAACGATTTTATTATGCCTAGAAAACAAATGGAGACCAAACAGCTTGAAATTAAGACACGCTGTTAACAACTAGAAACATGAAAGGTCTGAACCGGCGCGCTCGCATGACCGGGTCGAAGGTCAACGATAAAACGGAACTAGAGATAAGCTACGGGCTCCTTTCGACGGCGCTCTTTACGATCACTATCGTCTTCTTCTTTATGTCGTATTTACGACGAAGTTGTATCATTGAAAAACCATCGAAGTCGCGAAGAAATTACGACGGACAACGTAAAGAAGAGGGAAGAGAACTTGTAAGAAGAAGGAGAGGAAAACGGATAATAAAATGATAGCCATCGGCGGTCTGTACCAGCGTGTCGCGTGCGCGTATTTATATCGATGATCGTAAAGGGCGTCACTTCCTGTGAGATCACTCGTGGATCTTACGGCGGAAAGAGGGAAGGAGAGAGAAGAAGAACTCATATTTCCCAGAGAACACCGCGACATGGGTAAAAACCTGACTTTACGTAATCGTCAGCCATTAAGCAAGCACCATGCATGCGTGCATATGTATGCACGTGTCCGCGTCTTGTCACGTCACGTTTTGCCACAAAGCTTTCATATTGAAGTCGACACTAACGTTGCAAAGGTTGTCTCTTCTATTGATAGCCTTTGATATTGATGGACTAAAAGCGGATTTTACGAAACACTCCGTATATATCTAATCTAAGAGGTTTTGCAAAAATGCTATCGAAAAAATTGGGAAACTGAAGTCATTTCACGTGATAGCTTTATACTTCGAGTGATGACCTCGAGTTTCCAACTGTTCTAACTTTTGGGGCACTTTGGTTGAAGTATTACATCATTTTCAGCGGATCAGGCACGCGCAGAGTGTCTCGTTTATATTAAAATTTGGCATTGTATCTCGTGTTCTTAAGATGTTTTCGAAGACGGCTTATATGCGATGAAAATCTGACAGGACTTTAGCTACTTTCTTGCAACTTTTGGGTTATCAGGAATAGCTGAGTAACTAATCCTCGAATTAAAGTCTTCTTAAAGTACAAATAAAGGTTAAAGAATAAATTTATTTAGGATCATTAAAGAGTTTAACGATAGATTGCGAAGTTTAAAGCACTAAATCTTTCGATCGTTGAGCTTCTTAGCATTATGTACTTTTAACAAACAGAGCTTACGCTGTGCTAGTTATTGTCCTACGTAAGTATTAAGGATCATTTGCATAGGAACACGGGTGTAATGATTACCGATCGGAATTTACATTCTACACTTCCAATCGGCGTCTTGCCACACATCCGCTAACGTAATACGGCGTGACTATGAGCACCATTGTCATTCCCGCTCTTTCCTCATTCCAGCGTCACGATCCATTCGCTGTGCAAGAGCTACCCGGAATCCGGGCTCTCCGCAGCTGCGCTCCAATTGATCCCCAATGTGATTCTCGATCGTGATGCTCGATTACGAGGCATAAGTCAATTAAGTATGGATTAGCCAATCGGATATCTCGTCGATCCCTTCGAGCGACACGTTTTTCAACAAGCGTCATACGATCTTTGTCTTCCAAGCTAAACGCAGCGTACGCAGTTAAGTCATATTTATTATCGACATTATTAAAAATAATTATCTTTTTCCGAATTGAACTGCCGCCGATTTCCGTAACGATATTCCGCATAGCATTAGTGCAAAGGTCCCGCATTATCATATGCGTCGTTCAGTATTATTAGCTTCTTCCTATGCCACTTTATTTTAGTCTTTGAAATTGCCGTTATCAGTTTTAATTGATCCAACCGAGATTAGTAATGTATCAGATTTAATGCATGTATGATTGCAGCAAGTATATTTAGACTAGTGTTTTACGAGACATGTATAAGTGAGGAAAGTTTCTTGTGGAACATTAATGTGTAAACATTAATTAATTCTGAAATTGTGAAGTACTAAAATAAAGTATTACGTACTTCCTTGTCAACAAGTAATTTTATTGCCAGTCAAATATATCTTTAAATTAAATTCAAATCGTATAAATAAAATATGCATATTATTAAATATTGCAGAAATCCAAATGCACTTCTCTTTACTCAATTTATTAAGCTTGACATGTAAATATTATAACAAATCACATACGTCAATAAATTTGACGATAAACTCATTTGGATTATTATGAAAAATGATAGAAAATTCCGTCGTAATCCTATTTAATGATTGTGCTCACTGCATATGATTAAACCGTCGATTTTTCTGCTCAATAATAAAACGCATCGTTTCCGTTGTGCGCATTAATTAGTGATTTAATTGGTAGAAACATATTTTAAGCGATTAAACAAATTAACGCTCAATGGTTCTGCGCTTATTACCATTCTATAATAATGACCTATGCAACATTGTCTGTACAATGTGTTAGATTGCAATGTTAAATCGTTTTAATCTGTAAACTGCAATATTTTAAAAGTGTTTACCAGCACGCCGAAATTTTGTGTGTGGTATACTGTTTTCAACGAAATCTAAAAATACTACGATTTATATCACATCTCCATAATTCAGTATTCACGAATGTAAATTTAAACGAAGAAGATCCTACCTGCCTTTTTTATAGCCGGAGCCACGCTATTCACATTTTTACGCGGTAGATTTAGTAATCGCACAGTTTTCGCAATCCAGACGGAATCTGGATTCGCAGACAGAGGCGACTGACGATATATTCCCCCTGCGATCTCTCGCCAAGGACATCCCTGTGTCTATTCAGTTACCTAGTCCTGGTAAAACGTGTTTCACCTACGAAGGCTTATAGGCCCTCTTTATCCGATTTATCTTGCCATAAAATGTCGCTAGTATTTCTTTCACTTGGAAATTAACGCGTTACGTCAAGACGGACGAATTGCCACAAAAACCTTTAACGACCTTCTCAGAAGACCGTGACGAAGTGCAGATATGGCAATATTAAAATAGCATTTACTCACTGTTTTTCCATGAAAATTATCGTAAAGCAAAATTTCAGCGTTCAACGTCTTAATTTAACGTGGTATAAAATCGTCTGATTATACGATTATTGAATTTCTCTTTTCTGTATAATGAAGATTTTAAAAATAGTTTGTTATATTTAAATGATTCTTATAATATATATATCTTAAAGTTTAAATGATGAAAGAAAAATCAATGTGTGACCTTGTATTTTTCCTGAGGTAGCCTGATTTCCCTTAAAAACACGTCTACACGTTATTACAATTTTAACGTGAAAGGTTGACCTAATTACATCGAAAGGGTGCGGTATGTCAAGTACGCAAAGTCATTTCGCACGTGTCACGACATGCTCTCGCAAAACTATTTCATCATTTGAAATGAAAATCTTGTTAGAAACACATTAAAAATTGCATCCAACATCGCAACGCGAGTCTCATTCTCCACGATCTCCCCGTCGGGCTACAAATTAGCAAGTTCAAGCGCGCGCTCGCGCGTTACGCGCAAAATGTAGATGTATGTACAAAGTAAATGGCGTTGGAGAAAATAGCGTGTATATCACCAGGTGGCCTAATTGTATTCCATGGGAGTGGCTCACTCGACCCACTCGGCTGTGCTTTTCCTTATTGGCGATGCGACCGTGCGGAGACGCACGCAGCGACCTAAAGTAACGTATCGATAACATCATATAGAAGCAAGTAAAACTTTGTAAATGGATCGAAATACATTTAGTTTCTCGTTCCATTAAACAAGGAACAAAGTTTCTTAGGAAAGGCCATTAAGAAAAGATCGATTTCTAATTGGACGATAAAAATTCTCAAAGTTGCAAACAGTGTTTGATACTCACTTTGTAAAGTAATTTATATACTGAAGTATTATTTTAATTGAAATAAAGATACACTGTTGATTATTTATAGAACAGATTGCATAAACGAGGTATTAATGAAATAATACAAAATATAGGTATTTTCGAGCACGCGGGCTATGTTACATAGCGACAGATTACGTCGACATTGCGGCGGGGGGTAATTTAGACGTTAAGATAAATTTCATAAGCCCGCATCATCAAAATCCCATTCACTGAGAGACCGATCTGTGGTCGCTCGCCCGGCCGAGTAAGTATTTCGAGGGACCGTCCACCGAGTAAATTCCGCGCGGGGCAACGTGGCCTAATTATATTTCAAGGGAGTGGCGTTTCAGCCACTCGGAGGTGTCATCCCTATATACCGGCTTGCGCCGGAAGTTCGCACGCTCGAGGAGAGAATCCGCGCGGCGCAGGATCGGGCCTGCGTGTAACACCGCAACGCCGACTACGGTCGCCATGGTTACGTGTCAAGTTCTCTCACCCCGTGCCACCCCGCCATGGACCATCCCGGTCTGCCGGGAGAGATGCAGGCTTTCAACCCTCTGTATACCCGCAGCGCCGGGGCGGCTCCCGTGCGGCGCAGACGTTCCGGTTATCCCAGGTCGCGTGATAGGACTAGAACTCTCATTCCGATCGTTTCAAGCGTGTCATCATAGTTCCCTTGTCGTCGCAACACCTCGAGGAGAGCCGTAAATGGCGGTGTCGAGCTGTGAGAGGTGGCTCGGTGAGAGAAACGCTCGATGAATCGAGCGTGACCACGAGAGGGTGCGTACCTTGAAACGCGAATGACCTTGAACGCACACCTGCAAGCCGGGGCCGCGGCAGGTGAATTGATTGGCGCTCGGTAGGGTGGGATCGCGCGAGCTGATCATGCGGCGTGGTTGCGTATGACGCTTTGAAGGCTATCCGCTACACATACGTCGTGGCAAGTGTATTTGTTCGCGTGTCGAGCTGAAAGATTAAACTGTGAAATATTAAAAAATTAAAATGTGCGACACGTTTGCGCTGTTGCAAATGTTATAACGAAACAAATGGCAGTGCAGTCAATGAAAGTGCAAAGCTAAAGCAATAGATAATAGGGATGAACAGAATTCATGTTCTACATTGTTATAAACGATAAGAAGATATATAAAATCAGATCTATATAATATTTAATATATATCCGTTATATCTGTTAACATTATGTGAGAGAAATCTATATATATCTATATAATCAAAAATCTAGAAAAACTCTAGTAAAATAGAATTAATTGCTACATAAGCACGACCTACAGTGGAAAGCTCACACCATCGATATATACATATATATGATATATACAGGTATATTCAGTACAAAATACAAAGTGCTCAAACAGTAGTAGTAAGTGATGATAAAATATCTTCGATTTGATGCAATAAGGGTCAAATATTTTCATTTACGTGATCAAAAGGGGCAAATTGTGTTATGACACTTGACCCGGAAGCGACGTTTGATGATCCGCGCCGTATCAGAGGAAATCGTTTGGCAAGCGTCGCGGTTTTACACGGAGAAGGGAAAAAGGAGGAAAAAGAAGAGGCGGTGCCCAGTGCAGCGAAATGAGTATGGCGCGCCGCACGTTTACACACGTGGCTCGGAATATCTGGAATCCTATATTACTAAGGCAATTAAGATTAGAAATCACACGGGTGCGAAAGGCCTTCTGGGATAATAAATCAAGCCAATCGCTCTGGGTCTTATTAACTCTTTTTAATAAATATTGACGACGTTCATTGGAGAACAATTAATGATTTTTCTGAAGATGATTTTTCTATGAAGACATTATTGTGTGTGGATATCGAGCAACATAGTTACCTACTTGAGAAAATTGTGAGATCATATACACGATCACAAAGAAAGAGGAAGTTACAAACAACGCGATGAAGTCATTCGAGAAACTCCTCGTGATCGATGCGAAATATTGTTTGCGTTATTATTGCTGTTGGAACGTTTGACTGATCAAACATCGACATCATTTGCCTAATAGACGTTATATGGAAATTACGAATTGCATAAAGGCCACGAGCACGATCTTGTGCACCGATGACGAGTTCGAACAGCAGCTCGCTATCGCGCGCTTGGCTGCGAGCGAATTGCTGCCGTTGCGGAGACACTCGGCAGGATACGGCGAACAACAATTTTAAGGAAGCCGAAACGCCACTGCGGGAGGAAACGGAGACGCTTCTGCATCGCATCGCCTTTACCGTCTGGCACACTGCTCTTCATATAGAGAGCGAGGTGCGTGCGAATCGTACGTGCATGCCTGCGCGACGTGTGTATCAATTAGCATGACATAATTATCTATGGATTCTTAATAGCTACGAAGCTGATTTCTTAGCAAAATAATAAATGAATATTTAAAGGGCAACTGAGAGTAAATGGCACGGTAATCAGTGTGCAATAGATTTTTTTCCATGTAAATTATATTTACATCTTTATTACATTCTTATTAGAATTATTTTATTGTAACGACAAGCTTATATTTTATTTTACTAATTGACGCATTAATCTATTTTTTTCTCGGAATTTTTTTTGTATTTTCTTCACCAAAATTTCACACTATGATTTCGTTTCTTGGTTTGCATTAGTTTTCATTCAGTCTAATAATTAGTGGATGATGTACTTCTTAATTATGGGAAGTTAGAGGATATTTCACTCTGTGTATGCCGAGAACATGAAATTGCGGAATAACTGTGTGATATCGCTGAAAATGGCTTGAAACAAATTCGAAATGTTCAATTCTCCCATGGATGTAATAAAGATGTAAATATAATCTACACGCGGAAAAAATCTATTGCACACTCTTATCGCGTTTACTCTCAGTTGCTCTTTGAATATTTATTTATTATTCCAATATCGAGAATCCTCTAAAAATTTATTTATTCTTAGCAAAAATTTAACAAAATGTTAATTTGAATAGTGCTATCCGAAAATATTAATAAAAATTTAGATATGCGTTATATAATATAAATATTAGTCCAATAAATATCAAAAGCTTCTTTAAGCGGCGCTGTCAATAGGCATATTTACGCATAGCCTTTTATTTCTCGAGTATAAGCTTTCAATTATAGCTTTTTTATGATATTATAGAATTATGATAGAGAATACTTTTTTTCAAGCTCTGTTCATTTCTTCTCTTATATAACTGTGCAATATCGCATGTGCATCGTAGCGCAGCTATTCGATATATGATATTTAATAGGTTTTGGCAGGTTCCAATCGATGCCGACTATGCAACCATTTTTTTAGGAATATTGAACACAATACGCTACTGCAGCACCTGTCCTTGCATAATTTTTCTTGCAATAATGGAACCGACAATGGGAACAACTTACCGTATATCATTAATTTCGAAACAATGGATAATAATGTCACCTACTTCTCTTGAGACAACGCCCATGAAGAGAGTAATAGTATTTTCTATACGCACTGAATAGAAAGTTAATAAGACGAAGCTATTATCTGTTTCCTCGACCACAGAATACACTGAAATGATACTAGCGCCACATTATTAGATAAAAAATAAATTTTTTTATTAATATTGTGAGAATGATGATGAATAATAATGATGTTTTTATTATTTTAAATCTTAATTATGCGAAGATATAGCTCGTAATATTTTCGTATTTTACATTATTATTATATTATTCATATAAACATGTTAATTAACCGCTTTCCATTTTTTATTACAGCACAATGGCGGCTACGAATCACAACCGAAAAACGTTAACAACATCGCGAGAAGTAAGCAGCAAGTAAGTACTTTTATTTGTTTCTGATAATTATTTATTCATTGCGTTTATAGAATTTACAATTGTTATAATATATTTCAGCCATTATACAAATTATTTAATATTAGAGAAATTAATTAGTTGTAACAATACAGGCAATTATACTTATCGAAATATATTACATTTTATATTTTATTCATATTATTCTAATAACATAATTATATTATTCTAATAAGAATAGATATAATAAAAATAAAAAATAGATAATCAAAAGAGATCTTCTCGCAAGCTATAGACCAAAGGCTTTCTATCTTATCCGCGTGGTTTATCGTCATCAATGAAAGCTCACGATTCATCGCTAACTCGCTTCTTTAAATATTGAATAACGATATAAACGACAATACATGCGCGAGCGACCGGTTCTCTACATGTCGGACGTAAGTGCCTTTATTTATTCCGTAAGAGGGTACAGAGGCAAAGCTGCATTTGCATTCGAAATGTACGACTTTTGCCTTCTCGTTGGAACTGCTTGTCCTGTCAGATAACATTTTGCTATACAAATTGCACGAAATCATTTCCAACAACTTGTCGTCATTCGCCCGGCCCGCCGAGCACTCGCTTTCAAAATGCAGAGACTGGAGGACACACGTGTACGACCTTTCCGAAACGCTGAACTCGGAAGAATGCTTTCGCCGCATTCAAATGGAAATGAATCTCTTTAGGCTATCCTTTTTTTACGCACCGGAAGCTCTACGTCGGCAGCTCGTTACTCGTGCCGCGACATTAAAATAGAATTATCGCTATGTACCGGCGATGGAAGGTTCCTTGTCGACCGCGCTCTCACATACACGGAATGTAAAGAACTCTGTAAAAAAAATAAGCGATGCGAAATTTAATTGCTCTGGCAATTTAATCCGGGAAATCGCATTAAATCGCGACTCAGCTAAAATCCATGATAGCCATAATTACGCGGATCAAAATGAGACACACGTTACACAAACCGCCAGTTACAACGTCAGCGGAATAACTTTCTATTAGCGTGCAACGGAGAGGGAATACTAATATCCGACCAGTAATCAGTACGCTAATTACTCTCCTTCGCCGGCTCTTGCAATCGGCCGATATTTCCCAAGTTTATTTACTATCCGCAAATTGATTCTGTAAATTAATCCACGTGACAAACATTTATCTGCTACGTCAATTTCTTTAGACATCAGGAAAGTAATAACGACATAATTTCTCATTTAATTTCCAACCCGCGCCTTTCGAGATCAATTCTGGATGGAAAGAATAACGAGTCTTTTTGAAATTCTGCCGTTTCGCTGTCAGGCGGCATTTCCTGCGCGTAAATGACGGTGCCACTGAAAATTATGCGCTAAAATGGCAATAAGGTGACGCATTATATGGCTGGTCGGTATCGGCTACGATGTACCGCCGCGATAACCCGTGCATGTTGACGTCGGATGGGTAATATATTCGTGAAACCCCGCATTTATTCGTGTACGGACCACCGCTATTACTACGGAAATATATGCAGAAAGAGCGACGACAGCGATCGGTCGTTGCTATTTTCGCGCGTAATATGTAGAAAGTTACGGACTCCTATAGTAAAACCTTGTATGTATGATTATATGTTGTAAAATATATTGTAAAATAAAATATTATTTTGTTTCAATGATAGGGTATTAATATAAGGTATATTTTTATGAATATAATATTTGCATATACATATACTGGATCTTTTCCATATAATTATATTTTTAAAATATTGTTTGCTTATTATTAGTTATATTTTTAATAAAACAAAAACATTCGACGTTTATATTTAATAACGTTTTTTGGAAAATAAGGTTAATATTTTATATCATATTTTATATCACCAAGGTTAATATTATATATTTCTTAACCATGTTAATTAATCGCACGGATTCATTCCCCGGAAACTATCATTCACGATTACATCACAGTTATGGGCCGCGCAAAGAATAGCGAAGGTGAGGCGCGTTGGAAACAGTGATAATTATGCGGAATAGCAATTAGCGTACAGTAAAAACTGTTGCGCAGCTGTTATCGCGTTCGTTCTTATTTCTCGCGACATTGAGGATTTTCATCGGTCAATTTTGTTCGCATATTGCGTCGTATTTTTGTCTGCCCTGCAAAAAGCTCGTACCTAAAAATAGGGCGTATTAGTAACATTCTTCCAAAATAAAAAGTACTGTTTAAAATTCAACAACATACGATTTAAATATAACAATTTTGTTAAATTATTGTGTTTTAAATTAATTTTCTCTTCTACCATCAATCAATTGCGATGACAATTTGCTTGCGATAATGTAACGTAGAAACGACTCCGTCGCGAATGGGTTCGATAATGAAATAAAATAACAAGAGAGGATAATGCAACCATATCGCCATTATCAGTCTTTACATGTAATCGATGAAAATTAAGCTCACTCATTCGAACGTTATACTTTTAATTAGAAATTAACCGCGAGCAATTAAGTAGATTAACAGTAATTGACATTAGTGGCGAGGCTGGTTGTGTTCTTCATCAAGCTTCTTGCTTCCATAATCCCATAGAATTAATGGCGGTAGCGATATAGCTCCAATAGAAATTTTACCTCCATGGAACTTTATACCCGCGAGAATCTTGTTTTTGAATATTTGCACTTTTTAGTTTTCGATTTTCTATATTTTTTAAATAAAAATCCTTAAATTTGATTTTATAACAAAGTAAAATATCTAGAGGTTTTTAATGAGGACACTAAAACAAAAAGTTCGAGAAAGAAAGAAAAGGAAATCAAGGAAGCATAAAATATTTTTATTTTGTTATGTTATCTCCATTAAAATTATTATGAAATTATCAAATTTAATATATCTAGTAAGGCGTTTTTGTAATTTTTAAACGCAAGCTTTCCATTCTCGTAGCGATTCCCATTCCACTCTCCCGCCACCATTGAATTTCATAATATTGCTGAGTTTCTCAATTTTAATAATTCATCCATTATGAAACTTTAATTTCGTGCCAGCGACGTTATGACTTGTTTTCGCCGACGCTTGACAGGCGGCAGGCAATATCCTCGTTTCGCGACTTCCAGTTAGCCAGCCTCGCCCGATCCTGCGATCGGGTGTGAAACACCGTAGACTTAGGGGTACACGCACGGGCGGTTTCCGCGTAGCGACAGCTGCGGTAGGACCGCGACGTAATAGCAATTTTACACGTGAGCCTAACGGCCGAAGGGATTTATGAGCGGGTGGGTAGGCCTGGCTGCACGCTCCGCGAGAAACGAACTCGCGACGTTATGATCCTATAAAACCAAGTATTTTTAGAGGTGGCCGCCTCGCTCTTGTTCTCTCGCCCAGCTCGTTCTGCTTTCTTTTCTCCGCGACGCCCGTTCATTGTTAGCGGCCCTTTATTTCTGAAACTCAGACGCGAGCCCAGCGAACTCGTTCTTCACCTTGCTCCATCGCCTTTTAACTGCGTTTGTTTCGGATATAAACTGCTTGCACACCTTGCCCAAAAAGGCGACGCGCGTATAGAAACTTAATGTCTTTTCATTGTACCTCTTATTTTAATATTATACGGAATTATTCGTAGATTCAGATTATAGGATTACATAATTACATATGCAAGTACACAGAATGACATATGCATGCACGCCACAGGCGTTTCGGTTCTACCGTCGTAATTAGTTATAATACTATAGTCCCTAGTATACAAAGGCTTTACTCGCTTAAGAGGGTCAGGCAGAGGATTGTTGAATACAGTTGGAAATTATGCGCGCATTAATACGGGAAGGCCAACTTGTCAAACATACGGAATACATTACGCTTGTTGAGCAGAGAATTATTTATTACTCTGATAAAATTCCGCGACGAGAGACACGAGAGAGACGAGTGCTTAAAAGCAAATAAACACAAACAACGTATGACTATATAATCCGGTATAAATCACGCGAATAATTTTAACAAGCGCCATCAATAACGGAGTATCTCAACGGACAATGATACCCGAGTGTTGAGTCCCTATAAATGACTCTCCGGCTAACCGACCAAAGTGCTCGCCGCGGATGCTGTCCGGCGAGGAAGAAACCGCAGCAACCGTCTGCAAAAACGCAGCTTACATCTGGCTCGTTTGCGCGCCAATTCCTTCGTGTAATTTTCGCACGTTCCCCGCGACAAATCATCCGCGCAACCTTCCGCAACGCGCGTCTCGAGCGTCCGTGCATCGTATTAAGACGATCTGGCACCGACCGCGGTTCGACTGGCAGTGCGAATAGCGTGACTATTTGGTGGGAATCGAAGTCACGCTACCTGCACGAATTCGTTACATCACGCGTCCACGCGCGAGCGAGTTCTCCCATCCACGTTCAGGGCCGCTTTAAAATGTGCTCGGAGCAAGAAGCGTTCGCGTTAAAGTAAATTTAAGAATTTCGAAAGAAAACCTAGCTCTCTTCTTCATTTTGAATTTACAGTAGATTAAGAAACTGGCTGAAGAAGCAGAGGAGGAGTCCAGTTAGAAAAAGAGACTTGTCATCAAAAGTTGCCTGAGATGAGTTAGGGAATATTTTTATAGGACTAACAATATGATATTTATGATTTACCGCAAGGTGCGCGAAATGGCTTCGAAATGCATATTGTAAGAAACAAGATATTCTTAAATATCGCAAAGTTGCTCGTTCCTACTAAATTTTTAAAGTTAAAACCGATATTGCGATACAATCAATTCTTGCAAACCGAAAGCTCAGTTTTCCACTGTTAATCGTACAACGTAGGTGCTTAATCACAGCGATTATTGATAATCTATTTCATGACGTACGGCTTTGATCACGATACGCAAATAAACGTCGCGGAGTGATGATGACAACGATGAGCCGGCCCTGGAGCACGCGAGCTAGCATACGTCAGACATACATGACAGGCGGCGGTGCGATTATCTGACAAAACCGCCGACTGGCCACTGGATATTCTTGCGTATCTTCAGTAGAACCAGGCGAAACACAATACCCGGCAGTGTATCGTTCCGCGTTGAGGAACACGGCGCATCACCCCGACGTATCTCTGCGTCCTCGTCTCTCGCGGCGGGATAAACGCAGAGTTCCCGTTAAGGTGCCGGGATTACATGTCGATTTACCCCGCGATAGCGTGTCCCCCGTAAGGACAAACTTGCCATGCCGGAGAATATCGTCGTCAGGATCGTCTACGCGCCGAAGTACTCCAAGGTGGATAGAACGCGTCGCGAATCGACGATGGATTTACCGTAAACCCTCGCCAAGTTATCAATTATTCGTGCATCTGATGTTGAGATAGTGATTGGTACAATTGCAGAGGAAGTGCATTCGATAGATGCGACGTACATCGCTCACGAATTGTTTAAATTATAAATCTGAAGAATATATTTAGTATTTAAAAATTAGAAATATTGAACAAGCTGTTTATTGGATGCTATAGCGTAACAAAATTTTAAATATAATAAACTTTTATCATTTTTTTAGTGTACGCTTTATATATTCTATGTTTAAACTATTACAGATATTTTTTATCTACAGCATTATTTATAGAAGGTTTATTATTACGTACAATTTATTATCCAAATTGTATATCTATTGAAGCTATTAGGGAGAAAATAATGAAAGACAAAATGAATTTTTAGACGAAGACTAAGGAAATAAAGTCTATCTCCAGAAGAAAATTTGATTGTCTGACATGATATTGTTTTATGGAAAAACTAAGTTTTGCGGCAATCAAAGACAAATCTTACGAAACGGTTCCCGGATAGGATTCAGTGAAAAAGAGTCGCTCAAGAGAAAAGATCCCTTTTGAAACAAATTTTAAAAATTTCGTTCGTTATGAGTGACAAATTTCGTCACAGAAATAAATCTCAGTTTATATATTTAACTGATGACAAAAAAATGTTTAAATGTATTTATTTTAAGAAATGATTTTTGATGTTTTAAACACACAATATAAATGTCTAATACTGCAATGTTTTAATTACTTATAAACAACATATTTTTTTAAACAAATTATTTTTGTATCTATAATTACTATAGATTTAAGTTTTATCAATCTTTTATTTGTCATATTTGATTAAATTATTAAATTACAGGTGCAGACATCTGCAATGGTGTCAACACCTGCGAGAACACCGGGTGTCGGCGCGGATTCAACGATGACGGGACCGGGAAAGGGCGGAGGTCGCGTGACGGAGGTGATGGAGCTCTGCTACGTCACCGAGAGGATCATCGCCCTTTGGTATAGAGAGGACGCGCAGGGTGTCCTCGAACATGCCACGACCCTTCTGCGCGGGAAACATGCCGATAATTATATGGTGAGAATTCGAATAACTCTCGAATAGCTTCTCGCTGCACTTTCCTTTGAGTGAGATAAAGAAAAGGAAGCGTTATGCATTTCGTAACATTAACCAATGTTGACAATTTTAATTATGAATATTGCACTTCATATAAAATTAAGTATCAAATAATTAAGTGCAAATATAACAATATTTTATAATTTTGAAAAAGGAACGAAATAATACAGTTACGTTTTATAATATTTCTTCTTTATGTTTATTTTACAATTTTCTTAAAGTTTCGGATATTTTGGGCTTTCAGATTTTTAATTTGTCATCGCCTGGCCGACCCGGCGAGCCGAATACGAGGGAAGCTGGATGGCCGCAGGGATTAGCGCCAAGTTTGGAGAGACTGTGCGCTCTCTGCAAGGAGCTGGACTCCTGGTTAAACGGCGCTTCTAATCGCGTCGTTGTTCTGCACGCCAGGTAAATTTGCAATTTTCAAATATCGTCTAATTTATTATCTTTCGATTCCTTGTAATAAACTTGAACGAAAAAGATAATAATCAAATTTACAATTTAAATTACGATCGACTTTAATAACATCTAATATATCCACCTAACATGAAAAAAAAAATATTGAATGAGACCTTCAAAGCGAAAAGAAATAGTTTTTAAAAGACACAAGTTATGAGCGTAAATCTCTCCGTGTACGCATTCGTACGCATTCGTGACCTGGATTTTGTAGAACGACCAATGTTCAAGTGATCGGTCGCAAAAGCCATAATTTTGCCGCGGTATACATTCACCGCCCCCTCGAAACTCCTCGCCTATAACTTCCCGTTAGTCATTTCCATTCATCGTGAATAATAACGTCATTAGACCGCGATCAGCCCGCGGCAAAATCTTTTCGTATCCTACCTCTTACAGAGAAGGTACGGAACCGACATTGCGCGTTCGCGGTACCAAGTTAACGTTATCGTTCTCTTCAGGGGCAGCAAGGAGCGGCTGGGTGTGGCAGTGTCCGCTTATATGAACTACAGCAGCATCTGCGGGGGACGTGATCAAGCGCTGGACAGGTTCGCCATGAGAAGGTTCCTCGACGACAAGATCGGATCGCTGCAGGTTCCATCGCATCGAAGGTAACGAGAGAGAAAGAGGGAGAGAAAGTTGCATGCGTACTACCTGTTGACATGCGACGTTAAGACTCTATCATATATCCGCATTCGCAAATAATTCAGACAGCATCATAAAATTATTTACGAGCGCGTGCATATATTGCAAAAAGTTCAATAGTTTATTATTTCTTAATTCCTGTCTTAACCATTGCGTATTCGATATTATCTCGTTCTCGCAATTTATTTTAGTTCTTATTTGTTGACACTTCTAATGACGAGCAATTGATCGTACTCGTGACGGGAAAATCTTACCACATAAATCCATTTTACGATATTTCAAATTTGATTGATTAATTATATCTGGCATTTTATAAGCGTGATTTTTCTTGCTTTATTTTACTGCTACTGTAATATTGCAATACTCCCGCATAGAAAATTTTCTGGGATCTGATTGGAATCTATTCCGATTTCCCAAAAAAATGATGGGTTCTGATTGGGAAATCTATGAAGATTCGGATTAGATGTGTAATGTTTCAAAAGTCCGATTCCTAAATGGGAAATCTGATCAGATCCTAAATGGAAAATCTGAATAGATCTTTCATCTTACTTGGTCTTCCTAACGTTTTTAGAAAGTATTTTTCGATTTTTATTTTATATTAGAAATTTTTATTTTATATTGAGCCAATTGAGCAAAATATTAACCCAGCCCAAACAGCACAAAGTCGTCTAAATAGTCATATCATATCATTAGAACATGAGTGAAAATTTTCATAATGCTGTCTTTTATTCTATCCTGTGGTCTTTTTACCTACGAGAAATAGAACTCTGCCGCGTCCATCTGGCGGCGGTGCCGCGTACTTCTCGCGGGTGAGCAGTACGTTGTTTTTTCACTTTGTTGATATAAAAATGGGATTCCCCATTCGATTCCATATAAGTATATCGATTTTTACCGTGAAAAAAGAATCACGAATTCCTGCATTGTTTCTGTTTCGATTCTAAACAGAAAACCCAAATTTGGGATAAAAATAGATTTTCTAATTGGTATCACAGTGCGATTGACCTATTTGGGACAAATTTGGGCATTCTAATCGGAATCTAAGTTGTATTTGGGAAGATTTTGGAAAAAAAATATTGGAAAAAAAAAATATTGGAAAGTGTCTTTTTAAATAATATTTCGCAATTTAAAATTTAGAAATTGAGATATTTGCAATGATATAATAATTCACTATCAGATAAATTTTGACTTCTTTCGCACCTATCTTTTTCTCTTCGAGAGAACTGAAAGTTATTAATTCCGAATTAAATAAAACGGATGTAAGAGACGCGTGCTTAACTAAATTTACATGCAGAGACAGTCGTTTCTACGTATCAACGACGCATTTGACATTTATTACGGAAGCCATGCAATTTTTTTAAATTTATATCACAGGAAGAACGAGCATATAACTGGTCCGCGTTTATTATTACGATCCTATTAAGAAGGACACCTTACGCCCTTGAGTAGCCATCCTATTTGTTATCCGTTCTACGCACCATCAGCCTGAAATGTCGAGTCCTCATTATCTAGTCGTCATCATCTTCAATCATCCTTGCTCGTTTTCTGCCATCCTTCGTGTTCCTCTGCCGCCATTAATCATGTTGATGCCTATCCGATCATTCCTCCATAATGGATTCCGGAAATTCGTTCGGGATTCCTCAGAACTTCGGAATAGCATCGACGATTTTTAAAGTTGCAACTCCATAATCGTTTCGTTCACACCATGATTACAACATTTACTGGCGAGGGAAGATCGCGAGGCAAGATGGCAGCAACAAAATAAAATGATCGGCCATGTTGCGCACTTAACGTTCTTGTTGTTGAAGAGATGTTTCTGTCAGCCGGTTCTATCGCGCGTACTACGAGCCATTGATCTAAAGATAGCGAGCTCTCATCATCATCATCATCGGCAGCCTTATCGTTTACTTCATCGCCGTGTCGTCGTATGCATTCATAATGACGGTAATGAAATGCGGTCGGGCTTGCATGCCGGCCGTCTCTTTTAATCTCGTTCGCACTTGTTGCTATCGTAATATTTTTCGACTTAAATGCAACCTGATTGTGGAAAAAAGCTTTTTTTCGTTTGCATAAGACATTAAAATGCATCGATAAACTCATAAAGATACTCTTATTTACCATGCGTATGATTTAAAAATATATATCGTAGTTATTTGAATAATTATTTGGCTATATGTAATGATGGTAAATTATCATTTATCGTGAATGATGAATAATTGTTTCCAGAATCAATTACCTACATAAGAATGGTTACTCATATAAATAATGACGTCCAATTATTGAAATTACATATTTTGTGTAATGAGTAATCGTTTTTCCAGCTAATTATTTAAATAAGAATATTTGTTTTTATAGTACTATTTATATAACTAATAACACTGAAGTATCCTAATCGTTTATTAGATTTTTATTACAGATAATTATTTTCCGAATTGACTACACGAATAAAAATTATTATTTGGATAATTACGCAATCAAATAATTACATAAAATTTTTCCTCGTTTTTAATCTCAATCTAATCATCGCTCTTTGATTCTCACTTCTTCGCACACCTTTCCGTTCCTCTCGTGATTTATATTCGCGGTTCGATCAACCGGTTCCTTTTAACGAAACAAACGCAACCCATCCGGCAGTTTATCGCGCGTATTACGCGCCATCGACCCCGCCGCAACCACGACCGCCGTATCATTACCGTCATCATCGTCCTTATCGTCGTCCTTGTCATCCGCGTCGCCGTACGCATTCATAATGATCGTAATGAGCCGCGACCGAGGTGTGCCCGCGTGCGTGGCGACTTCCTTGCCGGTTCTTCTTCTTCTTCTTCTTGCTTGTTATATCGCCTCCTCTTCGTGGTCCTCACGCTCCTCCGGTCCTGCCTACCGGAGTTCCTCCATTAATTCCGCGAGCCGCGAGCATTAGCATGTCGTTAGCGTAGCTGCGCTCTCGCGAGCGTATGAAACCATTACAAGCCTGCCTCTGAGAGATCTCTTACGACGAATGATGTCGAACGTTAGTGGCACGTACTCCTATCTGCGTGCTCGTTCGACATGCACACCTCTTCGTGTCACGGGCCAAGGCTTTCATTGGTTGAACCATCAATCCCATTCATCATGTTTCTCATGCATGCATTTGCGGCTTGAGAGAAATTTGCCCCTTCATTTTTTCGCTTTGCAATGTTGATCGTATCAGGAAGATCGCCTCTCACACTTTGGTAGACCTCATCGATTTATCGTTCATTATTTATGACATTCATCTTTAATCTTTTAAACCGTTCGATCGAGACTCAGGAATTAGACTTAAGATTGAAAATGCAATAGCGTACTTACTTTTAGACGTCACACATAATGGTCTCCTGCATTTTCCAGATATATTGAGTACTTCAGCGGACTGCTATCAGGCTCTCTGAGGATCAGCCAGTCGCCATTGTACCTGACCCACCTGACAGTCCTCGGAGTGCCGCTCTTTGAGCCGACGGGCTGTCGAGCCTTTCTTAAAGTATACGAAGGACTTACACCGGTTTACACCTCGGATCTGTATTCGGTGACGAACGCGCGCGAATTTACAGTTAATCTCGGCGGGCTTCGACTGAGGGGTGACATCTTGGTCAAGTGCTATCATAGGGTATACTCGAAGCAGACTCGAGAAGTTATGTTTTCCCTCCAGGTAAGAAAGCGCGCAATAGAGAGAGAGAGATTTATATTTTATACATAAAATATTATATTTTTATGTCATTAAAAATGATTGACATTTCAAAATTTTTATTACTTAGTTTCATCACAATTATCAATATAATCTTGTAATGTTTGATTTCGCATATTTTTATAAAATTATACAACATTGAAATATATATCGAATAATACCAATCCAATATCCATTTATGTCGTTTATATCCATTGCATACAAATACATCATGCATGATGTATTTATGAATTCGTTTTAGTATGCAAGTAACATGACGTGAAAATCAGAGGCATAAATGATAGTTTATGCAAAGTGTAAATAGTTACAAGGACGGCGAAGTAGATCTACGTGTTCGAGAAAAAAAGGCGACAAACATTTGCGCCTTGGTTTTATGCCCGATAGGCAAATAACATTCTCTGAAAACTACATAACGATCAGTTAATAACTAGATACATTTTTTCCTGGACACAGAAAAAATTGATATATAAGATCTCTGTGAAAGAATCGATCGCGGTATGTTACGTCAAGTTTCATTTTGTTAGAGTGACAAGACTCAGACAGAAAAAAATCGCATTTGTTTAAATTGATTGATGTTATAATGTATATGCAAAGCAACAGTAGCATTTGAATTTGCATATTTGCAATCTCTTGTAATTTATTTCTCTGCCATATTTTACATTAATAATTTATATATACATGCCAGCAATCGCATTGCTTTTTCGAAAAACTTTATTACTATTCCATTTTCCATTAAATCTTTAATAAGAATAAATTAATTGTAAATTTCTCGGAGATTCTATAAATATGAAAAAGCGCTTGTTTTTCGGTACACTTAGTACGTAGTACAGTATGTGACAAGATAAATTGTTTTTGACAATCAATGATTACGTCGCGCATATTCTCACATCGACCATTGTTCCCGCAGTTCCACACGTGCGTAATTACGGAGAACGTCGTGTCCTTCCCGCGATCGGAGCTCGACGTCGCCTGCGATGATCCTCGATGCCCACCCGACAGCGTGGTGACACTCTACTTCGCTACCGACGCGAAACGTCAGGACGGCCCAGTCCCAGCGCCGACACCCGCCGTGCCGCATGCATCGGCGCATCACGATCCCATCCTGCATTGGGATAGCTACACGAATCTCGAAATTAGCGACGACGGTGAGTACCAATTTCTTCATATTCTTAACGTGCTTAGCGTAGCGGCTTTTAGAACATGACAACGATAAGGAAAAGTTATAATTTATCTCTTAAAGCACATACAATATAATTTTTTAATTAAAAAAAATTATTATATAATTATGAATAGGGCTTGTTTTGATTATTAATATTTGAACAATTGTCATACAAGATAATTAAAATGAATTATGTTATAATGAGTTATTCATTTCCATATGTCAAAATTGCACATGGATTGGAAGAGAATTTCGTATAAAGTCTATTTTGTGGATTCTACTGTAGTGCCAATAAAATTTGCAATATCTGGCAATGAATGATACAGTATGATAAATGTGATTCGCGAATATAAAATAACATTGCTAACGTTTATGTAAACGTCAATTATCATGTTTTGCTTCTAAATCGCTCACATAAAATACGTAATACGATGAATATTTAACTATACCTACGACATGTTGCAATAGGAGAACAAGTTATCGTAAAATATTTCTTGTTTACAACATGTTTCTTGAAAATGGAAACGGTGGAAAGTCTGTCTCTTATGTTGTAAATTTCACGGTACGAGCTTGTCGATTAATTTATCGTTATCATGAAATCCGTGACTCGCGGTCCACACCAGGAGACCTCATCGTCGTCGACTAATACGCACTAATTTTCGTCGTAATGGCACCCAATTAACCTCGATCTGACAGTGAGAGCTCAGAAATACAACTTGGCTAGTGTTCACAGCGAGGGAGGGAGGGAACGAGCTAGACGAAAGAGCAGCAGTTAGTATAGTGCATTTAGAATGGCTGACTAACGCCGCCGGAAATATGTTCTGCCAAGTGGAGGGAAAATGGCGGTTTATCGCGACGGGGGCGATTTCCACGGCTGGAAATAGATCAAAGGTCGGCCCGATGGATGGGCAAGGTCCACCGTGTTAGCCGCTTCCGAGTATAGCGTTTCTACCCCGTCGTTGCCTATTTACATCTTCACTTTTCTCTGGTGCCTCAGCGTGACTTTTTGATGAGATGAGTAAAGTGGTTGTCACAATGAGTAGCCGAGATATAAAATGTACATTTTCTAAATTTATTGAGAATATCATGGAAATTACTTGGAAAGCATAAATAACGCTTAAAATTATATAAGAATGGAAAATATTTGTTAATACCTTACATAAAAACGTGGAAGATGTTATAAATTAGCTCTCTCAATTTAATTAAGATTACAAGAGAGTTGTAATAAACATATTTTTTAAATCTCTCTTTAAATCCTTCTATTTATTTCTAAAAATTAGATTATTATTGCCATCAAATGCATTATTCAAATTAATTAAATCTCATTATCAAGTAGAAGATTCGCTACACGAATTCGTTACCCGACCTTATTCACGCTGAGCAAAGGATAGTAGGATCCAATGTAGCGATTTGTTCTGCTTGGTATACTGCTTTAATCGAGACGATGGCGTCATCGCCATGATTCCTCCAAAAGCACGAGCCGGCAACGGCGGGACGACCAACGCTCTCGGAGTCAATTCGTTTCGTTAGCGATCGGCCGGTGGGTTCCAATAAAGCTGTGACCCAAATTGCGCGCAATGCTAAATCGACGCCGTTTGTTACGGGACGAAGAGTGACGGCGGACGAGACCGGAAAGAAAAATGGAGGGTGCCCGTGAGCGGCGTGACCCTGTGGCCGAAGGGAGACGAATAGATCAATGGATAGGTTGCGCCGATTGAATGCCGGTAGTTTAACCGCAATACCGTCGGCGACCCATCTGCCGGATATCCACCCCCTCCCCCCTCCCCCTGTTTGCCGGCTGAAGGGTGTGACCAAACTGAAATCAATTCCACCTCTCGGTAGCCAGGCATCCCCGCGAGCGAAAGAGATCGTGTACCCTGTCGTTGTCAGAACGCGATCGATTATCGAGATCCTTCCGCATAACTCGGTGCCCGGATTACCCGCGCCAGTTCCTCCCCGTCGAAGTTGCGATTATTCAGAGACTGATGAATATATTCATTAAAAATTAAAACTGGTCTCTTAAATATACAGGCAAAATGTACATGTTAATCGTGCTATAAAACTTTTAAAATCAAAATTTAATATCCGCGCCGAACAACTATCTATAAAGGGATTTCGATCGCTCTCGCGACTTCTAAACCATCTCGACAGGCAACACGCGGTTTCCCAAGCCGTTCCCCACTCCTTAATTGTCCCCGTATTGAGTTCAGACGTTCTAAATCACACTTAAATCGTTCCAGTCCCACTCGTGCCGTCAAGTATCGAAGCGATTTGTCGCCGGCGGGCGCGCCCGCATCAATTGACGTTCGAGCCTTCGATTTGCGCCGCTACTTTGTGTAATGATTTAATGCGAGTCCGCGTTCGCGATTTTCCTCGCTGCCGGGTGAAAGGAAAGAGTTAACAGACGACGTATTTCCACGTCGCAAGACAACGTTTACCGGCACGAAGAGAGTCTCTTCTCGTTGGCGAATCGACGAGTTTAACGAACTCTGATCGAGACGTGGTGCCTGACGGAAGCATCGCGATGCCCACACATTGCACCCACGCGACAGAACATAAGTTTCCTATGGCACTGTGCTCGCACCAACGATCTGTTTTAACGACCCGTTGAGTTATGTGAACCAGCGCGAAAAAGTTCTTGAACTCCTTTGATCGGGTGACGCGCGAAGCGAGGCGGAAATGTAATGAATCTTCCATGTTTCCGGGTAATTTCATACGAATCCAGTCCGTATGTTCAATCCCTTGGGTTGACCTGTTTAAGAAACTGCAAAGTGTAGCGGAGAAATGAAATTAGAGATGGATCTGGAATTAGAGGTGTTTAAATTGAAATTTAAATTCAAAAGAAAATCGATGCATTCGAGAAAAAGTTTATATTCGCGTTGGAAGCGGAGATAGTTTTTTAAATTGAAAAATGGATATTTTATATAAATATATAAATATGGACATAGAGAGAATAATTGAAAATTAAACGGAGAGGCTGACACAGTAAATTGAATAGTATAACATACTTTATTAGTAAGCAGGTCCATTGCATCAGATCCATCGCGTTGGATCAGAATGTAACAAAAGTCGTGGAAGTTGCATCGCGTGGAAAGGGATGGAAAGCAGCACAATATAGGAGATTTTCATGGTGGTGGGGAGTCTGCGGGTTTATTCTTGGCGTCGAGACGCCATGGATGGGGATAGAGCTTAACAGTTTTCGCGCGCTTCTATACGTAACCGTACTGTAGAGAGGCTCAGTTCGATTCTTGATTCTTCTGTGATCAATAGTGCTCTCTACTATTGCACAATTTGGTATCGCTATTATTTACATTGATAAACAGATAAACGGGATTTCGTTGCGTGGTGATTACGCATAATTACGTTATTGCGACAACTGCAGAATCGTGATCAAAGTGGCAAAAGTGGCGAGCGTTTCGAGTAAGCTGATTTTATTTTCTTTCTACTAACATAGGGATTTAAATTGTTGAGTGCAAAGTTATTTATTGTAATCTTGAAATTATTCTAACAAATGCTGAAAAGCGATCTTGAGTGTCTTTATATTTTAAATCGCTTTCTTAATCTGTTATTATAACTTATAATTTGTAGATAAATTACATACATTATTAACGTTGTAATTGTATTTAATTTTTCGTATAGACAATATACATATACAAATACATTTTTCAAAATATTTCTTTTTGCCGCTTTCTATCGTGATATTGCAACGTTTCGCATCCGTTCAACATTTCGTGATACTCACGATTTAAGATTGACCTTAATTTTACGGTCTACCGTTAAGGCGACACTTCACGGAGGATAGAGTCTTTTGATCCAAAATTGGCGAACCGGCTTGACCGGGCTACTCTCGCTCCGAGAATCGCCTTCGGATCACGCCACGAGAAAGTTGGTTCCTGGAAAGTGTAGATTGAGTCTGATCTAAGAAAACACCCTATAGTTGGTAACTGTCGTAGATATACGTGATTTCCATTCGTACAGAATATAATTTCTCTATAAAAAAAAAAAGAGAAGCATCAACACTGATGTCTCATTATTATTTCTTTACATTCCTCTCAATGTAGCTCTTCTGTCTAGTTATTGTATATTTATTGAGGCAATTCTTATATTCTATAAAAATTAGTCAACGTTTCATTTTATATATTATTTTTGAGACAAAACTTGATATTACTTTCATTGCACAAAAAACAATAATACTTATTATAATAAAATTTTAGAAATAGAAATTTACTGGAAAAATGCAAATGAGCTGTTGTAATATGAGAGGAATGTTAAGTAGTAACGGACACTAGCAAACAGACAGCGTCTGGTTTTCGCACGCGTTAACCACTCGACACGCGACGTGCTTTTAGCGCCTGATAGTCGCATTGGAATGTAATTTTTTTTCGTTTGTGTGTCCCTCAAGAAATAAAACGAGCGTTTTATCGATCCTCAAAAATCCCGTTCGTGGGTCAAGATCTTTTGTTTGGTCGCTGTCGAAGAAATTGTGCGGTAAAACAAGAAGAGAAAATCTCCGCTTAATAAGAGAGAAAGAGATGGAGGTGGAGCGGTGAGGACAGAAAACAGAGACAACAGCCCATTGTCTTGTCGTTCGGTCGTACGTCTTCCCGCTGTTACGTCACCATTGTTTACTCCAATCCTGTGCAGCTTCCTCCGTGCAGGGCCGCCTCCAGCAGTTTTATTTTGCCACTTCGATGCCCATTGTACGAAGAGAAATCTTTTTTTGCTTCGGCTAAATGTCAATACCGAAATTTCCGGTATTGCTTGTGTTGCATGAAACAGAACAACTGTTACTCCATATTTAAGGGGTTACACCACTGTAAAAGTCTAAAATAAAGCGTTTTTTTGCGGTTTTTTTTGGATGGAAGGAAAAGTAAGAGGATAATAATATTCAAGGATGTAATTAATCATGTTTTTAAATGTTCAAAAAAAAAATATTTATTCAATAATAGTACAAAATGGCGACGCTGCAGCCTCGCTCTCGCGAGGCATGTTTAATTTGACGCGCTCTGCGGCACGCAGTATAACTGACGCAGAATCTAGAAAAAAACAAAAAATTTTCTCTTAGTCTACATGAGTATAGCTAAAGAAATACGTAGGGAATTTTGAAAATATTAATTTTTGTGTGATTGGCGAGCATTTGAAGTAAACAGTTCAATTTTTGACAAAAAAGGGGCAATCATTTGTTAATAAATAATGTTAGAATCAACTTATCGAAAATCCCGTACGTATTTCTCTTCGGAATGTTATTTTAAAGATATGGTCAAAATTTGGAGTGAATAGAATGAAAATTGTTGGACTTATATGCTGCATGCCGTTTTAAAAAATCGTGTTTCGAGAAAAACGCCTTTAAAGTTTTGAGATGTGTTATGGACGGGAAAAAATGAAAAATTTGACTGTTTAGAAATCAAAAGGAAAATAACAATTAAGGCTGACAAATTAGAAATCAAAAGAAAAGAAAAAAAAATAGAAATCAATAGGAAAGTCATTAGGCTGTACCCTTCTACCAGGTATCTACGTGCCGCAGGTAGTCGTTTCGGAGCAGTCTGACGAGCTTGGGAAAGAGCTCGGAATTTAAAAAAAAAAATTTTACAGGTATAAAACTTTTTTCCTCTTATTCTAGAAGGTTTAAAGCATCTTTTAAGCCAATAAAAAAATCGATTTTTTTGAAAATTCTACAGTGGTGTTACCCTTTATGGTACCTGTATCATGATCTTCGGAAAAAGGGTTGAATTACGATCTTGAAATCTGATTCTTACTAATTTTGCAAAATGAAATATATAACGAAATTAGAATTAATGAAGTTGTACTGAAAGATAATGACTGATATGTAAGGAAGATTAATATCTTTCATAGAGTGATATAGATTGAGTATAACATCACACGTTCAGAACCACTTGCTATAAATTTATATGAGTTCCTTTCCTGCTGGCAATGTTCCTATCGATTTAATTGATCATTCCTGACACCTCTTGATCTTTGATAAAGAGATGCATAAGTAAATGGCGTCGTCTCGTATTCGCGTGTTACCGAGACGGACGCATAATGCGTCATGTCATCTTACGCACAAATCGTGCACGCGTCCTTGTCCCAGTTTGGTTGCCTAGGAATACACCGCCGCTTGCTGACGGTGGCCGACCAACTTTTCGCTCTATCTTCGTTACTCGACAGTAGAAATAGCCACGTTACGCTCGGACGAGCACGAGGCAGTAAATCGGTGGTTGCGATCTGCCAGTGGTTCACCCGCCATACATCCGGATCCCTCGTAGATGCCGAAACGTAAATTACTTGCCTGAGAATAAGTAAATAAAAGCTAACGTAATATATACAGAGTATCTCAGAATATCCCTTGCCAATCTTAAACTTATTTTTTTTCTCTCAGAAAATTATGTAATCTTGCGAAAGTGTTAATGCCACTCCAGACGCCTAGAGTATCGAGTGTTAATACACGAGGCGAAATGTCAACAAGCTTCGATTATTTCGACCTTCTATCTCGCAATCTTCGTATCAATTTCAATCTCACGTATTTCATCGTCGCATACCACTTTCAAAATCAATAAATCTCTCGTTATTAATGCAATCGCTGACACGCCGATATTTTAGAAACAAACATGGCTTATATGTATATCAAGTGATCTAAACGATTGCGGTTAATTACCGGTTGTCGGAGCTTCGAGCAATGCAGTTGACGCCGCGGTAACATAACAGTATCCGTACATGGTGTGATCTGTAATGGCTAAATAAGCAAGCGGAGCGTAATAATGGTGCTGCCAGGTGAACCAATTATTCCTAAACACATCCCACGCGCGTTTATGCAGATCGGAGGCAATTGCGTACCACGTTATGCGTTATGATTCCGGCGCTTAATATTATTAGGCTACCGGGTAGCGAGGCCAACCTATTCTTGTTTAACGCAGCATATCCGCGCGATGCAAATGTGCCCGCGCGCTCCCGTTCGTCGTGATGAGCAATCAGCAGCAGAATCACGTATCACGCGCTCGAGATGCGCGTTTCATGCCAACCTGAAACATATGCGATTGGGAACTCGTGCTACGCACGAGTCTTACATGATGAATACGTTCCCGCATCCGATATATATATATATATATATATATATATATATATATATACTAGCTTTTTCGCCTCTTTCTCCCACTCTCTCTCTCCCTCTCCACGTGCTTTACTACATCTTCAAAACACACACACATACACACACACAACACACACACAATCTCCCTTTTTCTAAAAATTCCCAATTTTATCGCCCCAAACTTATTCTCATTAAAAAATGATAATCACATAGAGAATGAATA
>NJRP01000010.1:548792-593648 GCA_003063835.1 Aphaenogaster floridana | reverse complement strand
TGAAAACTGTAGATTTGCATAGCGGACATACATACATACATACATTCATTTTTATATATATAGATATACGAATTTCGTATACTGACATAGTAGCGCTTATGATGCTATAAATACCTGCTAAACAGCTTCTTCCTATCTAAACTCCCGTGATAGCTTTGTGTCTCTTAATTTAGTTATTTTGGATTTTGCTGGTACCGCAAATACGGAGTTTCCTGGGAATAAATAGGCATCTCGATGAATTTAGCTACACGGAAAGAACGGTTTTGCTGAAGTATCTCAAAATTTGGCCTGATACAGATCTGAAAATAATTTTGTTAGACTATCAAAAGTAACTATGTGGGACGCTCAAACATGATGATAATACTACAAAAAGTTTTAATATTTCAACATCTATTTTGGGCGTCCTACATAATTATTTTTATGTCCCAACAAAATTATTTTCAGATCTGTATTTGGCCAAATTTTTAGATATTTCAGCAAAACCATTTTTTCCGTGTATTAAAAATATTTGAAGGGAACTTAAACTTATAACACTTCTTGTAAGTCTTATACAACAAAAACAGTCTCTTATAATCAAGCTCTACTGTTTCACCAACGATGAAGACAGCCCATCATAAGCGAGATGTAAGTTCATGCTCGGCAAATTCCGGCATAAATATCCGGGCACTACGTGCGGTGATCATAATATATAAGCGATCAATCACTTCGATTCAACGTGCAATCCGCGCGATCGTAATTACCCCTTAACGATAATTGCACCCTCCGTCATAATTTTCCCTCATTGTCGGCGCGCGTCGTGGCCCCGCGCTAAGCGTTAGTGCATTAGCATTCGTCACGAGCACCTGGTACACATGCGACGATTGTGAATGCGCGGCCTCGCGGTACGTGCGTTCGTTTGAAAGAAGAAGCGCATTACAACTCGCGTGCCGTACGGTAGCGAGAGGGTGGTACTTGCGGGTCGTTCTTATACCTGCGCACACGTGCGTACGTTTCGGCGCGCAACGCTGGACGATGAATTATTAATTGGTCATTCATTCGCGACTACCGACGTCGTAACATCAAGGCGTCCAATTAAAGGCGTGAGAAAGGGCCATGGGAAGGGAAAAGAAATGCGAGAGGAACGGTAAAAAAAAGGAGAAAACGCTCTCGACTGTTTCGACCGATATATTATCATACTAATGTGAAATGCTGGAAGATAGGGTTTAGGCTAAGCTCCGAGGAACGTGTTCTGGAATCTTGTCTTGAAACAGACAATTCACCAAATACACTTGACGTGTTGTACGTCTTAATGATCCTCCAAGCGAGCCATTTGAGCGGCAACGGTTCGCCCCGCGATCCGCCTTTCCCGAGCGCGGCCTTTAATTTCGGTATCGTAGCGGCGCGGTACAAATCGCAGACGGCTCGTCAATTTGGTCCCGATCTGAGTGCGGGAACCGTTTTCTCGTGCGCGCCAAATAACGGCGGTGTGCGTGCGTGCGCGCACGGAATCGACGTGTGCGATCAGCCACGCCGAGAAAGACGACGAAGACGACGTAGCCGGCCGGCTTATGCGGCGAGCCGAGAGTTGCCGTAGAAGGACCGACGACTGGAGGCCGTTCGAACGAGTAGAGGGGTCTCCGCGAGAAACGCAACAATACCCACACCATAGAACGAGACGCGCACACGTGCGCACATGTGCGATCTCCACGTAATACGAGGAAACACGTGCACCATAGTACGTTACTAATGCGTAACGGAGCGACGGTGTGCGTATGAGTGGATATGCATGAATCAAACAGGCCCACGCTCTTGCCGATTGTTTTCCGTCTGAGTAGATATGTGTGCGTGCAAAATACAAGCCATCAATGAGACCATCGTTTGATAGTCGCGCGTTCATTATTTATACGGACGCAACGATCCGACTTCATATTCAGCGCTTTTGATTTATTATTATTAATTGTAAAAATATGACGTCTTTAAAGCAGAGCCGTCATTCGGACAAGTACGAGAAAGTACTTGTGGCCTACTTACACAAAGGCGCCTCAGAAAGTACGTACTCGAATTGAATATACGATCTTACACGTCAGCATACGTCCTAAATACACACGCATTTCTCGTACCTGAATTTCAAAGGAACGGTTCGTGTGTGCACTTTGAAGGAGACGAAGCTGCGCGATTCGGGGTCTGCGAAATCGCAGCGTGCATATCTGCACGCACGTGATCGCCGTGCGTGCATGTGTTTATATGGAGCCGCAACGAGGAGAAGCAGTTCCGAAACTGCCATATCGCCATGCCAACTTCTTGCGTAGGACGCAGGCTTGGCCGCCGATGATGATGACGAGGATAGTGGTGGTGGTTAACGCGAATGACGGTGGTGGTGGTGGTGGTCGTGATCACTATCGTACGGCATTTGCAACGCACAGTGCCGTTTCTGTGCTCCCGGTGAACGGAACACGCGTTGTTTTCTCGTTAGAGTCTCTCAAATAAGTCGCTGAAGAAGTATCGGTAACTTTACTAGTCCGGAGACTAGTCGGCCCGTGTCCGCATTAGGAATTGTTTCGTGTTTAGTGCAACTGCCCGTTTGATTTTGATGGCTGACACTATTGGAGTTTGATGCACAGTTTTTGGTACGATAATAATAAAAATCCTAACACAATGGATTAGTAATGAAAATTAAGTTACAAAATTAAACAATCCAAAAATGATGCGACAAATGCGAAACAGTTACTTGAATCTTTTTAAAAATATTATTACAAAGATTAATTATTTTACTGTATGAATTAAACGTAATAACTGATATTGTTTTTGATCGATTTTTATACTCGTAGATTAATTTTGCGAGAGTAAAACGCGTTATGAATCAACATAGCTAATAGAAATTCGCGCGAGTTCCTACATCTTCCCTTTGTGGGATTCCCTACGGCTACCACGCCTCCCTCTTTCGCATTTTTGTCATCGGTTGCGGAACATGTACCCCTAACCGGATCTCAGTGCCCACTTCCCATCGGCTTATGAATCTCTATAAGCCTGTCAAACGAGTAATTTATCCCTACGTTTTTTTCTCTCACTCTCCCTTTTTCTTTCGCATCCAGTACTACTTGTTCACCTTCTTTCCCCATCTCGCCCTTCGTCGTCCATCTGAAGATAATGACGGCCCACTATGCCAATGAATAGCATCCGAAGAGAGAATGCTAAATTTTAGTACCTTGCATATGAGCGATTTGTTCTTCGTCAAGATGGAGGACCAGTGAGGGACGAGGAAGGACGAAATGATTATGCGATGCGAAATGAAAAGGTTGTTTTTTTGATATACGAACACAGTGCTATTGTATGCATTGAAAAATCTTCGTGGGCGGCTGCTTTGTTATGCAGATTGGCCGCTCGGTTAATTATGATAGTTGTTTCGTTCGCTACGAAATTGCAATTGGAGATTTGAAACGTTTGAACGAACATCAATGCATTTTTAAGAAGCTGTGTATCTGCAAATATTCTCAAACTCCAAGAATTCCTATATATTTTTATATAAAAGGTAACGTAACTTTAATTCGATGACTGCATTATTAGAACCGCTGTCAATCTACCGCGCTACCAAGACCTCCCAGCGATAATAACGTCGTGTTCCATAGACTTCCTCCTAGAATTTCTCACATTTTCATTACAAACCCAAGGGCGCAAGTCGCCAAGAAAGTTTACATCCGCACCTGAATATGCAGAGAAAATCCACCGGGAGTCGTAAACCTGTCGAGTACGCGGATTCGCGTCCTTAAATTTCCCATACTCGCTACCATATCCGCACTCGCGCGTGTCGCGCTTGTCTCACCCCTGAATTCCGCAGTTAAATCATAGCAGCGTGGCCTATAAAATAAGTTAACAGTCGCGATTAACTATAAATTCGTTCTCGGAACAGCGGGAAAGAGAGAGAGAGAGAGAGAGAGAAAGCGAGCATGCGAGCCGGCTAAAGCGATGACGTTCTTGCGCGAGAATCTAATTACCATATCCAGCCTGGTATCGGTACGCGAATGCGCTCTTTGCTCGCACGTGCGCGATTTATTCGCGGCTTTAAGCAGTGAGAAATTGAAATAGTCGACGCTTGCCATCGTCGTCGTTCTCATGATGGCGATTACCGGTGATCACGCGAATCTCGTGTCATCGTTGCACTCCGCCAGGATGCATCAGCTGAATAACTGGCGCAGTGCAGCGTACATGCATGATCGCCGCCGCCGCCGTGGAGTCTCTTTCGAATATCTATCTGGACACTGACAATGAAGAATTAACTGAATAAAATTAATTTCAAACGAATCTCACATAAAAACATATTGTGTAAAATATCTTATTTGTTCACGGAAAGAATGGTTTTGCTGAAATATCTAAAAATTTGGCCAGATACAGATTTGCAAATAATTTTGTTGGGTCGTCAAAATAATTATGTAGGACGCTCAAAATAGTTGCTAGAATATCAAAACTTTTTGCAGCATTTTCATGATGTTTGAGTGTCCTACGTAATTACTTTTGATGGTCTAACAAATATATTTTCAAATCTGTATCTGGCCAAATGTTTCAGCAAAATCATTCTTTCCGTGTTCTATTGTGTTAAATACGTTATATTGTGTTAAATATAGAATCTACACTGATGAAGTGACATCATTAGTACTCACGACTCACCAATTCGCCAAAGATAATCGATATTATTTCCACTTTCCGCGAAGATGGTCCCTTGTCGTAGAGATAAAGAGAGATAGTTTATCAGTTTGTACACTCGGACGATTTTATGACGCAAATTGCGACGTCGATATCGCGCCGATATCGTCTTTAGGTATATCCGCAATCGCGAGACTATTATGGGCAATAGTATTAATTAATTAACATCGCGTCCCACGCTTCGCATCTGCGCAGCTCGCAATCGGCCGCTTTGACGTTTATATTAGGGCACCGGGAAATTTATGTCGCTCGGAAGATTGTTTGTTCCAGGCAAAACTCGTTAAACTTGTAAATCGGGGCAACGTTAAATGGCGGTGATATTTTACGTTGCTTTGAATAAACGCTATCGGGTTCGATTTAAATTTCCTTTCTATACTGCTCGCCACAAACTTCTTTCTAAAATGTTAAATATTAACTATTTTCCTATTGGATACGTTTGGAAATTTGTATTTAAAGAAATATTAAAAACGTATTATTCAATTTATTATGAGATTATTTGGTTCGTCTATCTTACCGTTTGTATTATTGTGCATATCAAATGCAGCTTCAGGATTTTTGTGTCATTTATATATTCAAGAACTTTCCACTGAGTGATGGAATTTAAATTTACATATTACAGATGCGTCTTCCACGTATATCGGAGACGCACAGTGCTCCGCGAGACACTTCGATCACCCGTTATGCGATCGCTCGCGGATGATGAATGACGGCGATAAATCGCGCGTGAACCGATTTCGTCCTTGATGCGGCAGCACGCCGCATCGCGCGTTCTCGCATCGCGGCACGGAGCGCAAAAAGCACGACGCATGTCGGAGAAATTGCAATAAGGGTCGGACGGAAAGCTAGTCGACGGTATCATTTGGCGCGATAAATCCCCGGCCGATTCGCGTTGGAGCGTGCGGCCGACGGCGACGCCGCTATCCGCCGCGTGATCAGCGGCCGCGCGGCGTGCAGTTGCAGCTGCGGCCCGAGTGCGTGCGTTAAGCACGCTTTCCGGACCGCGCCGCAACGCTCGCAGAAATTTATATCCGCATCGCCCTCGAGGTATGATAAACGAGAAAACCGTTCGCGTTTTCGAGATACGGCGCCGCTTATTGCGGTTTCGAGTCGGCTCGTCTCCCCGCGACGAGGAAGCCTCAGGGTTAATTAATCTATCTTTAAGGATAGTTAATCGTCCCCTTTTACGTTACGGTACGTAACCGCACTGCTACGGCTGTTCCGCACTTTATGCGTACGGAATATCGCGCTATTAGCATTCCTGTCGTGCTACTATTTTTAGTACAGTTCGCGCGCCGCCTCAGCGGCAATTTAATCATACTTATGTCGACCATCGCATGTCTGGATTATGAGATGCCTCCGATAATTTAATAGGATCGACCGTTAATGGTTACCCGTCTCACTTTTATCCAAACGATGCGTCAATCTCGAACTCGCACACGATCGTCCGGTAAATGCTCCGGAGCACGCAATTCGGCGACATAACGTTGCGTCTTTCCTTCGGGCCATTACTTTCACGTGGCGATGAGAACTTGCTTCATTAAATCAGCCAAAAATCATCAGCCGTGTGCCTTCCGGCTGAATCCGTTCTTCGAAAAAGTCCGAGGTGGTCTCGAAGTAGGTGGTATTATAGCGCGTTGACGTATGATGCAATCTCGAGTTTAAGACCATTTAAGAAAAATTACAGCCGTCGTTGCAAATACCGTAAGAGTTTTTATTCATAAAAATTGCAGAATATCACGAATCCTCTTTTTATCTTCATTAGCGTAAAAACATAGTAAGTGATCGATTGTATGCTGGCACATTTTTCACGCTTTCATCATGTCTTTATCACCACCATTAAATTCTCGTATACAATGTCGACGGTTGTGTACCTCATATTCGAGTTTCATCATCGTGCTCTGAAAGAGACTGTATTGCGACGGCAATAATTTTCGATCGGCAGACAACGACAGAATCCTCGTTCTCAACATACATATACGCGAAATGAGTTCTGCTCATTCATACAGCGCCGTATTATAAGACTTATAATTTTAGATGGCCTTGGAATTATTCAGCCATCTTTTATGATTACCAAAATTCGATTAGTATTGCATATTGTAGTATTCTTTATCATATTATTTATATAATTGTATTATTACGCATATATTTTAAATCCCGTTTCAATTTGGAATTAATGTACCGAACATTCTACTTATCATGATTATTCTGAACATTTTATTGTGTGTGTATTAACTGTTTTAAAAACATATAGGGTGTCTCCTTAACATATTCATTTTATTCAGTTTATTTTTAAGTGCGGTCCTGCTTGCACGTGTGTGTTGCAAACAGACGTTAAATGCATTTCATCTGCCCGAGGTGGTAGATTAATCGTCATTGACAGAACGCGCGGGCCGATTTAAGCATAATAAGCGAGGGGCGCTCAAATAAAAATGATTCATGCCAGGCGCGATATGTCAACGAGATAGCGACAACATGGATTGAATTCAAATGAGGCTTCACGCACGACCCTAAGAGATTATATCTGATGTCCTTCGTGGAACCTCCCTCGTGATGGTCTTAAATTAGTCCGATCACCGATCTCGATCACGTCATTATCGTAACAAACTTGTTCGTAAAGACGAACAAATTCATCGAACGAACAAGTAGCGGTTCATGATTTGTTACGGTCATTTATACTTTTTCGGATTGTCGCGAATATGCAGTAGAGTTTTTGCCCTCTTTAGACGGCATTAGCAATGACCGAAATATACAGCTTTATGAAGGAAGCAATGGAGAGTTATAGTCAACTGTTTGAGTTATTAAAACCGAGAAACTTTAGTCAATTAAATCTCTAAGTACTTCAAGTTTATGAATAATTTGGTAAAACAGTCGTGACATTGATATATTTATCTTCTCAGTCTAGTCCCTAGTGAGAAAATACAAATCTAAATTTATGCAGAGAGATATCATTATATCTTATAAAATATAGAATATAGTACAAATAATAACATAATGTATCTCGTAAACGCCAAAATGGTCGTTTCAGCCGGCGGGATGAAAGAACGAACATTCCGGCGGTCGAATTATGTTAAGACCTAGCCCAATCGTGCGTACATATATTGCGCCCCGCATAGACAAATAATTACACCCCGAGAATTCCAATTAAGCCGATAAATCCAACGGCTGTAATCGGTGCGATTACGTTAGCGTAAAACGCTGTCATCGGAGGAAGACGTAGAGCGTGACAAGGGCCTAAGGCGCCAAGTGCATTGGCCACACTTGCGTCCCGCGGCGCATGGAATGTCGGATCAAAGCGGACGATTCGAGAGAGGGAGATAAAGAGAAAAAAACGGGGATGCAGACACAGGGCGAAAAATAAACCGCAGCAAAATTCTGCGTACACGTACGCGGCGCTACCGGATACGCATCTCGATGGGGAGACCCATTAAGTGCCCCTCCTCATACCAAGGACCATCCCTCGCCCCCGTTTCGAGGCCGTCGCCACGTGTTTCACTACATGTTCCTCACGAATTCTTTTTCGCGTTGTGCTCTTCGACGTGACGTAGCGATTGTTGGTGCATGATAGGAGGTAGCGCAGATCTCGGCTGTGCAAACCGGACGCGAAGGAGCGCATCGAGTGGCGCCGTAGGAAACATCAGCTGGGATCTTGGTTGATCCGCATCGAATAAACGGATCTCTGGGGAATATGCTGTTCTTGTCGACACTGTACACCACTCTTGTCGTGTTGTTAATCCTTCACTTGTCCGAAGCGAATCTTTGCTTGTTCTTCTTGAAAACGATTTCCGTTTTTACCACGTCTTATACGTACTTGTAGTAGAAATGATAATTATTGTACGAGACAGAGAGACAGACAGACGAGGGGAGAGAGCGAGAGCGAGAGAGAGAGAGAGAGAGAGAGAAATGCGCTTTTTAGCTGGTCGTCTTGCTATTATTGTTATCTTCGAAACAAATACGAATTATCGATGTCTCGTAATAATGGGATGCTTAACACTTGGAAAACTTCATAATGCCGCGTATCTAAACTTTCATTTTCCTTCCCATTGTACTTCCATTCTCCACGAGTAGATTCAGATAAAGTTTTATCGTTCGCAGAAAGTTCGACCCTGGTTCTTCGGTGTGTTCTTGATTTTGTTACTTGTATCTACAGCTGGGTTCGCGCCTTTTTATCCTCAACATTGTTACCCAAGTTCGCTAGAGAGCAAATAAACTTCTTACCATCATTCTCTTGCTTTCTTCTTGCATTTCTTTTTAGCCAGTGTAAATTCTATTCCCAGAAGCTTTCACGCTATTAATAGCTAGTTGATGGGATTTTATCGACATGTAGGAGAACTTTTAACAGAGTCTAAAAACTATTTTTAGATCTCATTTATTATTTTCGTTATTTATTTTTCCTATGGTCATTAAATTAACTGTAAAATATTATTATTTATAATAGTTTCTGATTTTGTTTAGTGACGACTGAGATTTTTCTATCATACAATTTCTCACAACGCACGCTATAAAATTGTAAAATTTTTAAAAATATAACTGGAAAACTGTTCCGTAATTTTTAACGATCATCATGACGTGAAATGTCTCCTATCCTTTCTCTTTTGCTCAAGTGTTGCGTCAATTTATCACTGATCCGTATTATGTCATGGTTGAGTAATTCGCGCTTTAGATGACGTAATCCTTGCGGTAGGTTAGCCCTGTGTCACGAGGTCACCGGGAAAAAAGACTCCGTCGAGGTTGCGCCCCAAGAAAGCGGCTGAATTGCCAACGGGGATCAAGTAATCATGGTCGTAGACTTCCAGAAACCCTTGTTGCGAACTTGGCAACTACAACAGTGCAATGGGTTTCCGCGAATTATGCTTCTAATAAATGTTGCGTCGGGTATTATCGTTTAGATTACAACACTTTATAAAATCGACTCGTTTGTGGAAATGTTTGCACTAATTCGATTTTAACGGACTTTATTAAAGATATATTGCAAAAATATTTACATTAACATTAGCATCACATCAACGTACAAGTGTTAACATATTTTTTGTTAATGTACGAATTTCATGTTTCTATAAATTAGATTTCCCTCTCAGACAAAGTTAATGAAGAAAAATTTGCACTAAATTCTTATCATTTCGCTGTTATGATCAAGTTATAAATTCATTTCACTTTAATTACTTCAAATACTCGTAATATCTTAGAAACTGATCGAGCAATTAGCTCTAAATAGCGTGATGCGTTGGTAGAAAGAGGAATGTATGTAATGGATGATTCTTAACTCCCTCGTTGCAATTCGTACTCAAGAGCAGCGTCAGTCAACAATTTATGGCTGGCGGTTGTTCCTCTAACAAGCTCCTCGATTTCCCGCTCGCGGAATTATAGTTCACGCGGGCGCCCGCAGATATTCCAACACAAGAAGAATCCGAGAGGATATTTATTTGCGGCTTAACTTGTTATCTTTACGCGAATGCTTAATGTTCTCATTGCCATTCAAATCTGAATGTTTTACTTAAGTAATTATATTTAATGCCGAATTGGTTAATTTAAGAAAATGCAAACCAAATAAATTATTACAATTTTACTCTATTTAATATAATATAATTAAAATATTATAAACAATTAAAAAAATAGAACTGGTAGTGGAATTAAAATATACAAAGTATATTAAGTAAAACTTTAAATGTACGCTAAAATTACCTTTTTAGTTATTATTATTTTACTATATTTAGACGCATGTTTTCCTCTAGAAGGCCGTGAGACCCCACTGTCACCACCACCTCCTTCGAGTTCCTCGGTTCAGACTTCACCTCGTGGCTTAGGTTATACCTGTGGTCCTATAGATGGGTCCTTATACGCCGTGGTGCATCAGGGCGCTGCAGGAGGTGCTCGCGGCTCGCCATTGACGGTTTCTATGGATAGTGGCATAAGTAGTGCACCGCCACAGAGACCTAGTCCACCAGAACCCGAGCCGGAAAATCAAGCTCACGGAGACCTCGACAAGCTTCTTCATGATATGATGCTTACTGTCGAGGTAATAGAGTTTGCCAATTACGCGCGTATGCATAACATAAATAATTACATGTGAGATTGGTGTGCAGAAAAATTAAGAAGATTAATCGAAAAGTATCCGCTATTCACATCACGTTATGAAATTTCTTTACAGTCTATGCCAGATCCTCCGACAGATGATTACAATCGCGATCGAAGTGAAAAGATGTATATTCAAGAATCACGCAGCTACAGCAGTCACGGCAGCAGTCATCCAACGTCCACTTATTCCACACTGAAGGATTCCTACAGAAGTTACGGGGCCGGTAAGGAATCGAGTCCGCCCTATAATTCAAGCAGCAGTTACAGCACCCTGAAAAACGAGTACAGAGATTCGTCGAAGAGCATCGAACATCGCGATTTCGAGTATCGCATGTCTCCGGATCGGAAGATATCCGAATCTTCAAACGACTCCTACAGGAAACACGCGGATTCCTTCTCGCCGCCTGGCAACATTGACTTCATAGACGAGGACATCCCATATCACGCTAGGCAAACCAGCCAGCCGTTCTCGTACGGTGCTACCACCGACATGATAAAGCATCAGAAATTGTCGTCGCCCTCGTTAGTGAGGAAGGCGTCTGTGCGAGGTGTAGCGCCCGTCGTAGATTTCGAGGACATTCTTGGCGAGAATTCTAGAAGACCCATCAGCCCCCTCAGTCCGAATACTCCGGATCCGCCGCCGGAATTCGCAAACGGGCCCGTGAAGAGTGGATCTGATCACATCGATGGGTGAGTAATTCTTCACAACTCACAAAATTTACTTACAAACATTGTACAAAGATTACTCTTTTTGCAATTTAAAAAATTGTTAAATATATTATAAAACTAACAAAAATGTGTATAGCGAGAGAGTTGAGATATTTTCGTTTCGCTAATTATATTTGAAATTATGTCGCGCTTCCGAAGCTTTATTTATCTGCAAGATATCATTAACTACTCGTTTTACCATTCTCTTTTTCTTCACATTTCCAAGAGAAATTACTCCTTCCGCATCTCGCGACACACGATACTTACTGGTTTCGCGCTGTCAACGACCGAAAACGGTTTCCTCACGACGGATAAATAGCGTTGCGAAAGTAGAGATCAAACTAGGTTTCCGCGGATGTCGGCAGGGAAATCGCGGCAAACAGGCTGTACCTCTGGCAGAGTTTCCAGACGACTGCCTCGGCAGTATGATGTCGCAATGCATCGTCCGAATTGGGCGCCGCAAAAGAATCCCGCTCGCGCTTAAGAAAACGAGCGAGAGAGAGAGAAAGAAGGAGAGTGAAAGAGAGAGTAGAAAGGTCCATGAGTCGACCATAGACAATTAATAAATTGTCGACCCATACGTGGCTACGACGCGGTACTTTTGCCGCGAATGGTGAACGCGGTCGTCATGAGTCATTGTTTGTAACGTGAATAGAGAGAGGGGGGAGGGGGGAGAGGGAGAGAGGTTTAACGCCGCAAGTACATCTCCATTGGCGGTCGATAGTATTTCATGAATGACGTGGGAGCTCAAGATGCGAAGTGTAGCCAATGAAGCTATATGCAAAGGGTGCTACGTTAATTGATTTTAAGAACCGACAGCGAATAAACGGAGTTTGATATAAGTTTATTGCTTATTAACTGTTTTATTTTTCAGGCCATTACATTTTATTTACAATTCTTTTTAGTAAATTGAAAATTATGTAAATAAAATATTTATTCTAGAGGAATTTAAATAAATAAATAAAAACAGATCACATTTTAAAAATATACTAACAAAATTAATTGGCGCTGAAATCTATCTAAACTGATTACTTGATTAAAAATTATTTATTTATTTATAACAGTTTATTTATTTCTAATTTAAAGAGCTTATTTATAATAGTTATTTGCAAATGGTTATTAAATTTGCATTATATTTTTATATTCATGTATGTATAATGTATATGCATGTATTTCCAATTTAAAGCTTATTTACAATAGTTATGTGCAAATGGTTATTAAATTTGCATTATATTTTTATATCCATGTATGTATATGCATGTATTGACTGTGAAATAAGAGGAAATGAAGTTAAGTAGGTATGCATAATAATGTTTCGAAAGAGACTCGTTTGTTACATCGCGCTGCCGTAAAGGCATCTCATAAATGTGCAGTCACTATATAACGCCATTCACCTCAAAGTCATCAATTTTTTGTACAAATTCGAGACTTTCGCGATCCGGTCCCGCCTCGCACATTTTGCGAATGAGATCCGCGCCTGAATGGAGGAGAAAGCATGCACGATCGCGTAAAATGAATCTGTTAATCCTGTCCGGTTCGGCACGATTATAAAGTAACACGTACCGGTTTATACATTTATTTCTTTTATTGCAATATCATTAAAGCGCGTTAAATTAAGAAGCCGATGTCATTGCAGCACTTTTTTCTCTTTGGACACGAATAATTTTGTTACATATCTCCGGGGAAATATTCTTACATCTCAAATTATATATTTTATTTAATATACATGTAAATTTTATGTATATTCTTAACGAAGCATTAAATTATTTGTTTAAAAATTATTTTTAAAAAATACTTGTATGTTTTAGTATTACTTAATTTTCCGTTTTTTATAAATCTGTACTTTTAACATTATTTTCAACAAAGTGATATCGCGTAGATTTTGATTTTACATTGAATATTATTTAATTTCCGAAAAAGTTCACGTTTTAAAATTTTTTATTTTCAGCTTCTACCGCTCTTATTTTTTAAATATTTATCTAAAGAGAGCGTAAAAAGCTTTATAAAAGAATGGAGGGTTGACGATAACTCGTCGGGTTCGACGAACCATATATCCGTACCGTAAAATTCGAGTCGTATTGCGCACCACGGAACGCCGTGAAAATAAACGCGCGACTTCCCTCCGCGAACGGAACGATTTTGCGTTGCGCGCGAGTAACCGCGAGATTTCGTGCGGTTATTTACGAAGAGAAGTTTCAACCTGGAGAGGAAGCAGACGACGTTTACGGTCGAGAGGATCAACGAACGTTCGGCAAGTCCGCTTTCTCGCGAGTGAAAGAAACATGACGTTCCAGGCGTGATGACATCGGAGATTCTTGCTCTGTATCTGTTACGACCCTTGTTAAAATAAAACGGGACGTTGTCGCGTTACTTAATGAACACATTTTAGAGTCCTCAGGATTGCGACATCGCGACCATATCATCGGGGAAAAATATAACGGTGTTTAAGACACGAAGGACCTATTTCGAGATACCGCGGACGCTCTCTGACATAATTATAAATATAGAACGGACGAGAGAGACGCGCTAAATCAGCCCTGTGAAATCATGAAAACTTCTCATTCAGCCTCCACCTCATTTGTCTTCATTTATTTTACCCACATTTGATATATCGGGATGATGCTGGCTAATGAGATATCACAAATGTTTTCCGCTTGGAATAAAATAATCCTTCGTCGACATGTATGTTATAATCAATGTTACATTATTTTCCCATGTTTCTACCATAATTCTTCAATATTATATATTAATTAATATCGAAGAGATAATTTATTTAAATTTAGTTTTATATTTGTAACATTTTATCGCGGTTGCTGGTTTTCAATTCTTGTTCTGCAACGTTGCTGCCTTTCCTTTTTTACGTTATCGAGTATATATTACGCTGAGTACTTTCTTTTTATCTGTTCTTTCGACATAACTCTGGAAACAGCAGAGAAATGACATTCGGAAACGGAAGTGGAAGAGGCGAGGTATGAGCACAAAAGCCGCACGTATAATTTTCTTCGCAAGCTCGAGCTCGCATCATCCTTTTCTGATGGACGCGATTTCCATAATACCGTGGGCTAAACTTTTCTATTGCACACGGAAATCCTTCTTATCCACGTAAAAATGTCGCTGACGGATGTAATGCATTAACAATGTTTTTCACCACACTTTTACATATTCATACACTTTTAATGCGACTTCGCAAATTATTACTGTGCTAGACAATGCTGCAAAAGTAGTGCAAGTAGTAAGCGATAACAACTGGTAAGACAACGAAGAAAAGATTTATTTGTTATATATTCACTTATCCATCACTTAGCTATCATCGCGTAACATGTAAAAGATATATCTCTTTTATGAATTTAACAATTAATAAATAACGTTATGAAATAAACTATTTTTGAGACATGATAAATACAAAGTTACATAATAAGCCTTTATCATGTAATTTTTTCTTAATAACGAGACCCACGCGTCTCTTAAATTAACGAGCTCTATTTTTTTAATTTTCTTGATGGCGAAGAGCTCAGTTCAATTTAAAATTTACCCACGGGGCAAATTTACAAGCGTTGTGTCGTTACGCAGATGAGATCTCGACGAGCATGCACACGCAATTGCGTTTTATGGCACGCTTGATTTGCGTGCAAACCGAGCATCTGTTACAATTACTATTGATAAGCGGCGGCACGTAGGCTGCAATTCGCTATCAACAATTTAGGATTAACAATATGGGTTACGCGCATAGAATGCCAAATAGTAACAAGATCAGATTCGATCAATAGTTTCCCGCATTGTAAAATTCAAAGCAGTGAATCGTATCTAGCAGAAAAAATGTTAAATAAATTTTGAGCGAGATGCAGTAAACGTTTGCCACGGAACGATCGAAGCTGCATAAACAAACCAATGGAGATAGCTGTTTGCTATTCGTCATAAATAATAGAAAAGGCGCAGTATTCCGTTTCTCTTCGCTTTAATAATACAACATATCGAGAGAGTTCGGTTTCCAAGAAACACAAATCAATATTTCAATCAAGGATACATTTAAAATAAACGCGGATATATTCCTGAAAGATTTAACGAATCGGTCAAGGTTGATGCAAGCTCACGGTTCGAAATTTTTTCATATTTGATGCTATTAAAGTAGCGCTCTGCATTTGTAATCCAATCCACAAAGTTATTACGTCTTTAGACATGCAATTTTATGTATCACGAGATAAATTATTTTTCTCTCAGCGAAGCACACAAAGGAAAAACGTTTTATAATTTCTCAGCTTGAAAACACTGGAATATTCTTTGTGCAAAGGACTGAAACTTTTAAATTATTTAAATATGAACGCGCAATATATTCATATAAATTGTTGCACGTTTTATTATATACACGTTGCAATAATTATTTTTCATGTAAGAATAATAGAATTTTACACTACATCGTTCACCAATGGTGAATTCAGAGATTTAAAACGATGCACCGTTAAACTAATGCTCTTTTCAAGCGACAAGTTCACTCGCGAGAGGCGCAGTTTACAACCCTCCTGGGGGTTGTGCGCGTTTGGGCGGGCATAAATTTCGTTATTGGAAAAAAGAAATCCTCCGTGACTTACGCTGATTGGTTACCGAGGCCGTCGTTTATTATCTCGGAGAACGGCTGGATGTAACGCGCTCTCCACGAGCCACGAGTCGATGGCCCGGGGCGACCTCATCGATCAGGGTGTAATTATCGGCGTCTATCGCGGTAGGAGGTCCAGAATCCGGCGTGGTAGAATTCCGCGAGTCTATTCGCGAAGGAGCCGGCACGTTCTGACGAGCTTTTGTTACCGGAGTCGCGGGCTCGTGTTCCCTACGAAAGCGTAACTTCTCGTATTTTATACGCCGCGTAACGCGATAAGTCCCTATTGCGAGACATGAAAGCGAGAAATATCGCAATTATTCGGCGTTACTCACGGCGTGCTATTAAATGTTCAGTCTCACGTTGCACAAGTCGCTAATAAATATTGGACCAGAAAACTCGACCTATCGTCGATTCACAATTCGCAACGAGGGCAATTTATTTTTTGAAGGACTTTTTATCTTTTATTCATACTGAATAAAATAATTCTAGTTTCTTGATTCTAGCTTTACGACATGCTTGACGGGGAAACATCAAAGAATTTGTGATAAGATAGTTCCATTTATTTTGTTATCATTTAGTTTGTCGTGGCTGAGACAGCAGCAATTGAAACTTGCCGCTAGGAGAGATGAAAGGAGCCCCGGCAAGATTTGGCGACAAGAGACCGGAAATCGTGTCATCGGCGAGCTCAGGAGCTTGCAGAGAGGACGATTGAGACACGACGGTTACGCGAGCGATTCAGCAGTCCTCGACGACGATGATGATGGGTGGGCACCGAGTTCTGTTTCTGGACAGGTAAGGAGATTGTCGACTAGATATCGGTTAGATAAAACTTAATATGGTAACCAATAATTGTTCTTATATAAAATTTTCAGATGAAATAAAAAAAAAGACAGTAAATTATTTATATAATTACTCGCAATACTCAATAATTATTATATACACTGAGAAAAAAAGTTGTTGCTTCAATTAAAGTGTTATCACGGGGTGCCAAAAACATAAAGTAGTTCATTCAATTGTATTATTATTAGACCCAATGTCTGCATTTTTAAACCAATAATTCAATCATTGTTTTAATAATCCAAATATTGGGTCTATTAATAATACAATTGAATGAACTACTCATGTTTTTGGCACCCCGTGATAACACTTTAAAATTGAAGCAACAGTTTTTTTTTCTCAGTGTAGAGAATTCTTTTGGTGAAATTGTTAATCCTAGAATGCAAGTATGACGTGACAGAAATTGGAGAATGCATATTTAACAAAAGATTAATGTTCTCGTTTGGTGGCCATTTACTATTAAGCTTCCGTATTTATGTAGTATCTGAAACTTTCCTTGCACAAATACAATTTATAACTTTCTCGCAACTTACTAATATAACGAGCCACCTGCGATTTAACAGACAATATTTACTAACGCCAAAGACAAATCGCGCATTCTAGGAATAACTTTGTTGACATTTACCATTTATCGATTAGACGTCGTCGAGAGCTGTTCTGTACACCTCCGCACCAGCTAGTCCTCTACTTCCGCAGAGATCGAGCAGTCGAAAGTATAACGGCAATGCCGGAAACGGCGTTCACGGCAGACCGCGAGCGGAGAGTATGAACGAACGGCCGTTCGTTTCTGTAAAGCGTGCTTACGAGTACCGCAAGTACAACGATAGCCAGGTGAGTACACGTTTGTATTTAGGCGTGTTCCACGCACTCTTTGCTCATTAGATTGCTGGAATCATGCGCGCCGTCGTTTCGAATATTCAAATTGCATATTATGATATATATAATAATTACACAGGTTTTTATGATACTATTGTATTTTTTACAAGGAACCGACAAGTGATTAATAAATTGATATAACGTACCAGAATTTTAAGTAAAAAATGCCATATATAGATAACAAATTTTATTTTAGCATAGTATTTTACATTTAGTTTGCAGTTTATTTTAATATTCCTTCAATGTTAGAAAATTTATGGTTATTACAAAACTAATTGATGAGTTGAATTGGCGGAAGAGGATAATATTGGATGAAATAAATAGTTATTCACGTAGAGTTTGGAACGATGGTACGATCGATCTCGCTTTACGCCAATGAGACGGCGGCAGCACGAACGCTACAATTTAGGCTCCATAGATAACAAGCTAGGGAAACTCCTCCAACAACGCTATACCTTATAGAAATACCGTATAGTTAGACCCTAAATGGCAAGAAACGGCCGCTAAAACGTAGACCGTAAGGCGATTACCTATCCGAGATAGAAATCTTCCTTGATACTTTTTCGTGCTATACTTTCGATGCATTTACGAGAAAAGAAGTCAGAATTGCACAATGAAGTATTCGATACATTACTAAACTTCTATAAATACTATAATTTTGTTTTAATAGCAAACATATATTTTTACTTAACGCAATATCCATTACGCTAATGTTACGTTAATAAATATTATCAACTAGACGGTTCTGCTTTAATTATTAATATATCATTATCATAAAAATAATCTTTTTTAGTATCACTGTGTACATCACATACATTTATAAAAAAGGAGTCGGAATTGCATAATGAAATATTCATCACGAATTATGAGTTTAACTATTTAATTGCTATATAATTTCGTTTTCTTGTTGTATGTAGCGTGATTTTAATTAAAACTGCTATGCGAGCTGCATAGCATTATCAGAAAGAATCATTCTCTTTATCGTTAACGCTCAACGTGAATAATTCCCAGCTGACGCGGCAGCTGCGTTACGACTACGCCGCGTTAACTCGCACCATTAATTAGCCCGCGCAATTAATTAACAACGATTTGGGCTTAAAGCCTCGCTAGCATGGGTAATCGAGGGCACTCGGAGCATAGCACCGAAAGGATTAAACGCTCTTAGTTCGCCGGCATGTAGCATAGCGCTTGGCTTGCATTCCAGAGTCCTCCGACATCCCCCCGCTCAGCCTTAGCGGCCGCGCCACCCTTAGGATTCGCGGCGAGCCAGCAATCGAGTTCCAGCAACGCTGAAAGGCCGCAACAGCATCAACACCAACCACCGCGACCGGAGTCGCGCAGCGACAGTTTCGCGCGCGCGGATGCATTGCTGCGCGAGCATCGTCATCATCATTTGCAATCCGGTGTCATCAACAGCATCAGTAACGATCACTCCGAGCGGAAGCAGACGATGGCGATTCAGGAATACGCGACACCTAGTCGAAACCCGCGGCCCGAGTCAAGGAATCGCGTTGCTTATCAGAGCGTCGGAAGTTACAGCTCGGTCAGCAGCAACGATCAAGTGGACGGCGGATTATTGGCGGTGGTCGATCAACCTGACCCTCTCGTGAGCCTCATTCAGTCTCTAGCTGAGATCTCGCCGATTCGCGCGTCCCCGAGCATGACAAAAACCGAGAACGAGCATCCTGTCGGCAGCAACGCAATATCAGCCGCTACAATACCTACCAATGTGTCTAGCAATGTCACTAATTGCTCCCCTAACCAGTCACCAAAAGCATGGCAGAATTGCACCCAGGTTTGTCTCCCCTTCACGCAAATCCCGCGCGTCCACGTGTAGTAATCATTTCATAACACACACTTGCCTTAGTTTTCTTTATGCGTGTGTTGCTGATGATTAATTGCTAATTGAAGTTCAACATTAGTCTCGGTATTTCAAGCTTGTCCAGCACGCCTCGCTTGGCTGATAGCGCGTAAACTGATGTAGAAAACGGCGATGTGCGTTTATAGCTCGCCACTAATCGGTGTCTCGTCACTTCGTTACGCCCCGTCGAGTGTCTCCGGGTGTGTAATTACAATAATCGTCTCGAATTCCACATAGCCGCACAATGACTCGGCGTCATCGTGGACCGAGAGAAGTGTCAGTCCCGGAAGCGCGGTCATCAGCGGCGCCTCGCGACCGCAGACGCCGGCGTTTCCGGTCCATCCACGAACGCCGTATGTCAATAACGCATCACCAACGGTGACGTTCGCCAGCGATCGCACCTACGTGACGGCCAACAACAGCTACAATGTCAGCAACAACAACAACAACGAGGCTGGCGGAAACAATAACAATAACGTCGGGAACTACGGCGCCGAACGAACGATATTTATCGAAGAACGAAGGGAAGTCTCGAAGGAGACGGGGCTTCCACCCAAGAGTCCGACAACACAGCGGTAAGCTTTACTGTTCAATGCATATTTCCATTTTGGACACATAATTATATAAAATTGAAAATCAAAAATTCTTCAGAATTTTTTTTTCGACACTGAAAAATTTTATAGTTATAGCCAGTGTTTTCTGTTATCTGGATAAAATTATCTAGATTCTCATCTAGATACGATCATTTGTTTATTTTATCTTTTGTCTATATAATTAAAGTATGTGGCATCTTTATCTGTATCTCAGATAAGAAAAGTAGTATTTTTTATCTAAAATTATCTAAGATAATGTAATCAGTGCGCACTGAATGCAATTTTTCTCAATACCGCGTATATTGAGACAAATGTTTTAAGCTCAAGTTTTAAATATTTTAGTTTTTTAAGTTTATATAATATATTATAAATACACATACATTTTATTTTTTTATTTTTGGTCTTTTTTTAAAAAACTAGTGTTATAAATATACGGTTTATAGAGTTTACACTATAGTAAAGTTTTTGTTTAATAATTGATTTACAAAAAAAATATAAATATATGTATATACTCTCTTATACATTCTTATTATATAATGTATTAATATTAAATATATGCCTATTTTCTGTAGTTGTCTCGAGTATATTATTTTTATATATCCTAAATTATTTTAAATATTATCTTAAAAGTATCTAGATAAAACACTTAACTAATTCATCTTTTATCTAGATATACTCAAACCGGAATTATCTTTCTTATCTGAGATACATGCGCGTATGTTTTATCTAATCTGTATCTAGATTATTTCAAGTTATCTAAGCGCAACACTGGTTATAATCTATACAAGATTAATAGATTTTTCAAATGTTACTATCTGCGATAATTTTAATCGAAATATTAAATGGAAGTAAAAACTTTCTGCTTTATGACGTATACATTCTTATTTTTTAATATTAAAATTTTTTATCTTGAATTTTAACGGGAATGTCAGAACTGGGACACTGCTCATCCGGGGTACCGGATATTTTATAAATTTTATAAAAACATTTTATACCAGCCGACGTAAAAGATTTTCCTTGAACACGATGAGGGATCGCAAAACGACGGTAATGATGACGAAGAATGATATTCGTGATTCTAGACGCTTGAGTTTCCCGGCAAGCGGGCCGCTTAAACAAACGCATAACAAACGATGGCCGCTCACTAACCAATCGGCGTCGTTCGACTATAGGTAATATACACGAAGAATCGCGCGAGCGAGTGATTCAATGTCGTAATTGAATATGCAATTAACGGCTTTAGAATTAATCACAGCGATGGTGAGCGTCGCGTCCAAATGTGCACTATGAATGTTTTGTTGTCATGTTACTAATCGCGCGCGTTGATACGCCCCGGGGAATGCATCCTACATCATATCATAGATAATAAATCACTTTTCACGCGATGTGATGTTATATAAATTGAAAACACTTCTACATTGAATTTTTTTCTTTTATGTCTTTTAATCTGAATTAGTGTCATATTATTTCATAATCTTTTTACTTGCATCTTTGGTGTTTAAAAGTTGTTTATTATAAATTATTTAAAAACTATTATCAGTTGTAATAGGGAAGTTTAGTGTACATACTTGATCGTATCATGATCATAAATGGCAGCCACGTATGCTAGCCATATGTGTGTTGCATCGAATAACATTGATTTCATGTTATTTCATCTTTTTACTTGCATCTTTGGTGTTTATAAGTTGTAAATGTTCTTTATAAATTATTCAAAAAGTTATTTAAAAACTTATTCAAAAACTTACTTTATGTCTATGCAGTTGTAATAGGAAAGTTTAGTATACTTGATCGTATCGTGATCATAAATCGCGGCCACGTATGCTGGCCATATGTGTGTTGCACCTTCGAACTAACAAGAACTCGCGCTTCCTTGCATCGTGTGTCATAGAAACTTCTCACAGAGCAAGTATGTTATATCGACGAAATAAACTTTGTTATTGAAGAACTAAAGTAACATTTCTATCATCCTCACTGAGAATTCCTTGGAGGAAAAATTCTTATCTATCCGTCCTTCTTTTCCTGCTTCTCGCTAGAGACGTTCGCCCCGTTTAACTTAGAGGCACTTCTTTCGCCTCCAAAATTCTCTTCCACAACGTGTATCACCCTTTTCCGGTATTTTCCTTACGATGTATAGCACTGTGCACGAGTGAACCGACACACATCTACCTGCACGGAAATATCGGTACATTTTCGTGGAATATCTTCTAACGTTCTGCGTTCGGTTGCCCCTTTTGCAGTAAGGACCGACCTGTTTCTCCGGTAAGCGAATCAACGATGTCGCAGCCGCAGGCTGTTTCGCGCAGTCCCGGAACACCGACCCACGTAGAATTCGCCCAAAGCCCTAAGGTAAGCATCGCAATATTACATTACGTTTATATTATCATCGTTGTTTCAATCACGATGACTGAGTAGCGGGAATATATAAGCCTCTCTTTAATATAAGCTTAATGTAAACTTTAATCACACTCAAAATGTTATTTAAACTTTTCATTTAAAACAGTTTGATGTTTTAAGATTGAATTTTTTTGTTGAGAAATAATTTGAAAATAGATTTAACGATTGAAATAGAATATTTAAAAATTATTAATTTTTAATTTCTAAGGCTCAATAGAATAACAAGTAAGACATGTAAATTTCCGAAATTATTGCTGAATAGAGATCGTCGTTGCGAAGGAGATTGCTTCTAAGTACTTATTGTATTAATTTATTTATTATTTACTTATTTGTATGTTTATAATTTATCATCGCACTGAGGATGACCAAAGTTAAGGTCGAAACGTTTGTTCAATGATTTGCTTAACGATTGTCCAACGAATTGTTATGAAGATTTGTTTTAGAATATAATAATATTAGCATGAATAACTGGCTTGGCTCATTAGCCCTCTTGAATAATTGTGATTGAGGATATTTAAAGTTATATACATATGTTAGTAGCTTCATTTATCTTGTTAGATATATTATTTTAATATACAGATAGGGGGAAATGTATTTTTGTAATAACTTGTTTTGGATTTTGTAGAGTGCTACGTCATATACGTCGATCAACAGTGGTGGTCAATCTTCGCCGCAAATCCAATATTATAGCTCGAGACGCTCCAGCGTTCACTCGAATACCGAGCCCCAGGAGGTAGCTGACGTTAATGTGAAATTCGTACGCGATACCAGTAGAATCTGGTACAAACCCAATATATCGCGGGAGCAAGGTAATTTTTAAACGAAATCACTTTTCTCTTTTTTTGTCGAATGATTTGGTTTCTTATTTATTATTGTAATGAAAAAGAAATATTATTTCAAATGTATTTATATTTACGATCGCACAAGTAATTTAAGTTTTATTTTCTATTTTGTAATAATTTAAACTTTATTTATTATTTCATTTACTACTTCATTAAACTACATTATTTAATCTCTTAAAAATAGTTTAAAAATTACGATCGAATAGAGAGATGAGCGTCATGAAATTTTTTTTAGCAATCTCGATGCTGAAGGACGCGACACCCGGCACATTCGTGGTGCGAGACAGCAACTCGTTCCCGGGTGCCTTTGGTCTAGCATTGAAAGTGGCTACACCACCTCCTGGTGCGCCCAGTAGTCCACGAGATCCTTCGAGTGAGCTTGTTAGACACTTCTTGATCGAACCAACATCGCGCGGTGTCAGACTAAAGGGATGCGCGAATGAACCTGTCTTCAGCTCACTCTCGGCACTGGTTTACCAACACAGTTTGATGGCCATGGCATTACCTTGCCAACTGCTGCTACCCGAGCCGGAAGCAGCCGCCAGAGCTCTAGACTCACCTGGTACCAATAGCACGCAGCAGCTTCTCGCTCAAGGAGCAGGTAATTAATTTATTACATTTTCACGTTAATTGATAAGAAAGATACGATAAAAAGAGGACCGCGTAAACTTCTTTACAGTTTATTTAAGATCTAAAATTCTGAGACATTTTATTTCATTTCTATGTAAAGCAGATTAAATTAACTGTACAAGATGAAGAAACCTAAATTTGATTATTTTTAAGTTTATACATTTTAAACATTTTTAATTTCCAGTAATTCTATTTATGAGTTTCTTTCGATTTATTAAAAAGAAAAGAAACAGTTTTTTAAATATTTTGAATTTGTTTTTTACAGCTTGTAACGTTTTGTATCTCTTTACAATTGACACGGAGTCCTTGACCGGACCACAGGCCATCAAGAAAGCTATCACCAATCTTTTCGAGCAGAAGCCTTTGCCGGTCGCCACAATTGTTCACTTCAAAGTCTCCACGCAGGGCATTACTTTGACTGACAATGCAAGAAAGCTATTTTTCCGTCGACATTATCCTACAAATAACATAAGTTATTGCGGATTGGACACTGAAGAACGCACATGGGAGTTCACCAGCGAAGATACCGGAAGACCACTTAGCGCTCAGTATGTTTTATTTTATAGCGAATTCGGTTGGACGCACTAGTGCGCACTGGTACATATTAAAGCCGTTTTACACTCATCTAATCTGAGTGTAAAAGTAAAATGCAAATATTTTGAATCATAAAATACATATTTTATCAAACAGCACAATAAAGTGTATTAAAAATTACGCAGTTTAACCGTTTTTATGTTTATATTAAACACACATCTTTATGTCAATTTGTGTACGATGGCTTTAATGTGCACCAGTGCGCACTGAGTGCGCCCAACCGAATTCGCTATTAGTTTCATATCAAATTCTTCTGAATTAAAAAATAAAGTTATACTATGTAATAAAATCATCAAAATTTTTTATGATTTGAATTGAGAACAGTTGAAAAATTTTATTTATTTTATAATTGTTTAAATTTTAAAACAGAGAATTATAATTTTAAACTTTTTAAAAAATTACGATAAGTTGTTTCAAGCATTAAAGTTTAGAGTTGGACAATTTTAATATTTATCTAAGATTTTATTAATTTACTTATTATTTCTATTTCCAGTCGCTGTTTTGGCTTCGTGGCAAGAAAACCCGCTCACAAATCGGACAATCAATGCCACGTGTTCGCCGAACTCGAACCAGAGCAACCCGCTACGGCCATCGTAAATTTCGTGAATAAAGTCATGATGGGAAGCTCCATCGCCAAGGCCAACATCGTCTAAGAATTGCTACTCGCTCGCCACAATCGCCAAGACTAACGGGCACAAATACCATCGTAAATTCGTTAACGGTTTCGCCTTTAAGGTTGATACCGATACATATCTTTAGCGCAAAAAAATGCAAAGTCCAATTAAGGACAAAGCGACTGAGAAGTTGGGGATAACGGGACGAATAATCGATATAATCGATTAATGAAATCGTTTTTCCGCTTATATGCGGACGACATACGTGGATCCTTCTAAAGGATCCGCGGAAAATGGCTGCACGGATTAATCATTATCATTAACCGACTACTCGTAATAAGTCTTCGTGCATTTCGTAGCGTTAAATCAGTAGGACATTCATGTTGCAAACAGTAGGGACGATATAATTATCGGTAACGCTGGGAAGAGGTCGAGGATCGCTCTCTTTGGAAGAGAACGAGGAGAACAAGAGGCGATACGTGAATCGATTCCATCCTCGCGTCAATATGCAGTCAAGATAAGAAAGTTGTTGTTATGATTATCGTTACTGTTGTGATTTAACGTAGCGAATAGTAAAGATATAATGGATGGTCTAAGAAGGGTAAGGTGGTCAAATAACTGCATTGAAAAAATTTGATATATGTAATAAAATAATTTGATTTTATTTAAAAAATTATTATAAAATCTAATGACTATTTTGTGTGTGTTCTTACTGATAACAAATATATAATTACAATTTAGTATATATTATTTACTATTTAGCAGTTACTGAAGTACGTACTTCAAGTTTTAAGGTGTATTTTGAAGAAATATATTTAAATGATATTCTCGCTCTCTTCTTTCTCTTTACATCATTATTTTAATATTTTTGGGAATTTGTTTTTGCGAAATTTGAAAGTTCATAATTTCGCCACCTTTCCCCACTTATGATACGATCGATCAGCCACACGCAAACTTACCGATAGCTCGTAGTCATAGTTGAAGAGAATCAACCGTGCTCTTCGTGCGATCTACGAAGAGCATCGAGCATTTTCGAAACGAGCGTATCTCGCGCGATACTGAGTGCGCTTTCGATTTCGGACAGCATCTATGCATTGCGCACATATAAATATGCATACATTTACACATTGTTACACATACTACATACACGTAATTATCACATGAATGATAACAAAACCTATGCTCGCGCTTTAATAACTGGTCCAAGCGTTATCAACTACTGATTTAGTCTTCAAAAAGTACTTTTTAATTTCGTTTTATTTAAACAAATGTTTTATTATACAGTTAATAATAAGATAAAAGAATTTATAGAGAAATTGCATAATCATAAAAAATGAATCTATCATTACGTTTTAATATTTTATTTAAGAAATCTAATTTTTGAAGAAACATTTAGGCAACAGAGATAGATCATTAAATAATGCGCGAGCATCGTAAATTCATATATTATCACGTTATACTTGAGACTCTCGAGTAATGTTTGACAGAGAATGTTACGTCGTTTACAGAGTATATTATACATCATACATATACACGTACACGCACGTATAAAATCCGCGTATCATGCTCCCTCGATATATGGAAAAATGATGTTATAAATAACTGTAAATATGCCACGAGACAATGTCGCCTTAAAAGAAGGTCTCGAGGAGATTCTTTGAGGAAAATCGTCGCGAGATGACAGTCTGCGACTGGAAGAAGCAATGCTACGTTTAGGATCAGCTCGAAAGTCACGCAGGTTGGGATGAATAATGCTATTTGAGGAGGAGTATGCACGTGACGAGGCAGTATCGCGCGTATTCTTTCGGTGAACCCATAGATTCTTGCCATTTCGGGCTCGTGTACCGTCGAGAGTTCACTCCCAAAGAGCACATCTCGACGGGCACGACGATGAGCAGTCAATTATTACGATCGAATCGATTATAATTGTAATTACGACAATACGATGGCGCGAGAGGACCGCCGGTGTCTGCAGCAGCTGGCCTTCCTTTTGACGTTATCGGCTTCTTCGTCTACTTTCGCGGTCTCTTCTACTTTTGTCTTCCGAACGAAGGTCGGTCGAAGCTTCGGCGTTTCTTCCGTTCTCTGCGAATTCCTCCACGGTCGAGAGAGGGAGGACCCGTAGTTACGCAACGTGCTAGTCAAAATTCGTACTATATATTTGATGATCAAGAAATAGGTTAACGCGGTGACCTTGGGAGCCCTTTTCCGGTATACTTGGCCCTTCAATGGCGGCGGGCGCGAGGCATATCACTTCGCGCTAACAATAAGACTAGATGTAAAGTGAATGTAATGTGTCTTATCTTGTGGATGATGGGCTCGAAACGACACCTCGAAACGCATAGAGACGATTGGGTGCCGCTGAAAGGATTAAGGGCCCGCTTGAGAGAACCGACCGTGTCTTCTTTTGCGTTCTTTCTTCTCTTCATCGTCCGTCTGCCCTTTCTTCTCCGTCTAGATTTCCTTTCATACGCGCCCGAACCCGACTAACAGCGTAACATTAATTTAACACTCAGTCATTATAATAATAATTATTAATATTATTATACTTGTTTACGCTCTATTATATTCTGTGTACGTTTGCGCAATAATTGTACCGTTGCGTGCCGCATGGGTATGCGCGTATAGTTGTAACAACAATAAATCATATTCACAGCGTATTTTGATTTTAATATCTACCCTGCTATTTAAAGCCATTCTTATAAGTATTATATAATTTACGTCAACTTCATAAATAAGGAATTATTGTTGCACTTAGCAAAAATTTAATTTTGATTTTTATTATACAGGGTAGGTTATTTAAATGGCCCACCCTGTATAATTAAAATTATGGAAGAGCTAGTTCAGTCTTATTATTTTATATAAATTCTATTATTTTCTTCTATATAACGACTTTAACTAATAAATTATTATGAAGTAATTCACAATGATTTATTATTCGCGTATGTTTCTCATCAATTACCATTATGAAGAACAAAAGAACTACACGTGCTTAGATTCTTAAAAAAGTTGTTTTAACTGTAGTAATTGCTTAAAGCCATTAGGTAGAAAAGTGGATTTAATACATATAGTTACGGTTGTTTGAACACTGATATCGTGAAAACGTGTTTTGCTAACGGCAAACTTACTGACCTACTACGCATCCCGTCATTCCAAACAAATTCATCGGAATACGCTTGCTTAGCTTGAAAGTGTCGTCTTATAATATTCTATTATTTTGTTAATTGTTAACACAAGGATTTTATTTTTTCTCTACATTAAGCATAGTATCCTTAAAATCAAAATTAAATGATATGATCTATATAAACTGTGATAACAGGGTAATAACAAAATTTTTAGAAAAATAAGAAAAATAAGCATCAATTTTGAATAGATTTATCTGAATTAGCGTACATTATACATACAAATCGCTATTATTTTATCAAATAAATGTCTATAAAATTTGAATTCTTTTTTCTCGAAAGATGAATAACTACCACCAAGATAATGATACAACATGTTAAATAACGTCATTTATTACTTTTTAGATTTCACTACTACCGCAAACCGCAACGTTATCAGAATCCGCGTTATGTTGAATGATCAGTCAAGCCGAATCGATTCAAATCACCGTAAGTCGACATCGATAAATGTATCCGACCTCTCTGACGCATTGAAAATCCCATCCATTAACCCCGAAGCCTCTGATCCGCTGCATGACTGAAGAATGAACGTCATCCAGCGTAGAAATGAAATCCCGTAATCTAAGCCCGTGAGGCAGAACAGTGAAACCGTCGTGTTTCATGTGCCCGTATGAACCAGCGACTGGTTCCGGCTGCGGGTTTGCCAGTCAACGAGGAACCTTCGAGACGATCGAGCATCCTGGCGCGATCGAAGCACGCCATGAGTGTCGGCGTCGAGTCGATCTTGTGCGTGATCCTCGGGGTTTCGGGGATTTTCATGCCATATCCGGCAGACAGCAGTCCGTATCGTGGTAATTACACGGTGACACATCCACGTTATGATCACTCGGAGGAGAAAATATTCAAAGAGGAAAGAGCTCTGGATGAAGAAAATAACGGGTTGGTGTCATTGATCGATAATCTGAAGCTTGTTGGACTATTCGATGAAGTTGTGAATTGGGTCATCACAATTAATATCTTTTAATATTTTAAAAGATCTTCAAAGATTAATAGGATTTTGTGTTTAGTTAATAATGGAAACTAGAAGAGTCAAATAAATCGACACTATGTCGTAAGTGATAAGTGTACTTTAATACATGATCTCTGGGAGATAAATATGATATGAAATTATAGATATTAAAGAAGTCTAATTTGATGATTTTTATTAAAAAGTTCCCCCTCCCTCTCTCTCTTTCTCTCTTTAAACTTTAAGTTCTCTTAAACTTTTTATAGAGAGAGAGAATTTAAATTAAAATTAAAATTTAAATTTAACCTAATGTTTATTGAGTTCTACAAAAAAGTGCCACAAATATTGCAAATTAAAATTTAGTTTTTAAATAAAAAATGTGGTTATTTTTTATATTAATTCTTACATGTTGCTTTTGCTAGGTAACATTCAATTATGTTAATTAAGATGTCGTTTTATTCGCCCCACATATGTTTTATCTGTTCTAATTTTCCTTCTAAGAGAGTTTTTCTAATAAAAAGTAGATCATAAGTACGATAATCATAAAAAATGTTGTATTGTTTTGCTGAAATATATTTAATGGTAAAAATACATAAATGCGATTTTATTCAAGCACGAGAATGGCGCTCTTTGCACTTAAAAAACACGTGACACGAACGTCAAGACATTGTTAAACATTTTTATAAATTCCTATACAATCCAAATATTTTTATAACACACACACACACACATTTGAAATTATAATTTATAATAAATAGAATAATTATTTTTAAATTATAAAAGTTATAAAAGTTATTACATTTACAAAGATTTATAAAACGATATTGTGTATTTTTTTGTAATCTAAAAAATTTTGTGAAATATTTTAATATAACTAATATAAAAGATATTAAAGAATATTTAACATCATAAGAATTACAAATAATAATCGACATATAGCTTGCAGGCTGCTCATAACAATCAAGAAATGCGATCATGTTGGAATTCCAAAGACAGGGAAGAAGAAAGACTCACTGAAGCAAATAATCAACTTCAAATCACACCCAGAGAGTTATCCTGGGATGATGATGATGATTACAGAGGATTTTCTCTATTTGGCCTCGTTGAATCTATGCTGTCCGTTGTAGCAAGCGGACTCAGCACAGTAGTGAGCAGTATCGTTGGTACCGAGAAGAAGGATTCACGGTCACGTACCAGAAGAATAAATTATAGAAATTATCATTTAATCAGGGCGTTTCCTAACACGGAAAGTCAAGCTGCGGATCTGCGCGACTTAAGAGACGCCGAGCCTGAAGACGTTAAATTTTGGTCCTTTCCAAATCCTAACAGGTTCGTGTTTGCACCTTTATTATAATAATTAATTATTTAATATATTTTTATGCTTATGTTCTTATAGAACTGCCGACATTATTGTGGCGCCAGATCTCGTAAGTGATATTAAGGACTATTTGAGGGATAAGAAGATCGACTTCAAAGTATTAATATCTGATATCCAGGTAAAAATAAATATATATTTTATATCCTTGACATATATATATATATGTTAAGGATATCGCGTATGTTTCTCATCAATTACCATTCCGCGATATATGATATATATTTATATATATATCCTTGACATATATATATATATATATATATACACAATATATACATATATAAGCGTAAAATAATTATTTTTAATTCCATGTAAAAAATACATGGAATTAAAAATAATTAATTTGTGTATTAATAAGAATACTACATATAGAAAATATTAATATTATTAGTAATTAAAAACACTGACTCAATTATAGTACAATAATTTGTACATAATTAGTATCTCATTATCTGTGATAATATCAAAAGGAAATTCCAGTGACAGCTGATGTCCATATCTAATGCTGACACACTTTACTTATAGTCTTTTCAATAATTTCTTATGGCATACAGATGCACAAGTAACATGAGAGTAGCGAATAAATCATCATTTATTATAATAAAACGGTAGATCAAAGGTTTTCGTTGCTGCATGTATTAATCGTTACTTAAGCGTCTCATTGACTGGCCGGTATATTAGAAATGGAAAAGAGAAATCCCGGTTGTCGACATGATTAATTGATGTAATTAAAATGCGACTTTGAGTTGATTGCAGTCAATAAGTGCTTTCTTTCTTTGATTAACAGAAGACAATCTCTTATCAAAATCCGAAGATGTCCAAAGAACAACGTGAAGACTTGGTTACCACTCAGGGTCATACGATGACATGGAAACGTTATCACCGATACGGAGGTAAAATCATGTTGCAAGATATTTTTTACGTCGTACTGAACTGATTTAATATTAATTAAATAGTTAATATTAATATTTAATACTAATTTAATGTATATGAATAATATTGTCGGACAAATATAAACTATTTTTGTTTCACTTTTGCATGTTAGAAAAATACTTAAGTAAACTTAATACTTAAGTAAACTTAATACTTAAGTAAACTTAATACTTAAGTAAACTTAATTAAGTAACACAATAAATTAATTTTCCCTTTGGCAGATATCATACGCTATTTGGAATATCTAGCCTTCAGATATCCCAAAATGGTAGAATTAATAACTATTGGACATAGTTACGAGGGCCAACCGATAAAGATGGCGAAGGTTTCGACAGGATTAAATAAAGAAGGTGAAAGAAAACCTGCTATTTGGATCGATGCCGGTGAGTTCCTTTTGTAGAACAGTCATTCCTTTAACACAAATAAGAAGTAAAATAAAAAACAAGTAAAAAAAATAATTGTAAATACATAATAAATTACGCGAATCAATATTATGAAAATAATTTCAAAAATTTTTCTTCTTGATGATTGTTCTTATTAACATCGTAAACTTTTATCATGGACAACATGTTGCCAAAATTATGGCTAGCCGGTTTTCACTGACATCGAACCCATGAATTCATGCTTCCCACGTTTTGCACACATCTCGTCCCGTTAGATCATCTTTTCGGTAAACCGTCATCGTCTTCACAGGCATGCATGGACGAGAATGGATTGGTACTGCAGTGGCGACCTACATATTGAGTCAGTTGGTTGAAAGAAACTCGAGCTACACGAAATTGTTGGATAATTCAGATTGGATGATTTTGCCGGTTGTTAATCCCGATGGTTATGAGTATAGTCATGTCAGCGATCGTTTTTGGCGGAAAACCAGAAGCAATCATGTGGAAAGTCAAAACGATAGTAGGTGAGAAAGAAGGAAAATTTTTCGCTTCAATGCCACAGTTGTATGCAGAATCTTAATTAATTGATTAACGCTAGTGATATTTGCTTATATGATGTTATTATATTTGTCGAACGATATATATATATGTTAAGAGAAATCTTAGAGATTAGATTGCTAAATGAGATTTTAGATTTTAAGATTAAAAAAATGAAAGTTGTATGAATTGATAAGCATTTTTATAATGCTTATTATATAATCAATATTCACACAACAAAACAATTTTGAGAGCCTTGCGTGTTGCTAAAACTAAAACAGTGCGTGATCTTCTTTTCTAGGTACACGCCTTCCAATTTATTACAGTTCGTAACGCATTATACCAGATGGTTCTGGACTACATGCGAAGGAGTCGATCCAAATCGAAATTTTGCATATCACTGGGGCGAAGAAAAAGAAAGAGGTGCCAGTTCAGATCCTTGTCACGAAACATATTCTGGGCCTTTTGCCTTTTCCGAACCCGAAACGAAGGCCATGGCAGATTATATTTTGGCAAATAAACAATATATTCGGTACGTTAATTGTCAAATCAATATTTAATTAATTTAATTTTACCATTCGAATACATTTTAAGTTTCCAATTTTATTGATATTTAAACAGTTAATAGTACTGATATTAAATTTATATTTTCAGAATGTATTTGACTTTGCATTCTTATTCTCAAATGTGGCTGGTACCATGGGGTCACACACGTTCGAAACCATCGGATTTTTCCGATTTGATGAACGTAGCGAGAAAAGCAATTAACGCGATCGCAAAAGTTCACGGCACTAATTATCAACTTGGACCAGCAGCAGAATTGATGTATCCGACTTCTGGTATATTACTTATTTTAATTTTAATATGCACTTTAGGTTGGTTTATATGAAAGATTTAACGTGCTGATTTATAGCCATTACGAAAATCAGATATCAAGATAAGATAATAACACTTCGCAATATGTTTCGACAAGGCAAAAGAAATTTTTCTCTGTTTGCAGGATCGTCTGACGATTGGGCTAAAGGCGTTGCCTCGATAAAGTACGCATATACGATTGAATTACGCGATCGCGGAACATACGGATTCCTATTACCGGCTACTCAGATAGTTCCGACTGCGCGCGAGATTTGGGCAGGAATCCGGGCGATCGCCCGCTTAGTCACCTGCAACACGTGAGAGCACGTTATACACTTCTGATGCGCATTTAGCGTTTGAACGTTCCTTTTTTAATCCGGATAATCGAGATTGGATCAATGCCCTTTGTGAGTCACAAAAGTTGTGTGTGGGTTTTTACCGTCATTTCTATGCAATATTGACATTGACAGGGTACATAGGGCATTCATATCGAGAAATCGACACTTGTATTGTTATCGAAATAAGTTGAATGAGCTAGAGATGAAAGATAAATTTATGTTTAATTGAAAGTTCGGAGATTATCTGTTATGATATCTTCGATTTTCGAAATACTGTAATAGATTTTAAATTTTCCATGCAAAGTTACGTTTCTGTATTGATTTATAGGAAAATTGATATATAGTTGAATTAAATAAAAAACTATATTTTTTAAGAACTGTTTCGACTAAAATTATAAGATTTGTAATTGATATAAACATATTTTTAGATATGTTTATTTTTGTACATTTTTTGTAGATTATGTGAATTATATTTTCATGTATACAGAATTATATTTATAGTTTAATGAAAAGAGAGTGTATAATGTACAATGTGTAATGAATGTATTTATTATTTATTTTATCATGTATTAGTACCGAATTCTTTTGTACAAATGATAATATATTAAGTGTCTTTCTATTTTATTTATTAAAACTACATATCAGGCTATTTAGTTTATCTTTGTCATTTTAATATAAATATATAATAAAATACAAAATACAATAAATAAAAATGTTTTTACTATGATATAACGATGGAGATAAATTTTTAGTGTGAATGTATACAGAAGATGGGATTGAAAAAATTAATTATTAAGAAGATGCCTTTTCTTTAAGGTACAAATTATAAAGATAAAAAAAATAGAATCAGTGCATGCTTATCTATGCGTTCAAGAAGAAGTTGCGTTATCAAGGTTAATCCAAAATACACGCTTACCTTATCACGAGATATTGCCCGTTATTTCGTAGTATATAAACCGTAAGATCTTGTTCAGCACTCAAGTTCCATTGAGCTAACATACCGACAATGTTGATTCGGTGCCTTTTAGCCGCTATTTTGGTATTCCAGGGTAAGCATACACATTCATTTTTGCGTCTTGTATTTGCATATATATATATATATATATATATATATATATATATAAATTATGTATGTATATGTACAGGGTGGCCCCAAACGTTCCAGCCAGACTTTGAGATTTTATAGGAAATTTAATTCTGAACAAAAAATTTCCTATAAACATGGGTCGAAAAATGCTTTCTTAAAAAGTTAGCGCCTAAAAACCTCTGAAATCACGGTTATTTTATACATTTTTACAAATATCAGGGAAAGTATGTATTTTTTAACAAAAAGTACCGAAACAAAAGTTGTAGAGAATCAAATTATCTTTTAAATGAGATCAAAATGATTGTAGTACGGTCCATAGATTTTGAGATAACCAGTTTCAAATGTACAAAAAAGTGTTTTTTTGGCTATCGACAGTAGAGTTTTTTAAAAATACCTTCACTGCATTGTTTAAATGCAATCACTACAGGAGGATGAAAGGAAAGCAGAAGGTGAAAAGAAAATGAAATAATAAGAAAATGAAGTTTAATAAATTTCTTAGAAAACATTAATAAATATAAAAAATAAAAATCTTTTTTTCATAAAAATAAAATAATTCTTTTTAAACTAAAATAGGTGATTGGAAAGTAAAATTTTTTTAGTGGAATAACCAACAAGCAAGATAAACATTAAAAATTAGCTGAGTCCATAACAGCATAAGTGAAGGTAAAAAGCTCTACCGTTGATAGCCGAAAAAACACTTTTTTGTACATTTGAAAGTGATTATCTCAAAATCTATGGGCCGTACTACAATCATTTTAATCTCATTTAAAAGACAATTTAATTCTCTACAACATTTGTTTCGGTACTTTTTGTTAAAAATACATACTTTCTCTGATATTTGTAAAAATGTATGAAATAACCGTGATTTTAGAAGTTTTTAGGCGCTAACTTTTTAAGAAAGCATTTTTCGACCTATGTTTATACAAAATTTTTTGTTCAGAATTGAATTTCCTATAAAATCTCAGTCTAGCTGGAACGTTTGGGGCCACCCTGTATATACATATATACATATATATATATAAGATTTTTTCTTAAACTCCTTTTCATAAAAATAAAATTTGTATATATTATATTTTCTAATTTCGACAAACAATATGCAGATTGAAGAAATGTTTTCTTCCAGAATTATTAAATATATGTTAGCTATATACATAGCTAATATATATTTAAAGTAAAAAATGATAAAAATATCAACCAGTATTTGACATTGATCATTCATTGATGCATCAATGTCGAATCGACGTCGACTCGACGTCAATAAATGATCAATATGAAATACTGGTTGATATTTTTGTCATTTTTGACTTTATCATAATTGTTTAAAGTTAATTGAGCAATTGCAAATATTTCCATAAGATTTTTATTGTCTATAATATATCGGCTAATTCTATATCGAATTGACACAAAGTCGAAAAACGCAGTATATACATATGTATATACTGTATTCGATGATATAAAAAGATGAATATCTAAAATATTGTGCTACTAAACAAAAGATTTATTTCTGAAACAATGTTACATAAAGTAAAATGTTTAGGTTTTGCAAAAGTATCATTATAAAAGAATTATGTATTAAAGGGTTGTTTCGAAATTTTTATAGCGTGTCTGGCCGTCCCCTTCGGCCTGAAACCCAGGATCACCGATGGTGAGAATGCCAAACCGGGTGAATTCCCTTATCAGATCTCTGTTCGATGGGGTATTCCACCTTTCATCCCTTTTAATCATGCCTGTGGTGGTTCGATTTTGAACGAGAGGCATGTCTTAACTGCTGGACACTGCGTAATGAAATTAGGCAAGCTTAAAGTTTTCGCTGGCAAGCATTATCTTCTTGAAGACGAGAATACCCAACAAGAAGTTGACGTTTCTAAGGCCTACGTCCACGCAAATTATCCAGGGTATGTCTATTACTTTTATTTGCAGCCAAAAATAAATATTTTGAAAATTGGAAATGTAGTTCTCCTTAAATGTATTTCTATGTAAATTATTTTGTTAAACAAGTCTGCAGCTAAATAAGAAAACAAATTTAGTATTTGTAGCATTCATTTTAATAATAGTAATTTAAAAGATTATATATGTATAACATATTTTTTTAAACAAAAATTTAGTCAATATACAACTATCTCGTAGCAATTGTATGCAACTCCGGAAATTATAAAAATATATTAATAATTTGTAATAAAGCTAAACAAAATTGTTTAACATGATTAAAACACACTTATTTGTAAAAATATCATAATATCATAACAGAAACACATTTTCTATTTACGTTATTTAAAATGTCATTAATTAATTTATGTAATTTATTAATTTACTGTAAAAAATTGTAAATTTAGATTATATCAAAAATATTAAAATTTATTTAGAAACAGTTCCAAAATATGGCAGATATACATACAGTATATATAGATTTAATTTTTTCAAAGAGTTTTAAAGTACTCATGTATTATCACAAAATTATTTCACAATCTATTCCGCAATCTATATCATGGCACAATATCATAACTCTTTTCGATAAGTGCTTTACAATCACGACTGTCTAACTGATAACGTAGCTAATACGTCTGAAATGTGATTACAATATTTTGAACTGAATTATATTGCTTTTTTTAGAGGTGTTGCTCCATATGACATTGCTGTTCTGAAACTGAAGACTCCTCTTGTTTTTAACGAGAGGATATCCGCTGTCAAGTTACCTGAACAAGACGAAGTACGAGTTGGAAATGCTGTGCTCTCTGGATGGGGCTCCGTTTCTAAGGAATTGCTTCCAGTACTCCCTAAAGTTCTCCAAAAAGTTACTATTCCCTTGTTGGATAATGAATCTTGTCAGGCTAAATTCCCGAAAGGTCCTGACACACCAAAAGTCTATGATTCACAAATTTGCACTGACTCTGTTGGGGAAATATCTGCTTGTTCTGTAAGTAATAAATATAAACTTTTTCTTCTTGCAATTAATCAATACTGCAACATTATAATTGCGCGATTATAAAGAGAATATTATTTCTTAATTTACTGATTACATTATTATTGTTAGTATTATATATTCAATCAATTATATATTTTGTTAATTTATTCCACAAAGCAGCATTGGTTTCTAATTTTGACCCGTTTAAAAATATTGTACAGTCACATTGTAATATATGACATATATGTACATATGTATATAATCTGTATATTATATGTTCAAGTATGTTATATATATTTATATTATATATTTTATTTCAAGTATTATTATATTTTATACGCTATTGATGCGATTGCAACAAAGAAGACTAGATAATTAAATACAAAATGTTTTCTTTGCATAATATCTTTATTAATTAAATATTTTTTTATAGGGTGACTCCGGAGGTCCACTGGTCCAATTTGAAAATAACACTCCCGTCCAAGTCGGTATCGTTTCATGGGGAGTCTATCCGTGCGGTGTCAATCGCATGCCTTCGGTCTATACCCGCGTAGCTTCTTACACTTCTTGGATTAAGACGATATTAAGAAGTTAATTAATATTAATATTAATAACAATAATAATACGTAATTATATTAAATAACTTCCACCATCTTTCACTGATTAATGTATTCATCAATACTGTATTTCTCTGGACACATGATTTTACATTTTATTAAAATATTTAAATTTCTAATTTATAAATTGAAGAGAAAATCGCTGATAACTAAAACTAGCCAATAAATACTAAGAACAACGGTGTTACACATTATACATAATGCTAAAATATTTACGCAAAATAAACGAATTACATATGATACTACAATTCCTATATTCTTTAGCTGAATCCTATATAGAATTCCTGTATTCTTTATCTGAATCCTATACAAAAAATCTAAAACAAAACACCGCAATACGAAGAAGTGACAATAACAATCATTATACAGTTTAAATTTAATATTAGAAAAATGTTATAGAAATGTACATAAATAATTGTACATAATAATATGTATAAAAAATTGCTTTTTTAGATATCATTTTTTTCTAAATCTGTTATATTAAATGATTTGTTATGTATTTAAATAAGTAATACATAAATACATGGCGTTGAATTTGTTTTAAAATTCCCTTTAATATACTATCTCATGATATTAATCATATTTCCATAATTAAATTTTCATCTCTTATATCGTTATTTCACTTAGCTGCTATTATTAACTAATACAAAATGTTAAACTTAAATATACATTCAACTTTCCATGTAATTAATTTGGTTAAATAAAATTGCTCGTATTATCTGCAATATACTAACAATAAGTTAAAAGTTTTACTCACAGCACGAAGTGGTTTGTCGGAAGAAAAAAATAAACAAATATTTCACACAAAAATATCTCAAGCTTTTATGCACATCTCCTCCATAATTATTTTATTCTTAATCTAAACTGTTGACTGCATTGGAATTTGAAACCGGGAAATCTGTTTTTAATATAGATAGTGTCGATAAATAAATAAATCAAAAAATAAATCCATTCGCTTTATCAAAAACCAGATTACTGATTTTCCGCATTTTATATTTTACAGAGGGATAATGATTGATTATAATCAGATAACGATAACACGAGAAGTTTATTTACCGGATGATCTATCATAATTGAATTGTAGCTTTGCAATTTGTTGAAAAAAAATCTAAATTTAAAAAATTGTTATTATTTAAAATTGGTTCTTCAGTCTTCCAAAATAATATTTACTTTTAGGGCCCAATTTTAAGGGAGTCTCCTTCAAAGAGTCATATCATTAGAACATGAGTGAAAAATCTCATACATAATACTGTGTCTTTTACATTCTATCCGCTGATTTTTTATTTATGAGAAATAGAACTCTGCCGCATCCATCTAACGGCGATGCCACGTACTGCTCGTGGGTGAGCAGCGTTGTTTCAACGTTGCAGCAACATTAAGAATTAATATAGGAAATTCAACATAGATTCAATGTTGAAAAAACATCCATCCTTCAACATTCAACATTGCAACGTCTCAGCAACATTCTTTCAACGTTCTGTGCTGTATGGGTTAATTGATTAAAGCTAAAAGAATGTTTTTATTATTGTCGTTATTACTCAAATAAATTTTATGTTTGATTAATACGTCAAGATCGTGATTTAAACAATATCGAAATAAATAGTAAATAAGAAAAAAGATTAATTCTATTAATATCTTTCATCATTGTTAAATTTATCGGTTTTTTTTTTGTTAAATTTAGTTTATTTGAAAGTTATAACTATTATCAGAAGAATTAAAATATGCTTTGTTAATTCTTATATGCATAATCCTTAACACAATTGTTTTAGCGGATATCCTTATTTGAATTAATGGTAAGTGCTATTTTCTAAAAAAAATTGATTAAATTAGGTAAATAAATAAATTATAGATATTAAATATAAAATATGAATAAATAATACATTTTCTTTTTTTATAAAACTGTGAATTGTGCATTTGTACATCAGCATATCTAGTTTTATAGAAGACATTTTAGTCGCAGATTTCGTTATACTGAAGCAAAAAATATATAAACTAATAACATTCTTTGTTTAAATTAGTTACGACGTGCTATTTGATTTAATATTTATATTAATGTAATACGCATCAAGTCACAAGAAAGATCTCGTGCAATAAAATCTTTCTTTATCATAAACTTACTATGAATTCTCGTAGATTAAAATAGTTTATCAATGCACTGTCATCATTATCAACGCATTCTTATTATATCATATGAATGCACTCGACCAAACGAGTATAAAATGCAGTCAATTCATTGGATTGACATCAAACAGCAAAATGTTTCTCAAAGCAGTCGTGTTCTTTGCTCTTGTAGCAGTGGCAATAGCCGGTAAGCCAATTCTCTTGATTTATACAACATATTTAATTTGCAAGTATAAACCTAGGAAGTTACGTATACTAAATGAGCACTAAAGCAATACATAAAAAACTTCTTTGACTTATTAAAGAATTTTAAATTTATTAACAAATAGTAATAATCATATTATATCAAATTATTATATTGTTTTATGGATCATGAAGCATGTATTATGATTTTATTTTTATCATATTATTATATATAATTTATTATACTAATCTTATTTTAATTTTTCTAGTCTTATTTCATTGAGCAATGTTTAATATGTGTGTGTGTGTGTACTATGTATCAACTACTGTGGCAATTTTATATATTTTAAACATTAATAATTCAAATTTTAGAGAGACCCCGAATTGGTCTCCAGATGCCACCGATCTTGCCGCCTTTCTTCCCCCAAGTGGTCGGGGGTGAAGAGGCACCGGAAGGAGGTTACCCATTCATAGTTTCTCTTCAGATGCTCTCACAGCATTTCTGCGCCGGATCCATCTTAAATGAACAATGGATCATAACAGCAGGGCACTGCGTTGAAGCAGTTCCTTCTGTAAATCTTCTTCGCGTTAAGGCTGGGAAACACAATATTGAAAGGACCGAGAACAGCGAACAGACAGTCGGAGTACAGACTGCTTATGTACATGAAAATTATCAAGGGTATGTAAAACGTTGAGAGAAAAGCAACAGATACAAACAATTTAATTAGTTGTTATTTGGTTTATATCCGTTTAATATATAATTAATGTTGTATTTATAATTGAATTGTAATTGCATATATAGATAATTTCAAGTATAATAGATTTTGCATTAATAATCAGCATCTCTATTTATAAAATAAATACTAACCAAAACTACTGGTGATGACACAGCAGTAATGTTGATATCCTGATTATTACTTATTGTTAGTATTTAGGATTAGAAAAACTATGTCTCAGATAAGCGAAGATGCGAAAAATAAATCTCAAGATTTAATGTGTTGCACATTTTAATAATAATCTACTGAATTAATATTTCTACTCTGTAGATTATTACTATTTTTTCACTTACACTGCAATTTTTAATATTGTAGTTTAAATATAATTACTTTTACAGGTTTGCAATTAATAAATGTATAGTTTTATATTTTATAATATATATTTTCTAATTTTCAGTGGTGTTGGCCCATATGACATTGGTCTGCTTAAACTTTCGTCTCCATTGAAGCTCAACGAGAGAGTACAATCCATTGAATTGGCACCATCAGGAAGTGAACCAACGGGAGAGGCATGGCTTTGTGGATGGGGCTCCACCTCAACTAGTAGTTTCCCGAGAATGCCAGATAAACTTCAACATGTTCAGCTGGAATACATCGATCGCGAAACTTGCTATGAGGCTGTCTTGGACCTGACGGGATCTTCTCCCGTTCATGAAACCAATGTCTGCACTGGGCCATTGCACGATCAAAAATCCGCATGCAGCGTAAGTTTCAAAAATTTAGTTAATAACAATAGCTTTGTTACTGCCTATTAATGCGGCAATTTAATGTATCAAATACTGAATACACTTTTAGGGTGACTCCGGTGGTCCTCTAATCACGCGTAACGGACAAAAAGCGATACTCACTGGAATAGTTTCTTGGGGTATTATTCCATGCGGTACTGATGGTGCGCCATCCGTATACACAAGGGTATCCAAATTCAACGAATGGATTGCGGCAAAAACTAATAATTATTAATGACGGCAATATTGACGACGTATCAGTACATATTGATGACGAATTATTATACACACAGAGAAAAAGATTTCTTTAAATTTAGTATTTCTATTTGTTTGACTTACATTTATTTCATTAAAAAACAATAGAATTTAATACAAAATATTATTTTATTAAAAACAAATTTTTTAGTTTTGTTGCATTAAACCATATTATTTGGAAGAAAAAATACGATTCTTTGAAACAATATTTTTCGCTGAAATAATATTCTCTTTAATTATACTAAATATTACTCAATGAAATAAAACATTTATTATATAAAAATAATATAAAATATGTTTGATTGAAATAAGAGTGTTATTAGTTGCAATTAATTTATTGTTTAGAATAACCATTGTAAAATTTGATTAAGAATCCAGAAGCAATTATAAGAAATGTAACATTTTTATTAACATACATACATATATGTTAGTAAAAATTTATCATATACATGTGTGTGTGTGTGTGTGATAAATGTTACTTTTAAATCCTTATAATATTGTAATGGGTAATGGAAATAAGTATATTGTTCCTTCTGGAAATAGAGTCCGCACTGGCTACACCGGTGGGTGCTGGGACTGTCGTTTTTGGGTGACAGAGTCCGCACCGGTGGAATTTTCAGAAAATAAGCCAGTGGGTGCTGGGACTGTTTTGTTCTAGAAATAGAGTCCGCACTGGCTACATCGGTGGGTGCTGGGACTGTCGTTTTTGGGTGACAAGGTCCGCACTAGTGGAAGCCAGTGGGTGCTGGGACTGTTTCCTTCTGGAAATAGAGTCCGCACTGGCTACACCGGTGGGTGTTGGGACTGTCGGTTTCGGATGACAGAGTCCGCACCGATAGACTTTTCAAAAAATAAGCCAGTGAATGTTGGGATTGTTTTCCATTTTTCCATATATTCTCGTTCATTTATTTGTAAACTGTGTGATCTCTTTCATTGAAATGATACAATACTTTTGTTGAAACAATGAACTTATTTGAATAATATAATGAAATTGTTTAAGTAAAAATTAAATTTAATTTTTTGCAAAAAATATTTACTTTAAAGATATACATATATTATTTAAAAAGTTAGAGAATTACATTTTTTAGTTCAAACATTGATTCAGTTGGACTATTCCAACGCATAAATTTCTTTAGTTTTAAGAAAATTTCTCAAATTAAAAAAAATATTTTTCTCTGTGTATTATTCAACGTAAAATAAATGTGCAGCATATATAAACCACAATGCTTTTTATTTCAATCCTATTTGAAGCAAAAATTCAGCAAATATTTAATTGGATTGGAAAGAAAACATTTATGATCAAAGTAATGATATTCGTGTTTTTATTATAATCAGCAAATAAACAGTCATAAACGATATTACTTTAAATATATATTTCGCTCAGCGACACTCGCTAATATAGAATATATATTCTAATATACAAATTTAAAATAGTTAAACGTTAATATATATAAAATAAAAATTGTTTTGGATTCCAATAATTAACATAAGGCAAACAATTCCAATATTAGACAAACAGTTCTTATGAAGACAAATTTAACATTATGGAAGTTCAATCAAAATTATCAAACTTATGCGAAGATATATTATGTCTTTACGGAATATTCAATACGCAGTATCACGCAAAACAAATCAACTTTTAACTAAATATATCTTTATATCTTTTAGCATATATACTTAAGTTGTTTTCAGATTTCATATCACTAATTGAAATTTTGTGATTACATGGAAATACGTTTATAATATATCGCGAAAGACAGCAATTTAGCATAACAATATACAAATTATAAGCCGATTGTTAAAAGTTAAGGATTCCTTTAGGTTTTCTCTCATATAATATATAATAATATATAATATTACATAAAGATCTCCTGTATAAAATTTTTGTTATCGTAAATGTACTATGAATTCTCGTAGATAAAAGTAGATTATCAACACATTTTCATTATTGATATCATACGGATGCACTTGATGAAACGAGTATAAAATGCAATAAATTTATTGGATTGACATCAAACAGCAAAATGTTTCTGAAAGCAATCGTGTTCTTTGCTCTCGTAGCAGTGGCAATCGCCGGTAAGTCAATTCTCATGATTTATACAACATATTTAATTTGCAAGTATACACTCAATAAGTCACCCAATAATCAGTTTAATAAATGAGCACTAAAGCAATACATAAGAAACTTTTTTGGTTTATTAAACAATTACAAATTTATTAAACCATAGTTTATCATATTATATTGAATTATTGTTTTATCGATCATGAAGCAAGTAGCAAGATGTATTTTATTATATTTTACATACTTCTAATTTTCAATTTCATTTCTAATCTGATTTCATTGAA
>NJRP01000010.1:529446-540049 GCA_003063835.1 Aphaenogaster floridana | reverse complement strand
ATTTTGTAATACATATTTTCTAATTTTCAGTGGTGTTGGCCCATATGACCTTGCTCTGCTTAAGCTTTCGTTTCCATTGAAACTCAATGAGAGAGTACAATCCATTGAATTGGCACCATCAGGAAGTGAACCAACGGGAGGGGCATGGCTTTCTGGATGGGGCTCCATCTCGAATAGTAGTACTCCGTTAATGCCAGATGTACTTCAAAATGTTTATGTGGAATACATTGATTTCAAGACTTGCTACGAAATCGTGTTGGGCCTGATAGGATCTTCTCCCGTTCATGAAACTAATGTCTACACTGGGCCATTGTACGACGGAAAATCCGCATGCAGCGTAAGTTTCAAAAATTTAGTCAATAACAATAGCTTCGTTACTGCCTATTAATGCGGCAATTTAATGTATCAAATACTGAATACACTTTTAGGGTGACTCCGGTGGCCCTCTAATCTCGATGGTTGGACAAAAACTGACTGGAATAGTTTCTTGGGGTATTATTCCATGCGGTACTGATGGTGCGCCATCCATATACACCAAAATATCCAGTTTCAACGAATGGATTGTGAAGACAATGTACTCAAACTGAACACTTTTTTTGGCCTCGCAATTCTGAATACGTGGGTCACTGTCGTCCGGGCCAATTTTTTCTTTCTAACATCATCTGGAAAATTCCAAAAAAATTTACACATTTTCTTTGAAGTCTGAACAAAGCGATAGAGAAAAAATATTTCTAAATGTTATATTTTTATTATTTTAAGAAAAAAATCTGGAATAGTAGGTGTTTTACATAAAAAATCATAAATTTATTTTTGAAAAAATTATTTTAAACAAAAATGCTTCTAAGGATTTTTAGTTTAGATATCAAAGTTTACGAAAGAAATACTACACGTCCACAGCTCTGAAAAATATAATTATTTGAGTGATCAAACATAGGATATTTTTGCAGGAAGAAATGCATTTTTCTAAAAAAAAATCATTTTCAATCTTTAAATCATATTTGTTTTGTATAAAAGTGAAAAGAAAGTTATACAGAATGCATTTAATTTAAAACAAAATATTTTTATTAAAAATGTTCGACTGTGCAGTCAGAGCAAATTGTACGCCTGTAGTCTTCGCAAATCGGCTTATCAATCGACTCATAACTTATCTTTATGAAACACGGTTTAAAATAGCGAAAGAAATAATATTTACATATATTTGTCGAAAACCGCTTGTTGAATGCTTATAAAGTGAACAGGTGGTTCACTGGTGTCTGCTTTCGATTTCAACTCGTTGGCGTTTGGCACTGAACTTTTATATTGTCCCGCTAGGTACACACAAATCCCCTTTCACACAAACTTTTTTTTGGGGGAATTCCCAATCTCGAAACTCCATTGATTAGAGTTTGTTGCTCTTGATGATGTCGTTGCATTTGTCTAAGATCGTTTGCTTGTCCGACGCTCTGATCTTGTCCTTTAGCTTCTCGTCCTCGACTATGCTCTTTATAATGAAGCAATAAGATTCGAGGCCATTCTTAGCCGCAATCGTTTCCTTCTGCTTCTCGTCCTCACTGCGGTATTTCCCCGCTTCGTTTACCATCCTTTCAATGTCCCCCTTGCTGAGTCGACCCTTGTCGTTGGTGATCTTATTCTCCTTGCCGGTAGATTTGTCTACGGCGGAGACGTTGAGGATACCGTTTGCGTCGATGTCAAACGTAACCTCGATCTGAGGAACTCCGCGTGGTGCTGGGGGGATACCGCTAAGCTCGAATTTACCCAGCAGATTATTGTCCTTGGTCATGGGGCGCTCACCCTCGTATACCTGAATCAATACACCTGGCTGATTGTCGGCATAGGTTGTAAAGGTCTGAGTTTGCTTCGTCGGGATGGTGGTGTTCCTCTTGATGAGCGCGGTCATGACACCGCCGGCAGTCTCGATACCCAGAGAGAGCGGAGTGACGTCGAGCAGAAGCAAGTCTTGCACTTCCTTGGATTTGTCACCGTGCAAGATAGCCGCCTGTACGGCTGCACCGTATGGCACAGCCTCATCAGGATTGATGGACTTGTTGAGCTCTTTGCCATTGAAGAAGTCCTGCAGGAGCTTTTGAATCTTGAGAATACGCGTGGAGCCGCCGACCAGAACAATATCGTGAATCTGGGCCTTGTCCATCTTGGCGTCGCGCAGCGACTTCTCGACGGGTTCAAGAGTGCCGCGCAGAGCTCCTCGAAACGAGCTCGGATGATGAAGGTGTAGAAGTCGATTCCTTCGTACAAGGAGTCGATCTCAATGCTGGCCTGTGTGGAGGACGACAGGGTACGCTTGGCACGTTCACAGGCCGTGCGCAGACGACGAAGGGCGCGTTTGTTCGAGGTCAGGTCTTTCTTGTACTTGCGCTTGAATTCCTGCACAAAGTGATTGACCATGCGGTTGTCGAAGTCCTCACCACCCAGATGGGTGTCACCGGCCGTGGACTTGACTTTGAAGATACCATCCTCGATCGTCAGGATAAATTCGTCGAAAGTGCCACCACCGAGATCAAAGAACAGGACGTTCCGCTCGCCGGTGGCCTTCTTGTCGAGACCGTACGCGATCGCGGCGGCGGTGGGCTCATTAATGATACGCAATACATTTAAGCCCGAGATGGTACCAGCGTCCTTAGTTTCCTGAAGCTGCAAGTCGTTGAAGTAAGCGGGGACGGTGATCACAGCATTGGTGACAATCTTTCCTAGATATGCCTCTGCAGTCTCCTTTATTTTTACCAGGACCATCGAACTCACTTCTTCGGGGAAGAAAGTCTTCGTCTCTCCTTTGTATTGTACTTGGATCTTTGGCTTGCCACTATCGTTTACTACGGTGAACGGCCAGTGTTTCATGTCAGCCTGGATGGTCGGGTTCTCGAAGCGACGTCCGATTAACCTTTTGGCATCGAAAATGGTGTTGGGGTTCATGGCGATTTGATTCTTGGAGGCGTCCCCGATGAGACGTTTAGTCTCCGTGAAAGCTACATAGCAGGGCGTCGTGCGGTTGCCCTGATCATTGGCGATGATCTCGACCTTGCCGTGCTGGAAGACGCCGACGTAGGAGTAGGTCGTGCCAAGATCGATACCGACCGCGGGTGCCTTCGCCATTTTCTCCGGTGTGGTGGTCTTTTTAAGTTGCTCCTAAAGAGAGTAAAAATTCGTGTGGACAAACGAAGAGGTTCCTCGTATGACGATTCGCAACGTTAATCCTAGGTACAAGTCCGCTAGGTACAAGTCCCCTTTCACACAAACTCTTTTTTGGGGGGATTCCCAATCTCAAAACTCCATTGATTCTTCTGGAAATTAATCGGTTAGAAAAAGCCTGGACACGAGTGACCTAGATTAAGGGTTAATAGTTATTAATGACGGCAATATTGACGACGTATGAATACACATGACGAATTATTATGTATTATTCAATATAAAATAAATATACAGCATAAATAAACAATAATGCTTCTTACCTATTTAAAGTAAAAATTCAGCAAATATTTAATTAAATAAAGAAAACATCTATGATCTAAGTAATGCTATTAGTGTTTCTATTTTATTCAGCAAATAAACAGTAAAGATATTACTTTAAATATATATCTCTCTCACTCGCTAATATACAATACATATTCTAATATACATATATTCTAAATATAATTAAATGTTAATATATATAAAATAAAAACTGTTTTGGAATCCAATAATTAGCAATATAAGACAAAGAATTCCAATATAAGACAAATTGTTACGAAGACAAATTTAACATTATAGAAGTTAAATCAAATTTATCAAATTTATGCAAAGATATATATATATATATATACATATATGTATATAATATCTTTACGGAATATTCAATACTCAGTGTCACGCAAAATAAATTAACTAAATATATCTCCAGTTTACATCTTTTACCATAAACATTTAAATGCAATAGATGCAAAACTGTTGCACTATGTAAGAAGTTGTTTCAGATTTTATGCTACTAACAATAAGTAAAATTTTCCGATTATATAGAGATACGTTTATAAAGTATCGCGAAAGACAGCAGTTCAGCATAACATTATATAAATAAACCAAATGTTAATAATTAAAGATTCTTTTAGGTTTTCATACAATATATAAAATACACTATCAAATCAGCTGACTAAAAGAATTACTATCCTAGACAAAATCCTATCCTTGTTATATTATATAACTATTGTATTATTAATATGTCATTTTACATTCTAACTGTGAACAATGAGGAGGTCCATTTATTTTTTACTCAGTATTTCTCTCTCTATTTATTAATTTTTAATATTGACTACCTACTGACTGACTTTAATTTATTTATTTTATTTATATGCATCTTCACTTTGTATTTTTTAACTCTTGACCACATTTCTTCTTGTAATTTATTTATTTATTTTTTGTTTTAACTATTGGACCTCACATAATTTGTAAATTTATTGGCCGTTTGCTCGTTTGCTGTGATTTGGAGGTGAGTTGTCTCACACACTTATGTCATCATTATCCTAATTTTGAATTTTTTGATGACTTACCATCACTTTACATATATATTAACTCTATAATTAAAGAAACGCATTAATGGCTACCATCCAGCTATGTAACTGTATGGAATAACGCTCTATACCGTTTGGAGTAATATGTTGAACCTTTTCACACGTGGATCACAGCAGGATACTTTTAACCAGGCGAAATATTATTGTTACTCAATCACATTTATACTGAAGAGGGCTAAGATGGCTAAGATGGCTAAGATGCTGAAGATGGCTAAAAGGTTAGCCGAAACGTACGAAGGAATCTACACACCTTTCTGATTATTAAATTAATGTACTAAATTTGTTGCGCATTATTTACTGCGCTGATTCCCATTAGCCTATTTATTATATATTGTATTTAATATAAAATATACAGTACCGTTCATAAGTTCCCGGACATCTTAAAATTTTGCAATAGATACATAAAACTTAAATAAACCATATACTTCTAAGTACTGTCGCGGATATTTAGAATCAAAAGAAAAGGCGAAAGTGCTTATTAGAATGACATGGCCACCCCAATCCCCAGACCTCAATCCAATAGAACTTTTATGGAATGAACTGGACAGGAGTGTTCAAAAAGAGGGACCTACGAACATCAACACCTTTTGGGAGTGCCTTTAAATAGGCTGGAAGTTTATTGAATCCAAAACCCTTGAAAAATTGATTAGGAGGATGCCTCTGATTTGTAAAGCAGTTATTAAAGCAAAAGGTGGATTCTTCACGAATCAAAGCTTTATCTTTTTTAAATAAAAGTCAGCTATAACCCCAAGTAGAACACGAAAGTCATGATGACGTCAAAATAATGCTAAAATGACGCCTTTGACATCATTTTGACGTCATTATGACTTCAAAATGATGTCAAAGGCATTATTTTAGTATCATTTTGACGTCATCATGACTTTCTGTTCTACTTGGGAACCCCAAGAGTTCATTCAGGCTTTCGTTTCATCAAAACAATGTATTATGGGAAGTATGAATAAATATGGTTCCATCAAATTTTGGACTCTTATTTCGAAATTTTTAGGTGTCCGGGAACTTATGGACAGTACTGTACATAAATAATACATTTTCTTCTTTTATGAAACTGTGATTTATGCATTTGTACATCAGCATATCTAATTTTATAAAAGCTATTTTGTATCACAGAATTTGTACAGAATGTCATATTGAGGCATACAATATATAAGACTATTAACATTCTTTCTTTACATTAGCTACAACGTGCCGTTTGATTTATATCAATATAATACACATCAAATCACGAAAAAGAACTCTTCTATAAAATCTTTCTTATCGTAACTGTACTATGAATTCTCATAGATTAAAATAGATTATCAACGCATCGTTATCTTTGATATTGTACGGATTCTTACACTCGAAACGAGTATAAAATGCAGTCATTCAATGGATTGACATCAAACAGCAAAATGTTTCTTAAAGTAAACGTGTTCTTTACTCTCGTAGCAGTGGCAATCGCCGGTAAGTCAATTCTCTTGTTATATTCAACATATCTAATTTGCAAGTATATACCCAATAAGTTACATTAATGTCCATTTTTACCAATATAGATTAACTTTAATCTCGGTTTAATTCACTCTTTATCTTTTTCTAGTTCTAAGAATTAGAAAAAGATAAAGAGTAAATTAAACCGAGATTAAAGTTAATCTTTTTTTTTTGTAAAAATGAACATTAGTGAGCAATACTAAAGCAATACATAAAAGCTATTTTGGTTTATTAAAGAATTTCAAATTTATTAAACAAATAATAATCATCATATTATATTAGATTATCATATTGTTTTATGGATCATAAAGCAAGTAGCAAGATTAAATTTATATTATTATATATTTTTAATTTTTTTTATTTTTCTAATCTTATTTCATTAAACAATCTTTAAAATGCTATACAGCAACTTTTTCTGTCACGAATATATATTTTTCAAACATAATAATTCAAATTTTAGCGAGACCCCAAGTCGGTCTACGGATGCCGCCGATTTTGCAGTCAATCTTGCCACCTTTCTCACCCCAAGTTGTCGGGGGTGAAGAGGCACCGGTAGGACGTTACCCGTTCATAGTTTCCCTTCAATACTTCAACCAGCATTTCTGCGCCGGATCTATTTTAAATGAAAGTTGGATTGTAACAGCAGCGCACTGTGTTCGGGCAATTCCTTCTTTAAATTATGTTTCCGTTCAAGCTGGAAAACACAATCTTCGGAACTTCGAGCCCAGCGAACAGACAGTCGGAGTACAGACCGCTTATGTACACGAAAAGTATCAAGCGGATCAAAAGTAAGTGAAAAGTTGAAAATTAACTGATACGAGCCATTCAATTAGTTCTTATTTGGATTAATATCTGTTTAATATATAATCAATTTGGTATTTACAATTGACCTGTAAATGTATATACATATAGGCAATCTGGAATATAATAGATTTTGCAACAATAATCAGCAGCTCTATTTACAAAATTTATACAAATAGATGCAATAATCAAAACTACTAGCAATGATGCAGCATTAATATTGATATCGTGATTATTATTTAATGCTTACGATTAAAAGAACACTGTATTAGATAAGCAATAGTGCGCAAAATTAATCTCAAGGTATATTATGTGTGTGTGTCTGTGTGTGTGTGTGTGTGTGTGTGTGTGTGTTGCACATTTTAATAATAATATTCAAAGTTAATATTTCTGTTACATTTCGATTTCTAATTATATTTAAACTAATATTAAAAATTGAATAAAAATATTAAATCTATAGATTATTATTTTTTTTCACAAATACTGCAATTTTTAATATCAGTTTAAATAATATTACTTTTATAAAGGTTTGTGATTAATAAAAATATTGTTTTATATATTTTATAATACATATTTTCTAATTTTCAGTGATGTTGGCCCATATGACATTGCTTTGCTTAAGCTTTCGTCTCAATTGAAGTTCACGATCAGAATACAACCTATTGAATTAGCATCATCAGGAAGTGAGCCAATGGGAGAGGCATGGCTTAGTGGTTGGGGCTCCACCTCGACTAATACTAGTCCGAGAATGCCAGATAAACTACAACATGTTAAGTTGGAATATATCAATCGCGCTACTTGTTACGCGGCTATCCTGCGCCTGACGGGATCTTCTCCCGTTCATGAAACTAATATCTGCACTGGGCCATTGTACGACGGAAAATCCGCATGCAGCGTAAGTTTCAAAAATTTAGTTAATAACAGTAACTTCGTTACTGCCGATTAATACGGCGATTTGATGTATCAAATCCTTAATGCACTTTTAGGGTGACTCCGGTGGCCCTCTAATCTCGCGTATCGGACAAAAACCGATACTCACTGGAATAGTTTCTTGGGGTATAACTCCATGTGGTACTGCAGGTGCACCATCCGTATACACCAAAATATCCAGTTTCAGAGAATGGATTGCAGTGAGAATTAATAATAATTAATGATGGCAACATTGATGACGTATTAATACATGCTGATGACGAATTATTATACATTATTTAACGCGAAATAAATATGCAGTATAAATAAACATTAATGTTTTTTATTTTAAACCTATTTGTAGCAAAAATTAAGCAATAATTAAATAAATGAAGAAAACATTTATGACAAAGGTATTGCTATTCGTGTTTTTATTTTATTCAACAAATAAACAGTCACAAAAGTTATTATCCATTCTAATATACATATTCTAAATAATTAAATGTTAATATATATAAAATAAAAATTGTTTTTGAATTCAATAATTGATAATATAAGACAAAGAATTCCAACATAAGACAAATAATTGTTACGAAGACAAATTTAACATTATAGAAGTTAAATCGAATTTATCAACCTTTTGCGAAGATATATGTATACAGAGTGGCCCACCGAAAACGAAACAAACATGTTTTTTGGCATTTAACCTTATTTGTTCGAAAAACGCTCGGACAGGTCAACTATGTTTTCAAGGGGGACATATTAATTGGCTATTTTTGTTCACCTAACTTCAACCCCAAAAGAGGGGTTAATTTCACCCTAAAAATTTTAAAGAGGTATCTAAAGGCGTACCATTTGGAAATCTGATAAATTAGCTTTACAATGGTATTTTATTTTTTAAATTCCGTTCATTATTTCTCGAGTAAATGCACTCCAAAAATTTGATATGAGTAAAGCAAAATAATTCAATACTTAGTCTGTGACTTTATCGTCAGGTAACACGTCTTGTTGTGTTTTCTTTTTTTATACTAAACATAAATTCCTTACTAACAAAAACGACATCACAGGTTGTTGATATGAATAAGGCTAGACAGTTCAGTACCTAGTCTGTGATCAGTTCAAGTGACAAGTAACGTGGTTCATTTTGTGATCATTGTCTTTGCAAATTTAAAATTATGGTTTATTCAATTGCAGAAAGGGTTGAAGTAATTGCACTTTTCTTTGGAAACAATAAATGTGCTAATAAAACAGCCGAGTTGTTCAATCAATAACATGCAGATAAGTATATCAATCGAAAGTATGTCTTGGAATTAGTAAAAAAATTTCGAGAGACCGGGTCTGTAGTCAACAAAAAACGAAATTCTCAAAATCCGATAAGAAATAAAGCGGTGGAAGTGGCGGTTCTGGGCCATGTTATTGCCGATCCTACGTTAAGTACAAAGAAATTGGCTGTTACGTCGGGTTTCGGTAAATCGAACCAGTATTTAACGAATTTTAAAACATCACAAGTTCTATCCGTACAAAATTCAGTTGCTACAAAAACTTAATGAAGACGACTTTAATCGCCGTTTACAATTTTGTGAGGAAATAAGTGAACGGGTTATTAATAATTCAAATTTTTTATTTAACGTCTGTTTTTCCGACGAAAGCTCTTTTTACTTAAATGGCACAGTCAATCGCCATAATTGTCGCTATTGGGCAAACTCTAATCCAAGGATATTTCACGATGTACATACTCAATACCCAGAAAAATTAAATGTTTGGGTTGGCATTTTTGGTGATTGTCTCGTTGGTCTTTTTTTCTTACGAGGTAATTTAACTGGAGAGATGTATTTAGAATTATTAGAAGACACCATTGATCCAATGTTAACTGATATTATTGAGAATGATGAGCATTATCTCGAAGATCAGTTGATATCCAACAGGACGGAGTTCCTCCGCATTATGCACTACATGTTCGACAATATTTGGATCAAAGATTTCCGAGTCAATGGATTGGAAGAAGAGGAGCAATTGCATGGCCTGCACGGTCGCCGGATTTATCTCCATTAGATTTTTTTTTGTGGGGTCATTTAAAAAATGAAATTTACGCAACTCAACCGGCTTCTTTAGAGGATTTACGACAACGTATTGTCAATGAATGCCGTCAAATCACTCCACAAGTGATCCAGAATGTGCGACAACGTTTTGAGCAGAATCTGTATTATTGTATGCAAGCTGGTGGGGGACATTTCCAACATTTACTACGCTAACACGTAAGTACTAATTAAATAAATGCTATATCTTTAGAGTGCATTTACTCGAGAAATAATGATCGGAATAAAAAAAATAAAATACCATTGTAAAGCTAATTTATCAGACTTTCAAATGGTATGCTTTTAGATACACCTTGCCATTTAAAATTTTTAGGGTGAAATTAATCCCTTTTTTGGGGTTGAAGTTAGGTGAACGAAAATAGCCAATTAATATCCTCCTTGAAAACAAAGTTGACCTGTCCGAGCGTTTTTCGGACAAATAAGGTTATAAATGCCAAAAAAACATGTTTTTGTCGTTTTCGGTGGGCCACTGTGTATGTAAAGATATACAGGGTGATCCAGGTCACCCGGAGGAGCCGGCACATACGTGTTCCTTATGAAGAACTGAGTCGAAAATGTCAATAGTAAATTGTTGTGAGGTCAATAGTTTTTAAATGGTGAGCCTTTGAAACTGTCCAACTACAGGGCGTACAGTTCGCGCCATCAAGTGCGGCGCAATCAAGCGGCCGGCAGGGCGCTTTGATGGGTACCGTCCCGGCGTTTAGACGGACATGATGTCGAACGACAAAAGATTCCGTGAAATATTTATTAATATCT
>NJRP01000010.1:469743-529149 GCA_003063835.1 Aphaenogaster floridana | reverse complement strand
CCCCCCCCCCTGCGGACGCCCATGCATGTAACTGTATGGGATAACGCTCTATACCATTTGAAGTAATGTATTGAATCAAACGTGAATCACAGCAGGATACTTTTATATTTTATATACCTTTTTGATTATTTATTAAATTATTGTACTAAATTTGTTGAGCATTATTTACCGCGCCGACTCCCAGAATCGCATATTGTATTTAATATAAAATATAAATAAACAATACATATTCTTCTTTTATGAAACTGTGACTTATGCATTTGTATATCAGCATATCTAATTTTATAGAAGCCATTTTGTATCACAGAATTTGTATAGAATGTCATATGAGGCATATAATATATAGGATTAATAACATTCTTTCTTTAAATTAGCTGCAATGTGCCATTTGGTTTAATATTTATATCAATATCATACACATCAAGTCACGAAAAAAAATCTTCTATAAAATCTTTCTTATCGTAACTGTACTATGAATTCTTAGATTAAAATAGACTATCAACGCATCGTTATCATTGATATTGTACGGATTCTTACACTCGAAACGAGTATAAAATGCAGTCATTCAATGGATTGACATCAAACAACAAAATGTTTCTCAAAGCAAACGTGTTCTTTGCTCTCGTAGCAGTGGCAATCGCCGGTAAGTCAATTCTCTTGTTTTATACAACATATCTAATTTGCATTAAGTATACACTCAATAAGTTACGTCTAATGAGCAAATGCAATACATAAAAAATTTCTTTGGTATATTAAAGAATGTCAAATTTATTAAACAAATAGTAATTATCATATTATATTAAATTATCATATTGTTTTATAGATCATGATGTAAACAGCAAGATTTAATTTTAATTATATTATTACATATTTCTAATTCTTTTTATTTTTCTAACCTTATATCACATTGAACAATTCTTAATGTGTTATACAGCAATTTTTTCTGTCGTGAATATATATTTTTTAAACATTAATAATTCAAATTTCAGCGAGACCCCAAGTCAGTCTCCGGGCGCCGCCGATCTTGCAGTCAACTGTACCACCTTTCATGTCCCAAGTAGTCGGGGGTGAGGAGGCACCTGAAGGAAGTTATCCGTTCATAGTTTCCATCCAATACCTGGCGGAGCACATATGCGCCGGATCCATTTTGTATGAACGCTGGATCGTAACAGCAGCGCACTGCGCTCTGGCAATTCGTTCTATAAACTTTCTTCACGTTAAGGCTGGAAAACACAATCTTAAGATCCCCGAGTCCAGCGAACAGACAGTTGAAGTAGTGAAAATTTACGTACATGAAGAGTATAATGTCCCGTCAAAAAATGGGTAAGTTTTACTTGAAACATTTGCTTCAAATAACGAATAGTTTGGAAAATAATCGCGTGGATTGATTATAATGGCCCACCCTGTATAGGCACTCTGGAATATAATATATTTTGCAACAATAATTAGCAGCGTTATTTATAAAATTTATAACAATAATTGCAATAATCAAAATTACTAGCAATGACGCAGCATTAATATTAATATCGTGATTATTACTTGGTACTTACAATTAGGAAAACAATGTATCAGATAAGCAATGGTGTGCAAAATCTCAATGTTTATTATGTTGCACATTTTAATAATAATCTACTAAGTTAATATTTCTATTATATTTCTATTTATAATTATATTTAAACTCTCTCTAATATTAAAAAAATTGAATAAAAATATTAACTCTGTACAGATTATTTTTTTTTTTTCACAAATACTGCAATTTTTAATATTAGTTTTAATAATATTACTTTTAAAGGTTTGTGATTAATAAAAATATTGTTTTATATTTTGTAATACATATTTTCTAATTTTCAGTGATGTTGCCCCATATGACATTGCTCTGCTTAAGCTTAAGTCTCCATTGGAACTCAACAAGAGAGTACAATTCATTGAATTGGCATCACCAGGAAGTGAACCAACGGGAGAAGCATGGCTTAGTGGTTGGGGCTCTACTTCGCCTAGTATGAATCCGAAAACGACAGATAAACTACAACATGTTAGGATGGATTATATCAATCGCGCTCCTTGTTACGCGGCTGTCCTGCGCCTGATGGATCCTCCTCCCGTTATAAATGAAACTAATATTTGCACTGGGCCATTGTACGACCAAATTTCGGCATGCATCGTAAGTTTCAAACATTTAGTTAATAACAGTAACTTTGTTACTGCCGATTAATGCGGCGATTTAAAGTATCAAATCCTTTTAATACACTTTTAGGGTGACTCCGGTGGCCCTCTAATCTCGCGTAACGGACAAAAACCGATACTCACTGGAATAGTTTCTTGGGGTATACCTCCATGTGGTACTGCAGGTGCGCCATCCATATACACTAAGGTATCCAAATTCAACGAATGGATTGCACAGAAAATTTTTATTGACAGCAATAGTGACGACGTATTAATGCATGCTGATGACGAATTATTATAAATTATTTAACATGTAATAGATATGCAGCATAAATAAACAATAATGCTTTTTATTTTAAACCTATTTGAAGCAAAAATTAAGCAATAATTTAATTGGATGAAGAAAACATTTATGGCAAAAGTATTGCTATTCTTGTTTTTATTTTATTCAACAAATAAGCAATTACAAACGTTATTAGGGGAAAGTTGGGTAAAACCGAGTACCTTTTTGCATTTGTCTTCGTACAAAAAATCGGAGGGCCAAAAAAATTCTACTGACCGTTAGTAAGTAGTTTTTAGTAAACCTTAATCTATGAGAAAATGAGGATAGTTGCCGAAAAAAAATATTTGGTTATCGAGGATAACAAGAAGAAGGCAAAGTACCCGGTTTTGTCCTACTGGTAGGGTAAAACCTGATACTCATTTGAAAGTATATAAAACACCGTGCAATTACAAAATCTTGATTTATTTTAGTCAAAATACAATGCCAAATGTATTCTATACATTGTGGTTTACACAAAAATCACAAACAAAGATCTCTTTCTCTACATTGCTGCAGGATTTATGGGCCCACTTAACATGCAATGCATTGTATCCAGCTCTTGGTTTATCTTGAATATAAATCGTTGCAAAAGATGCAAGCTTAAAAATTATAAGATGAAGATAAAGACGACTATTTTTTCTTTTTATACAGAAGTTTGGGGCAAAACCGGGTACCTAATTTTGTCCCACCTGATTGTACCCGGTTTTGCCCCAACACGAAGAAACTAATAAACACGAGAGGCTATTCCTGTCTCTTATACACATCTAGATGTGTATAAGAGACAGATATCACAGTGATTACAAATGATATCATTGTGATTACAAATGATTTCATTGCGATTACAAATTATTTTAGCAACGATTTCACGCGATTTCTTACTTATTTTTCTTTGATTACACTGATTACGCTTTTGTTTAATGTAAATGATTTCAAAATATATTGCAAGATTACACGTGATTACGAATTGATTTCACTATTGATTACACATAATTACAAATCAGGTGTACACTTGATTTCATTAGTGAATGGCCCCTTGAATAAACACGAATGGCTATATATACATTCTGACGTACACAGTGTCGATCAACACTGCGATATACTCTCTAATACGTACAGAATGCAATGCTGCACTTACTGAAACAATGCTCTGTATAGACAAAGTATTTTTATAATGTTCTGTTATCATTAGCACTAAATTAATTATTATTATTTAAGTTGTTAAGCTTACCCAATGTTTTATAGCGTTGTTTCAAACGATATGCCAATGATGATCTTTAATTCGATTTTGGATGAATTTCCGATATAAAAAATGTCTATTTTACCATACATTATTCTATTTTATCATAGACAAAAAATAATTTCTTAGTTGATATTAATCTGTACATTTTTATTATGTGAAAAAATGATATAAATTATGGTATAAATTGTAAGTCCACGCATAAATACAATAAAAATAAGAAGCAATTACAACAACGGATGCAGAATGATATCAATTTCGAGAACAGAATTGATGCTTAAAAACACCTTCTGTACAATGTGCCATGCCTGAGCGCGCGAATTTCGGACAGTTTGATTAGTCAACTTTAAACTCTTCTCATTTGAAAACTATTGCAGCCTCGACATTTTGGTATTAGGATTTTTGTCTCAAAATGATCTCAGGAATCTGTCTATAACGGGTGTCATGCAAAGTCTGAGACACCCTGTATACTATTTCGGAAACTGCTTATTTTTGAGAGCGTATACAATTTGCTTCATTCTTTGTTATAAAATTATATACATTTATATCCTTTCGAATTATGTTGTTAATGCGATAATGTTAAAGTGCATTTGCAAAACATAATTATCTCAAATAATAATAAGATTTAAATAATTATCTCTGTCCAATGTGATCCTGGAGAGAAAGTGCGTCCCGGTGATGGGAAAAGAAAAAAATAAATAATAATTTCTTAATTCTAATCAAAGAAATGTGAATGAAAAAAAACGTTGGACCTAACACTCAATATCACGCAAAACAAATTAACTAAATATATCTCTAGTTTATCTTTTACACCTCTTATACGCATATATACACTTAAGTGTAATAGATGCAAGACTGTTGTACTATGTAGAAAGTTGTTTTTGGATTTCATGCTACTAAATTTTGCCTTTTAGATGAGAATATAAAGTATCGCGAAAGACAACAGTTCTGCATAATAATATACAAATAATCTGAATGTTAAAAATAAAGGATTTCTTTCGATTTTTGTACAATATATAAAATAAAGTACCAAATCAGCTGGCTAAAAGAATTACTATCCTAGTCAAAATTTTATCCTTATTCTGTTATTTAATTATTGTATTATTAATATGTCATTTTACATTCTCTGAACAGTGAAGTCCACCTATTCTTCACTTAGTATTTCTATTTATTAATTTGTTAATATTGATTATCTACTAACTGACTTTAATTTATTTAATTTATTTATATGTATCTTTACTTTTTATTTTTTACTCTTGACCACATTTCTTCTTGTAAGTTATTTATTTATTTATTGTTTTAACTATTGGACCTTATATAATTTGTGTAAATTTATTGACCGTTTGTTTGTTTGCTGTGATTTGGAGATGAGTCGTCCCACACATTCTTATGTCATTGTTCGAAATTCGGACGCCTTTCGAACGTTTAAGAGCATCGGCGCTAATTACACTCATTAGCAATTACCTTGAATTCTCTACAGATTAGGCAAATCGTTTGATTTCCTTTGTTTCGTCGCTTGGAAAGAACAACAGCGATCATAAATACAGGATCTAAAGCAAAATGACGACCTAATAACACTAGCTTGCGAGATTTCGGCGTGTCACCAAACAGATGAATATTATCATAACCGTCAAACGCGTTTAATTCGAACATCGTTAATTCTCGAATCTTCGAATAACGAGCTAATAAAAGATCGACACCTTACGCTTAAGCACCAGTCGTCAGCAAGTCCGCGATTCCTTTGCGCGCTACTAGTTTTCAATCGCGCCTTCAGAAGATTATTCTTCATATGCGCTGCATGAAGTCGCATAAAGTGTATATAGCCGTTTTAAACGTTAATATCCGATTACAAATAAACTGTGTTGTTTTGTTAAGTGAACAATTTGGTGATTTCGTTTCCTGCACCCGAAAATTCCGCTCCCGCATTCACACGCTCGCGAACAGTTATTATTATTTTAATTTTGAACTTTCTATGATTTACCGTTACTTTACATTAACTCTATAATTAAAGGTACACGGTACTAATGGTTACCATCCAGCCATGTAACACTGTATGGGATAACGCTCTCTATAACATTTGAAGTAATTGAATCACACGTGAATCACAGTAGGATACTTTTAACCAGGCGAAATATTATTGTCACTCATCCACATTTATACCGAAGATGGCTGAAAGGTTATCCGAAACGTACAAAGGAATTTATATTAATTTTTTAATTATCTATTAAATTATTGTACTGTTGCGCATTATTTACCGCGCTGACTCCCATTAGCCCATTTATTCGCATATTGTATTTAATATAAAATATACATAAACAATACATCTTCTTCTTTTATGAAACTGTGACTTATGCATTTGTACATCAGCATATCTAATTTTATAGAAGCCATTTTGTATCACAGAATTTGTATAGAATGTCATGTGAAGGATATAATATATAGGACTAATAACATTCTTTCTTTAAATTAGCTACAACGTGTTATTTGATTTAATATATCAATATAATATTATATCAATATAATATACATAAATATATTATTATAATATTATATCAATATAATACACATCAAATCTATCAGGAAAAAGATCTCCTCTATAAAATCTTTCTTATCGTAATTGTACTATGAATTCGCGTAGATTCAAATACATTATCAAAGCATCGTCATCAGTGATATCATACGGATGCACTCGCCGAAACGAGTGTGTATAAAATTCAATCATTCAATGGATTGACACCAAACAGCAAAATGTTTCTCAAAGCAATCGTGTTCTTTGCTCTCGTAGCAGTGGTAAACGCCGGTAAGTCAATTCTCTTGTTTTATACAACATATCTAATTTGCAAGTATACACCTAATAAGTTACATCTAATGAGCACTAAAGCAATACATAAAAAACTTCTTTGGTTTATTAAAGAAAAACTTCTTTGGTTTATTAAAGAATGTCTAATTTATTAAACAAATAGTATTTATCATATTATATAAAATTATCATATTGTTTTATGGATCATGAAGTAAACAGCAAGATTTAATTTTTATTATATTATTACATACATATTTCTAATTCTTTTAGTTTTTTAAATCTTATTTCATTGAACAATTTTTAATATGTTATACAGCAACTTTTTCTGTCGCGAAAATATATTTTTTAATCAAATTAATAATTAATAATAAATCATTAATAATTCAAATTTTAGCTAGACCCCAAGTCGGTCTCCGGGCGCCGCCGATCTTGCAGTCAACTGTACCACCTTTCATGTCCCAAGTAGTCGGGGATGATGAGGCACCTGTAGGACGTTATCCGTTCATAGTTTCCCTCCAACACAACTCGACGCATTTCTGCGCCGGATCCATTTTGAATGAACAATGGATCGTAACAGCAGCGCACTGCGTTCTGGCAATTCGTTCTATAAACTTCCTTCGCGTTAAGGCTGGAAAACACAATCTTCGACTGAACGAGGCCAGTGAACAGACAGTCAGAGTAGTGAGAACTTTCATACATGAAAAGTATCAAGGGTAAGTAAAACGTTGAAAAGCAACATGTACGAATAATTTAATTAGTTCTTATTTTGATTAATATCCGTTTAATATATTAATGTAATATTTATAATTGACTTGTGAATATATATACAAGATGAGCCATTATAATCAATCCACGCGATTATCTCCGAAACTATTCATTATTCGAAAAAATGTTTTAAATAAAACTTACTCTTTCTCGAGGGGAACATCTTATGATGGATACACGTTTTTTCTAGGTGGAGGTATTCCTGAGATTTTAAGGTGATCTTTGTTTTTTAAAATGGAATTACATGATTTTTTTATATAATATAATTTCTCTAATTCTTTGATGTATAAAAGTATTATGGTAAAGTTATCAAAAAATCAATAGTTTATATTTATATTTTATTCTGGTATATTTTGACATGAAATATAAAATATCTGTGCAGAATACTGGGACAAGTTAGTTGATGTGAAAATAACATACAGTTGCTTTTCGAAAAAAATATGCAGTTTACAATATGCAATAACATATTTTTTTGAATAGCAATTATGTATTTTTTTATTCCAAATGATTTTTCTCATTATTCTGTGCATGAAAGTATTAAGGTATGGTTATCAAAAAACGCACAATTTACAAGACATTTTATATTTCATGTCAAAATATGCCAGAATAAAATATAAAATATCTGGCAAACTGTTGATTTTTTAACTTTACCTTTTTTACTTTACTTTTATATACCAAATAATTGGAGAAATTACATTATATGAAAAAATTATGTGATTCCATTTAAAAAACAAAGATCACCTTAAAATCTCTAAAACATCTTCACCTAGAAAAAGCCTGTGTCTATCATAAGATGTCCCGCTCGAAACAGAGTAAGTTTTACTTGTAACAAATTTTTCGAATTATGAATAGTTTGGGAAATAATTGCGTGGATTGATTATAATGATTCACCCTGTATAGGCACTCTGGAATGTAATAGATTTTGCTACAATAATTAGCAACTTTATTTATAAAATTTATAACAATAAATGCATTAATAAAAACTATTTGCAATGACGCAGCATTAATATTAACCCTTCGAGGCCACACTAGGTGGCGGCCATCCAGACAAAAATTTGGGGCGATATTTTTAAGATAGGCTTTATATATAATCAGTGTCCCTCCATTTAGAATCCCTAGTTTGAGTACCTCTTTCGAAGATTTGTGCAGTAGAAAGGCTTTGAGCCATGTCAGTTACGTTTGGTAAACATTTGCAAATTATTATGGGTGTGACGTATTTTTCTCTTAGGTAACACCATTTTTAACATAATTTCCTAAATAGGCGCTACTTAATATCGAATCTAAAAAAAAACGAATTTTTAAATTAAAAAAGTTATTTTTACAAATTTTATCCTTTTCGATTTTTTAATAAAAAATTGGGCGCACATTTCGGGTTCTGCACCATACATATTTTTGAACAACACCCTTAAGATGTTTCATGAATTTTTACAACTTTATTGGTGCACATTAACTGGAATGGAGACTTGAATCCGTCTGGGTGGCGCTCACCTAGTGTGGCCAGGGTGTATTAAAAAAAGAGGTGTGGCCTCGGAGGTTTAATATCGTGATTATTACTTAGTACTTACGATTAGAAAAACAATGTATTAGATAAGCAATAGTGCGCAAAATCTCAAGGTATATTATGTGGCATATTTTAATAATAGTCTACTTAGTTAATATTCTTATTATATTTCTATTTCTATTTCTAATTATATTTGAACTAATATTAAAAATTAAATAAAAATATTAACTTTATAAATTTTTTTTCACTAATATTGCAATTTTTAGTATTAGTTTAAATATAATATTACTCCTAAAGATTTGCAATTAATAAATATATAATTTTATATTTTGTAATATACATTTTCTAATTTTCAGTGGCCCATATGACATTGGTCTGCTTAAGCTTTCGTCTCTATTGAAATTCACGACCAAAATACAATCTATTGAATTGGCATCACCAGGAAGTGAACCAACGGGAGAAGCATGGCTTAGTGGTTGGGGCTCTACTTCGCCTAGTATGGATCCGAAAACGACAGATAAACTACAACATGTTAGGATGGAATACATCAATCGCGCTACTTGCTACGAGGCCGTCCTGCTCCTGACAGAACCTACTGTCGTTGATGAAACTAATGTCTGCACTGGGCCATTGTACGACCAAATTTCGCCATGCATCGTAAGTTTCAAACATTTAGTTAATAACAGTAACTTTGTTACTGCCGATTAATGCGGCGATTTAAAGTATCAAATCCTTTTAATACACTTTTAGGGTGACTCCGGTGGCCCTCTAATCTCGCGTAACGGACAAAAACCGATACTCACTGGAATAGTTTCTTGGGGTCTCTTATACACATCTAGATGTGTATAAGAGACAGGTGCTACTGCAGGTGCGCCACTCGTATACACCAAGGTATCCAAATTCAACTATTGGATTGCAGTGAGAATTAATAATTATTAATGACGGCAATGTTGACGACGTATTAATGCATGCTGATAACGAATTATTATAAATTATTTAACATGTAATAAATATGCAGTATAAATAAACAATAATGTTTTTTATTTTAAACCTATTTGAAGCAAAAATTAAGCAATAATTTAATTAGATGGGAGAAAACATTTATGACAAAGATATTGCAATTCGAGGTTTTATTTTATTCAACAAATAAACAGTCACAAACGTTATTACTTTAAATATATATTTCTCTCAGCGACACTCCCCAATTTACAATACATATTCTAATACACATATTCTAAATAATTAAATGTTAAGTATAATAATGTATAATAAATGTTAATATAAAATAAAAACTGTTTTTGAATCCAATAATTGGCAATGTAAGACAAAGGATTCCAATATAAGGTAAATAATTCCCCATACAGCACAAAATATTTTTAAAATATTTCGTAGAAAGAATGAAATATTTAAAAATAATTTACGAAAATATTTTTAGAATGTGTTCCTATGTTCGCCACATCATGTCGAAAAAATATTTTCAAAAATATTTTAAAAAGATTGCATGCAAATATATTCAATAATATTTGTATAATCTTTTAAAAATATTGCTTTAAACAATAAAATATCTGAAATCTTGTTACAACATGTCCACATTTAAACAATATTTTGCAATATATTCCTGCAATATTCCTAAAATATTTTTTAAAATTTTGTAGATATATTCCTGAAACGTCAATGCAATTTTCAGATAATGTCTTACATATTTCTAAATACTAAATTTCTAAATATTATGCTCATTAATTTCTTTTGTGCAAAGACATAATCATATCTCGCACTAAGTATTTGCATAAACCATGCACAAATTATGACATGTCCGAGCTTCGGTTATGTAGACTTTGGCTATATAGAAAGCTCGACATTCGAGAAACAACACCATCTAGCGACAGTCCTAGAATATCATAATATTTCAAATAATATTTTTCAAATATTTTGGAACAATATTATAAAACAAAAAATAAGTAAATTTTAAATAATATTTTCAATATATATTTCAAATATTTAAGATAATATTTTCTGGGTGGTAAAAAGAACATTTTTTAAAATATTTCTAACAGATTTTTTAAATATTTTTAAAAATGTTACTACAAAAGATTTTAAAACCATTTTAAAATATTGTTAAAACCATTTTAAAATGTTTCTTGCAATATTTCTTTAGAAATATTTTTTGAAATAATTTCCCAATCTTTTGTGCTGTATGGGTCTTACGAAGACAAATTTAACATCATAGAAGTTAAATTGAAATTATCAAACGTATGCAAAGATATTGTATACATGTATATAGGTATATATAATAAATTTACGGAATGTTTAATACGCAAAACAAGTTAACTAAATATATCTCCAGTTTATCTTTTACACATCTTTTACGCATATACACTTAAGTGCAATAGATGCAAAAATGTTGCACTAAAAGAAAGTAGAAAGTTGTTTTCAGATTTCATACTAGTAATGAAATTTTATTGCATGGAGATACGTTTACAAAGTATCGCAAAAGAAAGCAATTCTGCATAGTAATATATGTATAAATAATCCGAATTTAAAAAGTTATGGATTTCTTTAGATTTTCGTACAATATATAAGACAGAATAGCAAGTCAGCTGGTTAAAGGACTTATTATCCTAGTCAAAATTCTCCAATCAATTTTACACACATATTTGGCAACTTTATTACATCGTCTTGCTAAACTTCCGTAATTACTTGTATTACGGTAACCGCTTTCTTTGCCGTCAGAATAATGTAACGACTAACGAGCTGAAAGAATGAAACCGTATTTGCTAGTGTCTCGCAGTTCGATATTTGATTTTGAGCAGAGCCTTAGCCTCCCCCCCCATAACGATCGTATATGCCAATTGTGACTACGTAAATCATTACGAAATTTGGGTACCACACGAATTAAACGTAAAGAATTTAACGAACCGCATTTCTATCTGTGATTTGTTGCTGAAGCGCAACGAAGACATTCCATTTTTAAAACAAATGGTGACAGGTGATGAAAAGTGGATCATATACAATATAATGTCAAACGTAAAACATCCTGGACAAAAAGAAACAATACATTATTAATCACTCCAAAAAATGATCCTTATCAAAAGAAAGTTATGTTGTGTATAATGGTATTGAAAGGATGTTTTAATTGTGTATTACGAACTCTTACCAAACAACCACACGTTTAACTCTAATAAATTTTGCTCACAACTAGACAAATTAAAAACAGCAATCGTCGAGAAGCGTCCAGAATTGATCAATATAAAGGCGTCGTACTCCATCAAGACGATGCCAGATCTCACTTTTCTCTCTTTGACTACTTCCTAAAAATTAGTGGAATTTTGTTGGGATGTTCTACCTCACCCACCATACTTACCCGATCTTACACCATCCGATTATTATTTATTCTGGTCTTTGCAGAATTCTCTTAATGGAAAAAAATTTCAAAATCTGGAGGCCTGTAAAGCTCACTTAGAAATATTTTTTATTGAGAAAAGTAAAAAGTTCTTCGAGAATGGAATAATGAAGCTGCCTGAAAGATGACAGAAGTGATCGAACAAAATGGTCAATACATTGTTTAGGTGAGTTTTACTATTATATATAAAATTGTTTTTAAATTTTTAGAAAAAAAAACTAGAAGAATTTTTGGCCAACCCAATAATACAAAAAATTTACCTTAAATCTACATTCTTCTTTCCATGTAATTAATTTGGTTAAGTACAATTGCTGGTATTATCTGCAGTGTACTGAGTTAAAAGATTTGCTCACAGCACAAAGTGATTTTTTGGAACAGAGAAATAAACAAATATTTCACACATTTCAAGTTTTTATGCATATCCCCTCCATAATTATTTTATTCTTAATTTAAACTGTTGATTACATTGGAATTTGAAATCAGGAATTCCGTTTTATCACAGATAATCTAGAGTAAACATATCAAAAAATAAATCCATTCGCTCTATCATAAACCAGATTATTGGTTTTCCGTATGCACTTTATTGAGGGATAATGATTGATTATAATCAGATAACAATAACACGAAATGTTTATCTATCGGATGATCCATCATAATTGAATTGTAGCTTAATTGATTAAAGCTAAAAAAATGCTTTATTGTTATTACACAAATAAATTTAATGTTTGTTTAGTACGACAAGATCATGATTTCAACAATATCGAAATAAATAATAAATAAGAAGAAAGATTAATTCGATTAATAATATCTTTCATCACTGTTGATGAAATTCATTTTCTTTTTGTTAAATTTAATTTCTTTCGAAGTTATAACTAGTATCACACAGAATAATTAAAATGTTTTATTATTTTTTATATGCATTTCTTAAAACAATTGTTTTAATGGATATCCTTATTTAACTTATTGATGAGAGCTATTTCCTGAAAAAGATTAATTAAATTTAGTTAATAAATAAATTATATTTTAAATATAAACTATACATAAGTAATACATTTTCTTTTTTTATAAACCTGTGACTTATGCATTTGTACATCAGCACATTTAACTTCATAGAAGCCATATTTTGTCACAGAATTTGTATAGATTTTGTCACATTGAGGCATGCAATATATAGGATTAGTAACATTCTTTGTTTAAATGAGTTACGACATTTGATTTTATATTTATATCAATATAATACACATGAAGTCACAAAGAAGATCTCGTCTGCAATAAAATCTCTCTTATCGTAAACGTATTATGAATTCGTATGTATTGAAATAGATTATTATCAACGCATCGTTATCATTGATATCATACAGATGCACTCGACGAAACGAGTATAAAATGCAATCAATTCATTGAAATGACATCAAACAGTAAAATGTTTCTCAAAGCAATCGTGTTATTTGCTCTCGTAGCATTGGCAATCGCCGGTAAGTAATTTTCTTGATTTATACAAAATATATAATTTGTAAATGTAAATCCAGTAAGTTACGTTCAAAAACTGGGCACTAAAGCAATGGATAACAAACTTCTTTTGTTTATTAAACAATTTCAAATTTATTAAACAATTAGTAATTTAATTATCATGTTGTTTTATGGATTATAAAACAAGTAACAAGATTTAATTTTTATTACATTATTATATATTTTTAATTTTATTTAAATTATTATAATCTTATTTCATTGAGCATTTTTTAATGAGCTATACAGCAACTTCTTCTGTCACGAATATACATTTTTTTAAATATATTAATAATTCAAATTTTAGCGAGACCCCGACTCGGTCTGCGGATACCGCCGATCTTGCCGCCTTTCTCACCCCAAGTTGTCGGGGGTGAAGAGGCACCGGTAGGACGTTACCCGTTCATAGTTTCCCTTCAATACGGCTCCCAGCATTTCTGCGCCGGATCCATCTTAAATGAACAATGGATCATAACAGCAGGGCACTGCGTTCAAGCAGTTCCTTCGATAACCTCTCTTCGCGTTAAGGCTGGAAAACACAGTCTTCGAAAGACTGAGGACAGCGAACAGACAGTCGGAGTAGTGCAAACTTACGTACATGAAAAATATCAAGGGTAAGTAAAATGTTGAAAGCAACAGGTACGAATAATTTAATTACTTCTTATTTGGATTAATATCCATTTAATATAAAATCAATGTTGTATTTATAGTTGATTTGTAATTGTATATGTAGGCAATCTAGAATATAATAGATTTTGCATTTAATCAGCAGCTGTATTTATAAAATTAATACAAGAATCGAAATTATTAATTATGACGCAGCATTGATATTGAAATTGTTATGTATTATTATTTCGTACTTACGATTTAAGAGAAAAATTATGTCTCAGATAAATAATGATGCACAAAATAAATCTTAAGATTTATTATGTTACACATTTTAATAATAATCTGCAGAGCTAATAGAAATATTAACTCTGTAGATTATTATGTTTTTACTAATACTGCAATTTTTATTAGTTTAAATATAATTACCTTTAAACGTTTGTAATATTAAATATATATAGTTTTATGTTTTGCAAAATATATTTTCTAATTTTCAGTGGTGTTGGCCCATATGACATTGGTCTGCTTAAACTTTCGTCTCCATTGAAGCTCAACGAGAAAGTACAATCCATTGAATTGGCACCATCAGAAAGTGAACCAACAGGAGAGGCATGGCTTTGTGGATGGGGTTCTACCTCGACTAGTTCTTTCCCGGATATGCCAGATAAACTTCAACATGTTAAGATGGTGTATGTCGATCGCCAAACTTGCTACGAGGCCATCTTGGGCCTGACAGGATCTTCTCCCGTTCATGAAACCAATGTCTGCACTGGGCCATTATACGACCAAATTTCCGCATGCAGCGTAAGTTCCAGACATTTAGTTAATAACAATGGCTTTGTTACTGCTTATTAATGCAGCTGTTTAATATATCAATCCTTAAATACCCTTTTAGGGTGACTCTGGTGGCCCTCTAATCTCGCGTAACGGACAAAAACCGCTACTCACTGGAATAGTTTCTTGGGGTATTATTCCATGTGGTAGTGCAGGTGCGCCATCCGTATACACTAAGGCATCCAAATTCAACGATTGGATTGCGCAGAAAACCAATAATTATTAATGACGGCAATATTGACGACGTATCAATGCATACTGATGACGAATTATTATACATTATTCAACGGAAAATAAATATGCAGCATAAATAAACAATAATGTTTTTTATTTGAAGCAAAGTTAAGCAATAATTTAATTGGATAAAGAAAACGTTTATGACAAAAGGTAATGCTATTCGTGTTTTTATTTTATTTAACAAACAGTCAATACACGTTATTACTTTAAATATGTGTATATCTCTCTCAGCGACACTCGCTAACATACAATATATATTCTAATATACATATTCTAAATAGTTAATTGTTAATATATATAAATTAAAAACCGTTTTGGAATCCAATAATTAGCAATATAAGACAAAAATTCCAATATATGGCAAATAATTGTTACGAAGACAAATTTAACAGTATAGAAGTTGAATCGAAATTATTAAACTTATGCAAAAATATATTATATCTTTACGGAATATTTAATACTCAGTGTCACGCAAAACAAGTTAACTAAATATATCTTTTTCACATATACATTTAAGTGCAATAGATGCGAAACTGTTGCACTACGAAAAAGTTGTTTTCAGATTTCATACTACTAATTAAAATTTTGCGATTACATTGGGATACGTTTACAAAGTATCGCGAAAGACAGCAGTTCTGCATAATAATATACAAATAATTAGAATGTTAAAAGTTAAGGATTCCTCTTTCGGTTTTTGTACAATATATAAAATACAGCACCAAGTCAACTGGCTAAAAAACTTACTATCCTAGTCAAAATTCTCCAATCAATTTTACACATATATTTGGCAATCTGATTACGTCGTCTTGCTAACTTCCGTCATTACTTGTATTGCGGCAACCGCTTCCTTTGCCGCCGAAATAATGTAACGAGCTGGAAGAATGAAGCCATATCTGCCAGTGTCTCGCAGTTCGATCGTATATGCATATTTGATTTTGAGCAGAGCCTTAGCCCAGTCGTCAGAACCGCCCGCAGCAGGATACAACGTTATAGCGCTATTTCCGACGGTATATACGCTTTTATCATTTGTTGCCTTCTTTATGCTTTCCGCCATTTGATTCCCTACATGGTTGAGATCCATGTAATCAGGTGTCACACGTCGGTCATATCCCCAAGGATAAAGTATGTACTGTCCATACGAATGAAAAGACAAATAAACCTGCAAGAGAAAAATAATATAATGCCACAGTGTGAAATATTTCAAAATTTAATGTTAACATGTGATTTAATATTTCATAATAATATTGGATTGTTCGTGAATTGATTAATATAAAGTACCATGATTATTATATATATTTTTTGTGAGATATTTTAAATTAAAAATTTTATATGGTTCAACTACTAATAATTATTATGTTTAAAATATTAATTTAAGGTTAATTCTTTGTAGCATTATAATTTTTATGATTTGATGTATTTTTCCAAAGCAACGCGAATAGAACAATGCAAATAAAGCGAATAAAAACTCGTGAATTTTTATGAAAAATTTTTCAACTAACTTTGAAATTTGCTGAACTGGCTTCGAAAAAATTTCGAATGGCGTCGGTTTCTGGCTCGGAGAATGGTCCTGTGCCTGGATACGTGTCATGACACATATTCATGCTCGTTCCCTTTCCACCCCAGCGATAGCCAAAGTTTCTATTCAAGTCTACGCCTACGCAATTGTTGCCTTTCTTTCTATTCTTTCTCCATAAACGATCGGAAACGAAGGTATGTTCGTATCCATCCGGATTAGCAACTGGTAGAATGTAATAGTCCGTTTCCAGAGATTCGCTGTTTTCAACCAGATAATCAATGACATACGTCACAGCTGCCGGAGATATCCATTCCCTAGCATGAATGCCACCATCGATCCAGAGCGCAGGTGCGTTCGGCTTACCGTTACTAATTCTTAAAACCTTAACATTTAAAAAAGAATCTTATAACGTTAGAATTTTTCATCAGTATCGAAGTATAGATGGCAAAAGAGATGTGGATGATTACCTTAAGAGGCCGACCTTCGATGGAATGACCGATGGTCTGAACGGAACAGACATCAGGATAAGTGTCCGCGAGGTAATCCAAGTAGCCAAGAATATCATCTAGGCGATGATAGCTGGTCCATTCCATGCGATGACCTGACGGATATACCTTCAAGATTATTCAGAGATTGCACGTTCCGTGCCCTCGTGCGCCTGAGTAACAACCGCTTCGTAGATTCAGCTCGATACAATATAAAGCAAGTATTTCTTCTTTTCAATTATCATCTTATAAAATGTGTAATATTTCGGTACACACACATACACCTACATTATGTACATCTGATATATCATCCTGAATGGACGAAGCGGATTATGTGCGTCTGAGAAAGCTCACCCCTAAAACGCCAAGGACCACCTCCACCATGTATACTAGCTACAGGATAACGAAGAGGACGAGGACGTGGATACCTACTTCTGACTCCCTGCCACCAAGCGTAACGAGCTATAAAAAATTACTGAAAACCTCACTTCGGTAACGGAAGCGATGCGCCTATTATAATAATTCCCAAATGCTTATATTTATTCCAACAGCTTAACTTGCGTTTCAACGACTTTCCGATTTTTCAAAACAATATTGTTTGCAAACGTAAGTAATTTCCCGGCACGAATCGAAAAAAAACCAATCATCGAGTTCGTCCTGGATAACGGCATCGAGATCAGATCGACCGACTATGCAAACGACCGCAGAAAACGTCGAAACACCGCGGAACGCCTGTACGTGCGAAGACTACGCGTGTGTTTTATACACGCCTTACAAGTAAAGTATAACTGTTAATGTCAATCAGCATTGAAGCGGAACCGGGTTACCAAGTGGGATTCACTCGAGGCCGATAACCTCGATTCGTTTTCAACTGTTTCCCTTTGAAAATGAACAGAATTGGATAATAATTTGAAGTAATTTATTAAGGCATTAATATTCTTTTTTAGAATATATATATATGTATTTTCTCTCCAGTTTATGGTTTTTATAATATCTCTCACATACATATACACACATACATGCATTATCAAACAGCACAATTTTTCAATGATGATATATAAATGATAATAAAATGTATCAATAATCTTTACAGAGAGTATATTAGACCAATTGTCTCTCTTAATTTTATTGAAATAATAAATAAACATTTTATCGAGTATGTTACTTATACCGACCGTTAGAACATACCAAGTTTTTATATACATATAAAAAGTTTAACCTACAAGTGTTTTTATATTCTTTACATAATATGTCTTAATTATATTACAACTATAATAATTTAGTCAAATTATGCAAAATAATGAAGAATATTTAATTAGAACAATAGAATGTTCTTAGCAGTATTAATTCTCCAAGAATTTATTTTAATTATTTAGTTTGCAATTTTAAAATAAATAATAAATTAAATAAATATAGATTATTTAAATTAATTAATCTAGTCCAAAATTAAGAACAAACTGTAACTTGTAAGGAATCACTTTCGAATTTCCAAATAAGGATTATCGATTCATTTTCATTAGCGTGACCGACTAAAGTAACCAAACAATAGCTTCCGTGACTTTCATGAGTGTCAATAAAACAAGTCTAATAATAAGGTGACTGCTTCTTTTTTATTATTAATGCGATTGTCAACAAGTAAAGAAAAGTGATAAATAGCGATGCCGAAGCATAAACGGTAAGCAGCGATTAATTAATCCTGCATAAGCTCTTAATAAGAAAGTTATAAAAAACATTTAACGATGCATAAACATATCAATAAATGTTACTTTACTTTAAATAATATCATTATCACTATTTGACTTTTAAAAAAATCTTTATCCTTTGAATGATTGGAATAATTTTACACTATATTAATTAAAAAATTATAAAGTTTAATTAATATGATTGTAATAAAAGCCTCAAACCTTTGCGTCCTTCTAGATCAGCTTGCATTTGTACTGTAAGCGGAGTATTCTCTTCTTTGATCGCTTCTTGCACATTATCGATTAGAACTTCATAATTCACCCCGCAACTTTTGAGTATCGATTCGACATTGCCAAGCATATAGCTTCGTACGAAAATATCGGTGGTCGACGGTTTGTTCGACCATATCGAATATGCTATATGAAAAAAAAACAGTTTAACTATTGTCCTTGTACAATCCTTAACAATACATTTCAAATCAGAGATAAAATTATGTTTTAATATAAATTTTATTTATTACTTACAACCGTATTCGTCATAAAGCTGCACCAATTCGTTTATGGAATCGTTATGCTTGAAGATTCTCCATACTTGATCCCCTTCGTAAGTGATTCGTTCTTCAAGATCCTTTCTGAATGCTTGTTGAGTCTCCCCATTATAAGCCACAGATTCTTCTCTCTCTGACGCACGATTCACGCTCGCATCGACGACGAGGATGACGATTGCTATCGTCGTCAACGTCGCCAATTTGTGCTCTGTTCGTAACTGTATGCCGTTACTCATTTTCGTCGAAACTGTCTTAGGAGCAGAATAAACACAGCTTTTATAATACGGCACGATCGGTGATCGGGAGTAACGGAACACTCGTTCAAGCGTCCGAAGATTACCGAATCCTTTACGATCGTAGCGAATCCGTTTAAATGTTTTATAATCATTGATTTTTTAATTAGGGACCTTACAGTTCTAATAGAGATCAGTTAAATTTTGTTAACAAACTAAAAATAAGATTTTGATATGTGTAAATTTTCCATTGATCTCATTTTTGTTAATACCAATTTTTCATTACACTTTCGTCTTCATAGAGTCATAAAACTACTGCAATTAAATAAAGAAAAAATACGTTATACAAAATTTATCTTCTTTACTGCATATTATAGCTTTCATAATTTATATACCAAGTTCGATATAAGAAGAAATGAATAAACAAAATGAATAAACGAAAGATATAGTAAATACCAGAATCTTTTGGTTTATTTTAATTTATATTTTATTTAATTTATTTATAGGTTACACAAAAAATTATATGTAGACTTGAAATGTTATTGTCCGTTGCAAGAATTCATTATTGTAACTGGCTCATTGATGCACGACTACTTTACTCAATTTAGAGCGCCGACGTAGCTGTCGACGACGGCGCAAATCGCAGGCAGACACGCGGCTTCTGTACGTCTTTCTTGCATCGTTCTTGCACCGTTGCGTCGCAGTCGTGATCGCGGCTTTATAACCGATTTTAAAAAAAGCCGTATTGCAACGTCCGTATCACCTCAGGACAGCATTTGGGACAAAATCGTAAAAGTATGAAGTGCCTATTGACGATCGTCATTCTCGTGGCTGTTGCCTCGACCATTGAGGTACCGTTTGCTGTGTGTGCTTAAAACGATTTTATTATATCCTCCCCAACCGTAACTGCATTTTTCGGAAACCGTTAATACGTAATTCTAACCGTTTGGCAATAACGTAGAAATTAATAGTTTATTACATTAGAGTAGCCCCCTCTTCCTTCTTTTACCCGTATACTTTATGTCAAATTGCGACTAAATATTTTGAAAATGTTTCAATATTAATATTCTGCATTGCATGCATTTTCATAAAATAAAAAAAAAATCTAATTTATCGCAAAATACTATATTGAGCTGCTAATTGTATTTGTAAACCTAATTTGTATTGTAGATATCTTTTTCATGAAATTTGATCAAAAAGACATTATTTTGTAACTCGACAGTAAAGATTCTGTATTCATCGTATTGACATGATAAAACTTAAACGTTTTATGATAAGCTGTCTATTTAATTTGAAGCTTGGGAAATAATTTTATACATAATAGAAATAAATAGAAAAAATAATAGGTCAGACAAACGCGTATTACCTTTATATGTCGTAAGGTTTCTTTGGTCGCTTCGATAGACGGATGCACACATCGTGAAGTTTTACACGCAAATACTCTTCTGCGAATGTGTACGTCACTTTAAACGCAACCCACTACGGATCTTGCGAATACGCGTTAAATTAATGGGTCTATTCTGTATCACTTCTGTTAGCTTCAAGCACTTGCAATATTCAAACCACATTTCAAGTAATACTTATTGATAGAATTTGCAACACATTCGAATTTTTTATAAGTACTTTAGAACATAATAGCATCTAAAAAATAATCGAAACTTTTTACATTACAAATTGAACTCAGTTTATATATAAATATATATTACAATAATATTAAAATTTATATAGGATTTTTATAATAATGACAGTATTCTTTTAACAATTATCTTCAGCTAATGTGTGCGTTATTTTATAGTTGATAGTTTACATTGTTAGTTTTAATTTTCTTATACATCACTGAGGATGACCTAATCAAAAGTTGAAACGGCTGATATTATTTGTATTGTATTATTTATACATTAATATGAACAACTATTAGCATGAAGACCCAGCTTGGTTTGTAGCTCCTTTCTATTTTATTTGCTTTTGAGTCCAAGAACTTTTTATTAATTTATTATTCATAATATTGTAATATTTAAAAAGTAAAATTTAATATCTTGTGCATTAAGTGGTGTTCAGTAAAATTTTACCAGTATATTCTATAGTAGAAATATGAAAATAAGAAAAAATGTTATATATAAACATCCGGAAACGCTTTATGAAAGCGCTTTATTAATATCATAAAAAAATGTGTTTTGCGACAATCAGCTTTCCAACATCAATTTCAATATGTGGAGATGTATAATGATACATTGCTTGGATCTTATTTTTTACCAATAAGACTGATTGTATACTTGTTTCACAACTGTTTAAACAATGCTTTCCCAGTATTTTATCGCCATGTGATTCCAGTGCATATGATTGTAATTAAATGCAATCATTTGCCCGACACATTACGCGAGACCTGTGAGACAATAATTAAACAAACCTTATTGTGAAAGATGGATAAATCAAGAAGAAAACCAATTGTTTGGCCTTCGAATTCATCAGATCTTATATCGCTAGACTTCTATCTATGAAAAAAACGGTGTATCACATAAGAATCGATTTGTAACAAGAAATGAGAGATAAAATCAATGATGTATTCACTGAACTAAAGCAGGGGGGCAAAAACGCGCGTGACGTACGGACAAATTCTCATCGTTCTTTAGAATTTTTCGTTCTTGAACGTTATAAATGTAATTGTTATTGAACAAATTTCATAACTATCCTCCGTGGTTTGTCCAAAGATAAGATAATATAAAGCATGTTATTATTACCACTAAAAGAAGACTCGTGCGTTGAATGAAAGTGATCGTGACGTATGGACAAATTTGGACTACGTACGTCACGTAACAACATAACATCTGCATGAAAGACAAATTAATACTTTTAAAAATTTCCATTTCAGGCGGAAACATTCACAGTCACTGATCAAGTATACTTCGATATCATAATTGATAATTATCCAGTTGGCAGGATTGTTATTGGCCTGTTCGGCGATATTGCGCCAAAAACGGTTAAAAACTTTATCACTTTTGCTACAACTGGTATGGCTGGAAAAAAATATGCAGGGACCAAATTTCATCGCGTGATAAAAAAGTTTATGATTCAAGGTCACGCTTCTGCTCTTCTGATTAAAAATTACTTATTTATTAAGTATTACTTATGTATTAAATTGCATACAATTAAATTATCAATTAAATTTGTGATTACGCATATATTACAGGTGGCGATGTCGAAAATGGCGATGGTACTGGTTCCATTAGTATTTATGGCAAATATTTCGACGATGAAACCTTTAAAGTAAAACACAGCGGACCATTGTTCATTAGCATGGCAAACGCTGGAAAGAACACTAACGGTTGTCAATTTTTCATTACTACCATAGCAACGCCTTGGTTAGACGATCACCATACAGCATTTGGAAAGGTATATATATATATATATATATATAAAGATATATAAAGTTATATAATATTAAATTTATTATTTACTTGTTTTTCACACAATATATATTTGGGAGATGATCTGTTAGACAATTTTTTTGACTTGTAATATATTATTAATATTGTTTAAATATCTTAATATACTATAAATTAACGTTTAAAATGTCATACTAATTTTTAATAATTCTTTTCGTAGGTGATTAGCGGTGAAGCAGTGGTCTTTAAGATCGAACAGACCAAAACAGATAGCGATGACATTCCACTCGTGCCTGTAATAATCTACGATAGCGGAACTCTTCCAACGGAGCCATTTACTATATCAGATAATCCCTATGAGTAATTTAACATTGATCGATGCAACTTTAATATTCTTAATTTGTTCCTTCCCATCCCCGACTTTTTGTAGCTTTTAATAGAGTTATTGCGCTTCCCTCTATTAATTACAGACTGTATGTTGAGAATTATATTTGAATAATGACCTTGCAAATTGAGAGACATAATTACCACACAATGATTAATTAGTTGAGTAACATTAGTAGTATGAAGTTGGCTGTGAATATTTTCATACGCTTTGAAGGCTTTACTTAAAGGCACGCAGTTATAACTTATATTATCTTTTAGAACAATTTATGTTCTTAATTGTTTTATATTATGATTGCGCGAATGAAAAGACTGCTAAGTAGACATGAATATAAAAGTAATCGTTAAAATACGCTTGCAAAGTAGATTGAAAATATATTCTTTGGTGTACATAATCCATCTTTTTTACGTTCGCCTTTATCTGGATAAATAATCTTTTAGTGACACAGCTGAGTTTACAATTCATTAATGCATTAAAATGTGCATATTTGCAGTGCATGGGCGTGGATTAAGGCAACCTGCGTACCATTGGGATTTAGCTTCTCGATACTCGCAGTCTTCCATTACATAATGAAACAATTGGATGTCTAAGCGATAATCTTGATATGAAAGACTGATTTAAAAAAACGAATTTATGCCTTATTTAATCTGCAGATTTCATATTTATTTTTGTATATGGAACTGTATATAATTGTACATTACTTATGTATCGTTCTTATAAGAGAGTTGCATTATGTGATATAGCTGATATATGTATATGATAGCATGGTTTGCTTCTTAGATAACACGAGAAGAAAGGAGCACCAAGCGCCATCTCTGTGAAGATCATGATAATGTTAGTCAAGCATTACTTCATTTATTTTGTAATAAATTAATAAAATTACAATTAATAAAAATACATGGTCTTATATCCGTCCGCCATTATGATAGTACAGTTTCAAAATATGTACCACTGTAAAATACATATCGCGATTTCTTCATCGTCAACATATGATAATATATATATTAAATATGTAAAAGAGAAAGAAAAGCGAAGAAAAATATTCTTTTTAATTAAATTACGATTAATTGTATTGAACAGTGAAGAAACAAGAATCGCATTAGTATAGATACTGTCGATGACGCACAAAGTTATCGCGCATGCACACTAGGCTTTGCTGTATATGAGTAGATGCGGATATCGGACTCAGCCTTGACTAGACGTCTGAACAGCCAAACCAGTCGGTGGCAAACCGGCGTCGATCACCAAAGCAGACGTCAGTGGTCGGTTGAAGTCGGCTATCGTCGTATGTAAGAGACTCGAGGTTCGGTCGATGCCTGTCGATTTTGTAAGATGACACGTGGACGTACACGAGAGCTGTCATTCATAAAATCATAAAGAGTACACAGTGGTTGAGTGTATTGTGGATGCGGTGCGTTTAATCACTGATGGTGATGATGATGTGTTGCTTTCGCGATTGCTGAAAAGCGTGCCGGGAAGCGCATGTTGCTCCCTTCGAAGTTCGATCGGTCCAAGGACAGTTGGGAGAAAGTTATTGAAGGGGGATGCTCCGAAACAGTGTATGAGTGCGCTCGTATAAGGTATGCTCCATTTTCTACTACAATGATTCACATCGAGGCTAATGCGGAAGTATCAGTGAAATGTTTCGAAATTTTTGCTCCATTTGTTAATCTTTGATGTCATGAAGCACACCTTTCATGAAGATGAAATAGTGCTTGGAAGACATCACGAACGTATTTGATTTAGAAGCTGTGAGAGAAGAGATTTTTTCTTTAATTAAAATGGATATATAATACGTCAGAAAAAAGTATGACTTAATAGATTGCATGATATGCTGTCATTTTAAATAAAATGGTTTGCTTCAGATTTGGAATTTTTCTTTGTAGTCTATTGACAAGATTTTCTGATGCTCGCAAATCGAGTCTGAAATTACGAATAAAGTTAAGTAAATAAATTTATGATAGTGATTTTTAATTTTGCTCCGTATGTAATGAAACATAAATTTATTAACTTAACTTGATTCGTAATTTCAAACTCGATTCCTTGTTATAACAAGGTTAGCAAAATATTCATTGTAGGTATAAGATTGCGTTATCGTGTATAGTATCAGCATTGTCGACAACAATTACTGTAAACGGAAGCATGAGCCATCGCAAATATATGTCGCGACCAAGGACGGTAGTCCACAATGCAGTGTTGACTCAAATCCGTCTGTAAAATAGAAATAACTTTATGAACAAGTTTTCTACGAAATTTTTCTCTCATTTTTCTCTCATCCTTTTATATAATTAAAATTTTTTAATATAGACTTTTATATGTGTACTCACTTATTTTTAAAAACGAGCCAAAAATATTTGAATAAACTATAAAATAGGTAAAGACAAGTATTTCACTTTTGTTTTATAATTGATATTATCTACCGCGGATTATCGCGCAAGTACACAAAACTTCCCACGCACATATGTGTTATCATTACTGTCTGCAATTTAACAAAAAATACAAAAATATTCGAAACCGTTGTTATCGTAGTCCTAATTACTAAACAGTCACTATAAGTAGCTATATTAGTTACTATAATAACTATATATTAAATCTTACGCTTTGTTTCGCTCGAATTAGTTATTAATAAATAATAGATAGCATAATTTTGCTTTTTATTGTGTTACTCTAAAAGTTTTGTAACTCACTGTTTATTCCCACCTCATTTACAGTTGCAAAGTAATACAATTCAAATTATATTATGAAAATTAATATTAATCGGGATTAGCATACAGCTGCGCACATCATAGAAGTCAAACAGTTAACAATTAATAAATGTCTGTTTGCAGCGCGTAAGTTTTCTGAAAAATATGTTTTAATTAATATCAATCGGGATTAGCATACAGCTGCGCACATCATAGAAGTCAAACAGTCAACAATTAATAAATGTCTGTTTGCAGCGCGTAAGCTTTCTGAAAAATATGTTTTAATACCTTTAATCTATATTTCTTTTAATTGTTTCAAAAAATTATATGGGAAGAATCAATCTAGGAAAAAAATTTATAATTTTTATACATATTTTACATGTTGAATAACAGTTTTTGTCGTCGAGATAATTTATCGTAATTATCAAAACATTGAAATCCAGTGTAATGTTTTACAGCGCAATTTATTCTTTAAATGTGCAATCTCTTGATTAATCCCTTGTTATGATGTGCGATACGCATCTGTACATAACTCAGCACGCAACTTACACATTTCGTATATTACTATATACTCCGAAATTAAATCAAAACGTGGTTTTCCATATCAGGTGGTAACAAGAAATATATATATATATATATGTCAAAGAATATTAATAATAAATCTAGATATTTGTGACAAAGAATAGTTCTCATCTTCAGTACGCTATTATATTCAAACGAATATTTATTCTGCACTGATTAAAAATAATTCTTCTTATTAGATCACAGCTTGACCAATAGCCAGACAGTGATGATTATTTGGAATGCGTAATCAATGATGGTGACAGTAGATATTAACGATTTCTTTAGTAATATGACAGTTCATTATTTACTTATTGAACTGATTAGAATTTGTTCTGCATGTAATAATGTATGATGTTATATCCACGATGAAGTTTAAACAATTTATTACTGCACGAATATCTTACAACATTATATTAAATAATATAATGAATATTTTATTTAATAAAATTCTTGTTATGTTATTATAATACTTAACATTATGTATCAATTACATGACTGTAAAATTCTTTAGAAGTTTCAAGTAAATAAAGAAACTGCATGCCATTCGTAAAATTTTAATAGATTTATGCGTTTGCATAATTGACTAGCATACCTCAAGTGTTTACGATTCACGCAAACAGACAAGTTAAACGACTAATTAAAATACGACACATGTAACGTGCAAACTACGTGTAGGAATTTGATGAGTATTACGTTTGCATACGATTTCGAACTTAAAACGAATTACTCTTAAAATTTGTACGTCGAAAAATATATAAAAAGGTTATCAATAGGCGGCTTCAATATCCTGATAAGAAAACCGTTGAAAGAATTACGTTATATTTGTACATAAATCATGTACAGTATATATGCCGTTATCAATCATGATATTATTTATCACAGGGGGAACACTGCTCCACCCAATTCGTCATGTGCAGTCCAATAAGTAAAGCCATTAGACGCACCTTACATGTTATCTCTGGCAATAACCGATAATATACTTTTTCGATACTCGATACTTTTTTTATATAAAAAATCATGAGAAATCTTAAATTTGTTCTGCGATAAATTAATAATATCTTGTACTAGTCTTATTAATTTATCTTTTTTCCTTCAGAAATAAAACGTTATTATACAAATAAAGTAAAATGGATCTATTATAATATCCTCTCAGAGAAAGTAGTTCGATAAAGATATAAATTATTAGATGATTATTATTAAAATTGTTGTTTACGAAAGCAACTACATTGCAAGACTAGAGAATCTTTTAATTTTCTAAAAATTGGCCAGTTATAAAAAATAAATTAATGGTTATGTTATGTACTAGTTTTACTTTAAAAATGTGTCTAAACTACAAAAAGTATCAAATCATACATTATAATTAACGAAAGCAATTAACGCTGCTTTTAATTACCGTATCTATTCCCGTTTTACTTTTTCCACTTTCTTTTCTTTTTCACGTGTTACCAAGACTGCTGTTAGATTACATAGAATTATAAAACGAAGTTGATTGATATCGCCTATAACGAAATAATATCGTCACGCAACGTCATGTTTTTCCCTCTTTCTGCCGCATACATCATTCGCGTTCACATCTTCATGCGATAAAAGCGTAACCGGCGCACCTCTCGGCGATGTCGTCCCTATGTAATTGGCCCGTAATTAAGGTGGGCGCGCCTCTTTTTGCTGAATCCTCTCACGACCAAAAACATATTCGCTCTCGTTCCCAGAATTACTTAATGGCAAGTCATTTCGGGAATTTTCAGCTACCATTCCGTCCCGACTACTTACTCGCATTCCGTTACACACGCACTCTCCAAATGACCAATAGGATTGTTTTATTAACAAGTGGATGTAAACCAGGATAATTATCAATGTTAATTAACGATTGCGGTTGTATAAAATTGAGAAATTTCATGTTGCGTATAAATAACTTTGAGTAACTTCAAATGCAGTTCATACTATGGCTGCGAGGCTTGAGGAACATGTCATGTGGAACACGGCGATGAAAACCGGTTTATGAAAAAAATTTCAGATCTGAAAGGGTCAACGTAATCATAAATCGAAGGGCGTAGCGCAGAACGTCAGCATTGCGTCTCTTGGTGAAACAAAGTGTTAAAAGTGTTAGATTGCGATAGCGCTTTTTTATCGATGCCAAAGAGTTCAAAATCATAGAAAAATTTGAAGAGCATTCTCAGGTGCATAGCCAATTATTATGTTCCTGTTTTCTTTGTTTCAGGGTGAAGGGCCATCCAGGCAGTTCGAGGCATGACGAAGTACTGGCTGAATGTAGCCCTTCTCAGGGTCGTTCTACCAGTTATCTTAGCCGGATGTGAGTCTCATTCGCATCACTTTTTATCTGTTCTGTTTTTTGGCTTATATTTTACAAGCAATAAATGGTTTACACGTGTCTACAATTTTGAAATGATAAAAGCGAGATAAATATAAAATATTTTTACACATGAGGTTAGCACCATCTTATGTAACTATTGCATTTTTTATGTATTTATACCAGCTGTATCAACCGGTTTGATCACTGATCTTCGTAAAAACTTGCAATTAAGTACGTAAAGTATTCCCGATAAAAAATTATTGCAATTATCTAACAAGAAAATAAACGACATAAAAGTTTAAAAAGTTTTGATTTTATATAATTTCTTCTTTATATTAAATATATTAATATAAAGAATTTTCTTTATATTAAAAGATCAAAATATTAATTTTTTCATTATATTTTTTACGTACTTTAATTTTATTGCTCATTATCTTTACTTTTGTGAAAGTTTTGGAAATACTTTTATTTTGAAATTAAAATCTTTTTGTTGTTACGGTATTATGTGTAATGGTTATTTAAGAAGTATTTGCTGTGAAACATGGAATAGAAAATTAAAACTAAATGCGAGTATTCATGTAAAAGAAATTGTTTATAATATAGAAATATCTCCTAGAATCTTTGTCATAATGAGCTAATAAATGCACTGGTGATATCATACTTGTAATCGTCATCATTTTTAATCGATTAATAACTTTACCTTGTTGATCGCCAATTGTGAAGCAATAAAACGAAAAACACGAAATGCCGATTTATCTCCGTTCAACAGAATAGACGACTAGAAATAAACGAGAGTCGTGTATCGAGAAATCTTGAATTGATTGCCTATACTTTGCATAACCATATTCAATATTATGCTAATTAACAGCAGTAGAAATAGCAATGCTCTACGATATGTTATTTTATCTGATGATTGCGTGTTCTATTTATATTTCGCATACTACTTTATTTTTTTGCCTTTTTCATATTTTAAATATCTGTTAACTTTTAATAAACATTTAAACATTAGTCAAAGTATCTATCTTTATTTCAAAACTAGAGTTTGATTAATTTTTTATTTTATTTCTTTAATAAATAAAAAAAGATTCTATCAGAGATGTACCCCCAATACAATAAGTCCAATCTTGATATGAAAAATGTTAACATTTTTTATCCTACAAATATAAATAGTTTTTAAAAATATATACGCATAAATCAAAAGATAATACGTTAATAAATTTAATCAAGTAGATTATTTTATTTACGTTTTATTGATCCGTTTATTATCGGCGAGAAGTAATGCTGTCATTATTTATCAGTGCGTTATCAATTCACCACATGTTAGATCATTCGCAATACATTGCCATCAATGTTTCTCTTCATCCCGAATTGTTTTAGTATTTATTTTGCAAAAAAGATCTGATTAACTATAAATTTTATTAATTATTTTTATTAACTTTGTTTTTTGTAAAACACATTATCACAAAGTATTTTGTTTATACAAAGAAGAAAGAAAAACAACAAAATAAATTATTTAAAAAATCTATTTAAATGTAAGTTAAATAATGTAAATTAATGTAAATATATATGTTTTTTAAATATTTAAAATAATTCAATTAATACCAATTTATATATTAATATTTCTGTAATCGTTGCAATAATTAAATAACATAAATAAATATGTTTTTATGCAATATAAAATATGCAAAAAGATAAAACAAATAAAATAGAAACGTATTTTCCTAAAATCCACGTGGACATGGATACATATTTAAGCGGCTCGAAGAGTATTCTAAAATTAGGAAACAGGCGCTTGAACTCGCATATCCGTATCAGACGAGGGCGATTTGCTAACTTTATCTAAACAAACATTCGACCTTAACTATATCAAACACAGCATACAAAATGAGTTCTAAGAGTTCTATTATCAAAAGTAGGATATTTATACTCCAACTGAGCTTGTTAAAATAAATTTTTTGTCTGATATAAACGTACCGTAATTTATAGAAATATTTTATAAACTTTTGATTATTCCTTGAATAAAGGAATATAAGCAGTAGATAGTGATGTCAAAACCGGAAATAATATGAGTAATAATAATAATATAATATGAGTAATAATAATAATATTAAATGGTTTTTATGGTGAGTTAGTACAGAAAGATAATTTATTTAATCAATCAAGAAAAGAAGGGGCTTAGAGCCACGACAAGATGTTAGTGTCTTAACAATACAAATTGAGTTTTAATTTGTACAACACAAGCGACAGTCGTGACATATACGTCGTACATGACTTCGTTCTACAAATATTATATATTTTTTGGCTCTTACCATGACTTCAGACAAACAAATTTTAGACCGCATAATTCCTTTCACTTTTATCATTTGACTCTACGACGACATAAGAACATGCGAACTTTAGTTATATTTAGTTAGATGTTTGCGTTTTAATGTGTCTTTTTTCGTTAAATATTGTAATACACTGAGAATGATCCGAATAAATGGATCGAAACGTATGTAATATGTACTCGAAATCATTGCATTTCAATTAAATTGTTAAGACACTAACATCTTGTCGCGGCTCTAAGCCCCTTCTTTTCTTGATTGATTTTTTAATCTTTTGAGCCTTTTATTATATATATATATATATATATATATATATATATATATATAATTTATATATATTTTTATCTTTTTAAAAACTTGGTTAAATTTTATTTTTTATATTAATAATCACACATTTAACAATATTATCAAAGTAATAAAAATTAATATATTTATTTGTTTATTTAAGTGCGTTGTACAAAGCGTTTAGTATTAATTAAATAACGTATAATGTACAGAAGTTACGCACAATATTGGAAATATAATAATTATTTAGTACTCTGAATGACTTTATATTTCATAAAAATGTTGAAAGAACATTAAGAAAAATTTCGTGCGTGCGACCTCTCTATTTCCGGAGCCAGTTTCGTGATGTGGAACCTTCCAGGCTAGGCTTGAACTTTTGTCCTTGTTAAAAAAGAGAAGATTTATGATAGCAGAGAGATACATATAACATGAATTTAACGTTTTTATTATACAATCATTATTGCGCACATAGACCGTCGAAATTTCAAATTAATGTTTTCTTGCTTCGGCAATTTATTTCGAAAACAAAAACCCGTTAATATCGTTGCTATAAGATATAAAGAAATCAATCGATAACCAGCTTATATAATTCCTTAGCCATTGGTTTAAAAAATACGCAATGGTGTATTAATATTTAAATCGAAAGAGTATCAATAATTTGCCAGAAATACAGGAATATTGGAGAAAGTTATAAATTAAATATTATTTCAGAAAGAGAGAAAGCTGGAACTTGTATTTATTTATTTAGGAATCATATACTTGTATAAAATATTGTTTTTTAATTACAATTGTTAAAATAATTAGTGGAATGTCGTGCACATTTGTATTAAATTTTATTTGGCAGCTACACAATGTCGTTATTTATGCGTGTCGTGTAAATATAACACGTACATACCACGAATAGGATGACTAAGCTGTTAGAACTGTTAGAAGCGACGACTGAAAATAATACTGTATTCGTGCGAACATTTGAAAAGTTCAAATAACGTGAATTCTAGCATATTACAGCATATTTGAATTAGTGATTAAACAGTTACGTTAGTTCATGTAATGTTTGTAACGCTTCGTGACGCGAAAGTAATTATCGTCGACAGACTAAACTCCTGATTCACATTAATTATCAGCACATATGCGTATACCCTAGCTATATACCGGGTGTCCGTTTAATAGCATAATATCTTCGTCAAATATATATTCAGAAAACATTTTTTCTGATATTTTTTATTAAATATTGACATACTAAGTTAAATATATTTGTGAAAAGCAAAATATTAAGGTATTTAATATTGCATATAATCTTTCAAACTGAGAAATCTTTAGAGAATATTACGATTTAGAATAAATATGGATCAATAATAAAAAGCAAAGGTCTTGACGGAACACTTGGAGGGGTTGAAATGTCATTTCCTAGGAGTATCCCATAATAAATGACCTTTTCACAAACGTAGAAATAACTATTACCGCAGCTTCATGTGCAGTTTTATGTGCTGTTATATATCTTATCATCGAGGGAAGGTTAGGTCTTCTCGATGAAGCTCTAAAACGAAAGTAGGGTAAATCATTTTGTAAGTGAAATGAGTAATTAGGATAGCTCAATTTCAGACAAAAGCTCTATAAGTATTTCTATTCTGATTGAAATAAAAAGGTTATTATCTATTTTCTTATAACACGTAATTGGCATTCATATTTTTGGATCCTTATACTTATCATATCTAATATCTAAATTTCTTTCTGAAAAAGTGTCTATCAAAGTTTCTAGAATTTTTTGTAGAAAAGAAAATACTCTACTAATTACATCGAGATACTAAATATAAGCTACAAACATCATAGAGATGGGTTTTAATTTTATAGGTACAATATGGCGACCAACAGGATTGTCGATCGTTTACTTAGGACTGATGCTTTATTCTCCGATGGTTCCAATACCAACGTACAAAACCATGACAGGCCACACGGGAATATACCTAAAGACTTGCATTTGTCTAGCCTTTCTTGTAGTCATATCTCAGATCACCTTTCACATTGTTCTATTCACACTACCACCCTACGGAAACTTTCTAGAAAACTGTAAGTAACACCCTGACCTCAATATTACACATTACCTTTAAAACTCTACAAAAGTTTGCAATTATTATTCTCATAAACACCATATCCTTTTATTGACAATATTTTTGGATAACATGTAATAATATTCGATTAAATATTAAGACTTATATAGGATGTGAAACAAAATTTTTAAAAATATTCAAAAACCATAGAATGTTTCATCAGAAATCATTTTAATCTTAAATACAAGCAAATAATATATTTTTAGGCGAGTTTATGGAGAAGCTCTTCAGACACATAGGCTTTGTCAGATTAGATAGCGCATCTGTATGGGAAGTATTTTACTGGCTAACACCGGAATTAATAGTCTTACCCACCGTACTTGCAATATATTTTATATCTCGTTTCCTTACGAAAAGACGTGTTAGCGACGAGGAAAATGAAGATGTTCTTCAACAGGAAAATAATTCTCAGCGAAACAAAACGGAAGACGGAACTACGAAGGTAATTACATTTTTATATTGCTATACATTCAGAATAAAATGAAAAATTTGTATGTAATAATTAATATAAATATGCATGCAAAAAATGCCATTAATACGCTGTCCAAATCATTCAAGCTAAATCAATTCTAATTTAAATTTTAAACTATACATCTGATTTTGCATTTTACGCAAAAAAGTCGATATCTAACCGAAGATAACTCACGCCTACGCACGTCTATGATTCAGATCATCAACTTTTTGGGAAGTATCGGAACCTATGTTGTCTTGGCATCATTATGCTGTGTTGCGGCCTTAAAACCATCAATAGAGGCGGCTTTCTACTTCCTGGTATTCCTTGGCGCCGCTACATGTTGGGCCTGCAACAAAGAACTGAGAAAGGGTTTTGCTGTGATCTGCAGGATCATCATGGTCATCGTGATCATTCACATCATTATGTTACTCACCTACCAGAACGAATGGCCGCAAGAGATCATTCCGGCATCTAGTGCTTGGTCGCGTTACCTGGCCCTGACTGCAATCTATCACACCAATTGCAGCGATCCGAGAGACGTGGAGTACACGGATGATGCCGATTGGTTAATTTATGGATATGCTTTAAGATTGTTCTGGCTCTACTACGTCCTCGCATTGCAATCACAGTTTCTCAGTAAAAAACCGGTAAGTTTACACATTTTCCTTATTCAATGTGAACAATAATATTCTAAAAATTTAGGAATTCTAAATTGACATAATTAATCAATAAGGAAATTAGAATAGTATATATAAGGATAGGCAATGTATTAGAAATTAGTATTTTTAATGTATATTTCATTATCTAGTATTCTTAGTTCCAGGGTAGTTTCTTTAATTCTAATTACATTAGAATTATTTAAAACTGCTATATTATTAACATAATTGTATTATTTTCATACTAAAAGAAAAATAATTGGATACAAATAATTTCTGTAGAACAGAATATTCTATACATTACCTAAATTGAAAATTTAGGTAATGTATGATATTATGATTATAATACAAAATAAAATTAAAATATAACAAAATAGCAATAGCATTCAGTATATTTCTATGTAGTCTACACAATATATCAAATTCTATTAGAAATAGTACATCAAACGATACTTCTATCGGAGCTTTTTTTGAAAGTTGGAGGCCTTTATATTCCTAAGCTATACGTGCTATCTGCCTGTTGCATAGTAATTAACCCATTTATGGATAAAAAATAATTAACATCAGCTCTGCAAATAACAGCTGATTGCCTAACAAATCTTTGAACTAACTCAAATGTATCTGAAAGCATTGACACATGATCAAGCTTATTAACTGAACTATAAAAATAGAATTGCCAACTATTAAAGCAGTTATACTTTCTTTGTAAAATCACAAAAATTATATCTTCATAATAGTATCTCATTTTATCAATAAATATGAAAAATGTATTATCAGCTTTATTAATTTATATCTTAAAATTATATTTTTGTAAACAAAAAAAATGATGAAAACGTTGTTCAATTATGAAGAAGCTTTTAAGACCTCCTCGGCATCTAAAAAATTTTTCAAATTTCTAAATTTTTTTAAATTTTATATAATTTTGGCGATTCTATCGATTTTGATTCATGGAAAATTCTGTTGAAAATATCTTGCTTGTACTAACGAGGCGTTACAGGCAAAGGAAGCGAAACGATTAAGCGGCAGACTGGAGAATTTGGACACTCCATTGTCCAGACACGTGTCCATCAGGCGCAGGACACCTTCCCAAAGATGGCAATCAGCGCGACGTAAGGCTCGCGTAAGGACTCGTTCCATATGAGAGCCGACTCGATATACGATTAAAATTTTCACATATTTGTAATTACGCAACTTTGCCTCTTTGTCCTCAGCTACATTTTATTTCAGATTCTTGTCTTGCTGATATGTACCGTATTGGATGTCTAAAGTTTATATAACATTTTTTTTCCAAGTTTATTTTTTAATCGTTCACACTGTTATGCATTTTTATAAAAGCGTCGTTTTATTTCGTCAATTATTTTTTTAAACTATTGACTTTTTAAATATATTGCATTTTAGAATTTATACTGTATGTTTTATTGCACTTTGTTTTGTATAATATAATTGTATTTTTGTTATAAATTTTTCAATATCTAAACTTTTCAGTTTTCTAATTTTGAATAATGTTTATAATTGTTTAATTTTCTATTCTTTTAATATTTTTATATATGTGTGTGTGATTTATATATTTTTTAAAAATATTTTTATATATTTATGATTATTTATTGTATTTTTTTTCATTTTTCTCTTCAATTTATTCTTGCAATTAGACTTGTAGTAAATTTTATTTACGTATTTTTTAAAAAATTATATAAAATATGTGACCAATAATATTGATTGTAGAAGCTATTAGCATTAATCATGCAGCTTTATTTATCAGCAATCTTTGTCTAACAAGTTCTCTCCAGAAATTAATCTTTGTAAAAAAAATGTTTTGCTTGTTTTTAAGTACTTCTTGTATTCTTATTTGCTGTCGCCTTCCAGATGTGCGATTGTTGTTTAATGCTGAGCAAAACCATTTTCCGTTTGGATGCTGCTATGTTTAGTTTGCCATTGTTTTAGAAGCCGGTCGTAGATACACCGTTAGCAACGATCGACGAGCGAACGCCTGTACGTATACCAATGAATATGCATGATTAGTTAATTATTTATTAACAATATACTCCACACTTCTGCGTGTGATACAAATAAATTTCGTCAAGCGGCTCGAGATTCTATTTGAGTAAATAATCACACGTGTGCAGTTGCAATTAACTTTGCAGATAATTTTCACACGCGCAATCGTCATTATTAACAAAAACATTAATAAACTGGTGAAGGTAAATGCACGTTTCATACATTTTGCATGAAGTCTGCTATTGTCGTAGGAAACTAGGAAAATATTGATTTAGCATAATGTGAGAAACATGTTAATAAAAAGTTTATAAAATAAAATAGTGTTAAAAAATTACTATTAAAAGTATTCGAAAAGTAAAACGTTTGATTTATTTTATAGTTGATACGATTTGGATCTGGAAGAACGGGGCTTCTTCAGGATTCCACTACTGGAAGTATCATCGTCAATCAGGACAATCAGGATGGTCATCAGGATGATAGCATACAAATGCAGAGTCTCAGTGAAGGTAAATGTTAAAACGTACGATAAACAGTCATAGGCCCAGCAATTGAATAAAGCGATTAATTCATGATTTTTTAATTAGGAGCTTCTGATGAAACGCCGGGTATTGTTGAGCAAATAATTATGGCAGTGTACTCTATCTTCCAATTAATAGTAAATTCATCATATCTTGCTACAAACATAATAATGATGGTAAGTATCATAAAATAAAGATTACGAGCAATCGCGAATCGATCATTCTTTTAATTATTTTTTAGACATGGAGCATAATGTATCACAGCTGGACAACATTCGTCCTGCTTCTATGGGCGCTGATTCTATGGATGGTTCCCAATAAACGTGCTTCCATGATGAAGTGCTCTCCCTTCATCGTGTTCTATGCGACCCTCTTACTCCTCGGACAATATGTGTACAGTATGGACCTGACTGATGAAGAATTGCCGACAGAAGTAAGCGACATAAAGATTTCTGAAATTGGCTTCAGCAAAGCCAACGAACTCGGTCGCTGGCATCTCATAGTTAAGGTACGCATTATCTCCTGTAAATAAGAAAATCTAAATTTGTTTAAAAATTAATTAATTTCACAAGCTGTATTATATACATTAAAATGACGAGTAATTTAACGAATAATTTATTCATTTATAGTGTGTATTTATATCGATGTTCTGGATCACTATGAGACAATATATGACAGAACGAAAGCAACAGCAACGATCTTCTGCTCTGAGAGACATGGTAGCGCCATTACACGTATCTGTCTCGACGGCTACAACCGCTATGAGTCACGAGGCACCAGAAATCAAGAGTAAATTTATGAAAAATGTCGGAAAATTATTGCAAGACCTATTGACAAGATTTTGGATTGCCGTGGTAGCAATCATGCTGTTTATCTGCGGCATTACTGGCGAACGCATGACTATGTTCAGAATCGTTTATATGTCGCTGTTCCTCATCTTCGTCATCACATTCCAGGTATCACATTTGAGTCCTGGACATGCCTATCTGATTATTAATAAGGGATATATCATAAATATTCGCGATAATTTCAGATATCGTGGACAGCATGGAGAAAAATGATGTATATATTTTGGGTGACTGTCATTGGATATTCGATCGTCATGCTGATCCTCGTTTACACCTACCAATTTCAAAATTTCCCGAAATATTGGAAGTATCTCGGAATAGATCAAGATTTGTAAGTATTGACCATTTAATTATTATTTTATTTATTAAACATTTAGATTTCCCAGCAAACACGTTTATCTTCTTTTCCTTTCATTTTAGACAAATGGATATTGGATTGGAGACCTACGAGACCAAAGTCCTGTTTGTGAGATTGCTAACACCAACATTTTTCGTCATCATCTCAGTACTACAAATTCATTATTTCCACAAGGATTTCCTCGAAGTCACCAGTATTGATAGATTAGGGTTCGTGAAAAAGAGAATTATTATATATATATATATATATATATATATATAAATAATATAATAATAATTTTATTTAAAAATGCATTTTCATTAACTTTAGGGCTGAGAACTCGTTTAGACACGCTAACCTAGGATACTCTCCTAGCTTAAATATTCCAGTATCTTCACCAACCGATATTACACTTGCCGAAGATGAGAAACATACAAAATACACATTGAAGCAATTAAAACGTATGTTTTTCATTTATTTTGTTTGTTATTCTAAATAAACTATTACTATTTCAACAAAATGTTGTTATTAATAGTTGTTTTTGGAATTAATTGCAGATATGTCAAAATTAGAAAGAATTGCTTTGTTGCGAAAAGTTACAAAGCATCTTGTAAATTTTTACAATTACACCTGGCTCTTCCTCGAAATACACATGCAGAAAATTGTTTTTACTTCATTCGTTCTTTTGTGCATCAACGATGTAAGTGCAATTATTATAATTCGTTTTACGCATACTTTTAAAATTAAAGAATAAAATTAATTACATAGTTAAATATATTTGTTTCAGGTATGCGCAATAAATTTCTTTTTCATCATCGCCGTAGTCATAATGATCAATTTTAAAAGAAACATACAAATAAAATCGATTAATGCGATGGCTGCAGTAGTATCGCTTCTAATGGTCACCAAAATGTTGTATCAAATTAAATACATTAATCATGACAACTGGAACGTCAATTGCACTGTAAAATAAAAACTCGCCTTATTATGATATAGAACGCTTTCTTTTAGTTGGATTAAATATATCATTCTAAATAATTTCAGAAACATGTCGAGGAGAACCAGCAGTATGCAAGTAACAATACCGTCTACAATATAGCCGAATGGTTTGGAATGAAAAAAGCTGATCCAGGCATGCTTCCGGACCTGTTGAAAGGCTACATTGGCATCGTTACTGTAACAACTTTCAGGAAAATTATTAGAGTCCGCCAATGGTTTTATCGTCATAGCAAAGGAGAATCATTGGTCACTCCTCAAGTAATGTTCCCAACCATTACCAGGACGGACGCTGACAAGGGATTACCGGAGTGTTTAAAGTTCCTTTTCAACTACGGTTTCTATAAATTCGGCCTCGAAATGTGTCTCATTGGGATTGTTACGCTGATCGGCACGAGATTAGATGTTTACTCTGTTTTGTACAGCGTATGGTTATTATTGTTTTTTCCATTGAAAAGGAAAACTGTGGCGCGAATTTGGCCCTGTTTTAGAACTTTCGCTATAATTCTTCTACCTATCCAATACGCCATTGTTGTGGCTCCACCTTCGTGGCTTTGTATAGGTAATGTGATATATATTAGGCAAATAAGTTCTTTGAGATTAAATGAAACAAACAATAAATGATTTTTTTCGGATTTACTTTAGATTATCCTTGGAGCGATTCTGAAGTAATGAGAAGATTACAGGAATGGATGTATCTTCCTGATCCAGACTTTCCACCAAATTCTAGAAAACTAATTTGTAAGTTTGACAAAAATCAAAATTAACAAAAGATTTTATGACATTTTTGCGTAACATTTTCTTCTGTTTTGTACGCAGGTGACTTTATCTTACTAATGATGATCGTGCGACAAAGTCTAGTCTTCCACGTTGAAAAACAAAATTTGCAGCCGGGCAAAGATTTCGTGGCTGGCCACAATTACTCCGTTTTCCAAGATATGGAAAAACCAAATTTTGTGAATCCTGTAAAGGATTATGTATCGCACATTCACTCGTGGCTGGATATAATTAAACGTGGTAGCATGATGAGTCTCATGTGGGTGACCTTATCAATTATGTTCCTAGCTGGAACAAAAAGAACGAATCTCTTTTCGCTCGGCTATCTCGTAGGAGCATTTATATTCCTTTGGCAAGGAAGTAATTTTTACTTGAGACCAATGAGAACTATTTTGAAATGGTGGAACATGTTGATCGGGTATAGCGTCATTGTAATTTTCTCAAAAGCTCTTCTTCAAGGTGTGGGTTGCGTCCTCATTAAAGACGTAAGTACTATTATTTATAAAGGAATTATATTGCGTCCCCTCGGGGTTTGCATTTTCTCCCTTTCCGTCCTTCCCTACAACTCCTACTCTTTGCCCGTTGGACCAACATCTTAACGTCTCTTCCGAAAGACGGAGCCCAGTTTTACCCACCGGGAATCCTCTTCCCGGCAGAGAGCGCAGTGTCGGAATAATAATATCCAATGTTTACCTGATCTAGTGGACTCGAACCTGGTACTACAGATTACGAGTCTGGCGCTCTACCACTAGACCACACTGCCGCTCACTATTATTTATATATAAAATTTGATTTTTATGTAATTAATATATTTTCATCGTATTTTCATACAATTATTCCAAATAAAATTCAAAATTCTTTATTTTATTAAGTAAAGAATTTTGAAATTTACTTGGAGAATAATTGTATGAAAATACAATTCAGAAAATTAAATATAAATTAACACAAAACACATAACTGCAAAAAGATAAAAAGTGAAAAACTTTTAATTTTTTTAAATACTAGCTCGAACGTTCAACCTGTTGGCTGGTGCAATTATTGGGTATCGCATGCCTGAAAAAGTTCAAGAGTTCCAGCGAGTCAGTGTTGGATCCCACCAAGTGTACTGTCACTAGTGAAGACATCGGCATGGTCTGGGACGGATTATGTTTTGCCTTCCTCTTGATACAGAAACGGCTTTTCAAGAGCTACTACTTCTTTCATATAGTAGACGAAACGAAAGCTATGAGCATTCTAGCGTCTCGCGGAGCGGAACTGCTTGAAGAACTGCATCAGAAGCGTATAGAAATTCAAGAAAATGTGGAGAAGACCGTTTTAGAAAAATTAAAGTTCAAGATGGACAAGATTAAGGCCAATCAGCAGAGGCTACAAGGAAGATCTTACGGAGACCCACAAACTCACAAAATCGGTAAGATATATTTTTTTAATATGCGCTATATAATTTTATATAACATTTTAAAAAATATTAATTGTTTTATATAACATTTTATATAATATTTAAAAGAATATATTGAAGCGATCTTGAAGATTTGAATTTTTTTATTCAATAAGAAATCGTAAGGTTTTACCTAAGTCATAATATATTTTTGGTTAGATATCGATTGAATACATTCTTTTAAAAAAATCTTCGAGTTGCATTTTAATAATTACTGAATATTTTTACGAACGATTCTCGATGAGTTTTCTTTTCGACGTCTGTCATTTCGTTGTTCCACTATCACTTACTACGTGCAATATAACGCCCAATAAATCTTTAATGCATCAAAAAAGAGAGACAAGCACCGCTGGCAAGAACCTCCAGCGTAAGCTCTTGCGTGTCCTCGAGTCATACGCCCCCGCAAGGTTACCAAACGCCACTAGATGAGGATGACGACGAACCACCCCCACTGACGCCACGAGCAGCGTCCTTATTGCAAGCGCCTACACCAAATTCTGCCGTCATGACGGTCAGCCTCGAGGGCTATCTCGAACCGACACGTATCTCGTTCGGTTCCCCGCCCAGTAGCGAACTGAATCCTCGAGGACCATCGCCGGACGAGACATTCCCGGTGTTTTCGCCCCCGCCTTATAATCGAGGCCCGGCCGATCGATCGCTAACGTCTTCCATGAGGCATCAGCGTCAATCCAGCTTGCCAATCGGGCCGTCGTGGATGAACAGTGATCCGCGCCAATCGATCATCTCGACGGCCTCCCGTTCTCCGCATTCGCATCACACGTGTAAATCATTCATCGACAACAATGTCCGCATCGTCAGTGTGCTATAGTGACCTGTACATACGCTTTTTTAGGCCTGCACATCTAGATCTTCAGCGAAACACAACACAGTGTCTGATGTTTGTCTCGTCTTATTAGAAGCGGCTTCTAAATTTTTTTTGTATAATAGGATATATTGTATAAAATGGATAAAATGTATTGAGCTAAGAATTATAACTCAAGATATATTCTTGTATATAAATACTTACATTTGCAGGTTTGCTTTATAATTTTTAATATTACTTTATAATTTTTTAATTTTAAAATTTTATTATGCATAAGAATTCAGAAATGTTTTCCATAAACAATCGAGAACTGTCTTTATATCTACTGATAGATTATAATTTCTCAGCAATCCAATCAACAATGGAATCGAAGAATCCAATTCTGAGTTATCTGATGTATAATATATGTATTATATATTGTAATATATATTATATTCTGTGTATCAATAGCTATTTTTTCAGTTTCTATTTATTTTATTTCTTGTGTCTTTCTATTAGATGAACTCTATCCAGGAACACGGCCATTGTACAAAATTCATTTGCCGAAGACCAACAGAGAGGGTAAATGTACATTTTTTACAGCTGAGCTTGTTCTAACAACCAATGTCCCAGATCTATTCCACAATTTCATTTGTATATAGAGTGTACAGTATAATGTAAAGTTTATGTATAATTCGAAGTAGCTGATGAATTAATGAGTTGTATAGCTGATCTATTGGTATTTTTATGTATACTTGTGCATTTTTGTTTAATAGAAATATCATGATTACATCAAAATTATAATATAATATTCACGAATTGTGTTCAAAAGTCCTTGCACTTTTTTCTAATTATATCGTCGTCACTTGTGCATGGCTTTTGCTTACATAAGGAAAGTAATAACTTATTAATAACCGATAATCCTTTTTGCAATTAGCGATTAGATCGGGCGATTACTACATGTTTGACGATTTGGACGACGATGACGTCACTGATCTTATTCCTGACAGCGACATTGAAAAGAAGGAAAAAGAACGTCGCCGTGAACAAGAGCGACTAGGAAGGAGAATGACTGTTTCGGAGGTAAGTGAAATTGAGAGACACATATGTATAATACGACAAAACCATTTTGTTTTTTCAAGGATTCTAATATGAACTTGAGTGATTATGCTGTGAAATGTCGATCCGAACAAGGATTTTTTGTTAAGATTCACTAATCCCTTAATTAAAATATTATGGTCCATCGAAGATGCTTGAAAAAATATTTCGAATATCATAAAATGTCATTCCAATATTTTATATTTACCTAAAATTTGTTGTTTATTGTATTTGTAAGAAAATTTGTATATACCGTGATTTTATAATGATAAAATAATAAGTTTAACTAAAAGATATTTTGAAATTTTTCCAAAAAAGTACTTCGAGTGGACCATTACAAAGTCGAATGGCGCATCTCTTTGTGTGACGATTGCAACCAAAATCTCTTCTCGTATGTGTCATCATGCCATATCTTTTTTTCGCTCTAAGTCCACGCAGTCCCCTCTTTTTTTCTCTTTCTCTCTCCTCTTCGAGGAGGGACCACGCAATACATCCAAGCTGACAACGATGGCACGAAGTCGATCGCTAAGGAATTGACGCGTAAGTCTCCTTACAGTTGATGAACACGCTGATTAAGACAGACATTGAGATCGCGACGCATGTCGCCTTGTACGGAGGAACAGAAAAGGACGCCCTGAGACTTCGACGTAGAAGTGTACCTTTGACACGGAAGAAATCGTCCATGTCCTATCTGAGCGCTCGCTCCGAGACCGACACTGCTATGGCTACCGATGTGAGACATCTCGATTCCCTTTAAAAGGCTGCATGACCGCTGCAGGCATTCGTCTGCTTATAACTGTAATTTTTTACCCTTGTACATAATACCGTCTTTAAAGCCGAATTGCTGAGCAGAAGGCAGATCTCACCGTTGGTGCAATATGCGGTTGACTCTTTTTATGGGAGATCTAATTCCACATCTTATACAAAAACACTTATGTAACAATGAAATCACATTAGCTTTAAAAAATTTAATTTGATTTTGTATTTATCTAGATAAACGCTGAAATATTTCTTTTTCTTTTTGTTAAATCCCTGTTTGATAAAAATCAACTGCAGATTGTCTCCTAAAAAAAAAAGATTCGGTTATTGGCTATTGCTTTCTATGGATTTGTATCACTTCTGTGCTAGTATATTTTTCTCGTATCACTTACTGTCTTTTTGGTTCGTCCGCGCGATAAAGCAATCTGTTCTACTTTTTGTGTATCTTTATTTTATTCTACAACTAGTTATATCTTTTGCAAATTATATTAACTTGCTAGAATTTATTTATTTATTGTTGACAATAACATTTCTATTATTTTCTTTTTAATATCGATATCTCTTTCCAGATCTTTTCAATGCATAAAATACCATTAATCAATTTAATTTGTATTTTAACACAAAAACTTTTTACAATATTTTTATTTATTTATTGTTTTTTATTAAATATAAATTAACATAGTAACACATAATACAAAATAATCACAGCAACCAATTCTATATCAATGGCAAATGGATTACTCTTTTGTACAATGCTTTTAGTGCTCGATGATATATCTTCTTCTCTCATAAACTCTCGGCTTCATAGAAGCAACAAAATCTTCCTATCTTCTTTATCTTCACATCGTTTAACATTGTACTTATTTTAAATTAATTTATATGTGTTGTAATCACAGAACAATGGCAAGGTATTTTGTCACATATATGTATATTTTATATGAAAACTCTTATTTCATATTTTTTACATGTAGTCCTTGTAATCACATGCTTATTGTACGCTTATTGTACAGTAAGAGTATATGTACGTACAACAAATATTGAGTAATTGAAATTAAGAAATATAAATCTTAATAATAATGAAAACCTGTCGATATTAGGGATAATTATTTAAGTTCAAATTTATTAAATGTTTGCAATTCAAGTATTGTTAGATAAAATAGTTTAAACTTAAGATTGCTTAAAATTTGTTTTATTTTTTCGAGATTTTTATAGAGACGCGGCAATTATTCGATGTACTGTACAATACATTTTATATGCACTTGTGCATTTTCTTCAACAAACTTGATTATTTTCAAGCACATGGTCATGGTTTAAACACAAAATAATATTTTTTAATATACAAAATTTATTATAAAATTAGGGTCCCGATCGAACGAGTCTTACTTCAGTGGAAATGGAAACGGAAGAGAAAGAAGCTACAGACTTGGCTAAAACACCAGAACCATCCGACACTGAAGAAGAGAAAATAAAAGATAAGAAGAGCGACAAGAAGGAAGAAGAACAGAAGAAAGTCTCGTTTTCCACATATTTCAAGTTTCTCTTGGTGATGATTAACAGCACTCTAACTTCGATGACAAAATACCTAAATCGATTCTCCCACGACTACAGATATATTCGCAAGGTTTTAGCGAAAGAAAAAAAGATCCTAAAGGTACAAATTATTGTTTTTTTTAAATTATTATAAAATAATTTGTGTGAATAAAGTACAATAATATTTTTTAATAATACTGACAATTATTATATTCAGGCAAAACCAGATTTTAAAATGGGAACGCGATTAGGAATTAGTCAAATGTGGCAGCCGATACCTCTGATGCAGGAACGGTAAGTTTGTTCATATAAACTCTTACATAACACTAAAATGCATTACGTTTGTTTAACAAAATTGAAGGACTGTATATTTATTACTATTAATTCCACAAAAAAACTGTAGAATTCTTCTCGCTCTTTTTTAGGAGAATTTATGTTGCTTATTGTTCAGTTATATAATTTTGCTTTTATAGAAATATAATTTTTCATGCTATTCCGGAATTTTTCGTTCTATTCCGGCTTTTCAAGCAGTATCTTGTAAATACGTAGTTGCATAAATTATTTATATTTTGTACTGCTGTTATTTTTGTGTACATGTTTGTTCAAAAACAAACATATACAATTAGTTTACTTTTACAAAATGCCGATCTCTTGTAAATATATTATGCAACATAATATTCTTATTTTAATTTTACTTTTTTGATATTTTTTTAATACTTTACCGCATATGTGTAACATATCTATAAATTATATGACTATTGGGTAACTTAATATATTTCTTATTTATTTTTATGGCTGTATAATAACCGTTTGTTATTTTAAAAACTGCGGTAAAGAATGACTTTTTTGCTATTTAATGTGGCATATATTAATTGGCGTCAGAAGCACTTGTAACTCGTGCTTCTTTGATATCCCGTTAGATACAAAAATTTTAAAAAATCTGAATCACATCTCTTAAAGAATGTGTGTAAGTATAAAAAACGGTTTTTTAGCGATTCCCAAACTAAAACAAAATACGTAGATGCTAGTAGTAAATGTGCTCGCTGTAACAGATCAGCTACAAACGACAATATGGAAGAACAGGATCCTGGAGAAGGTCCAAGCCAACCGCCCCCACAAGATGAAAGGTAAGGGCTTATATTTTATGTGAGAAATGCTTTAATAAATGTATAATGTGTTTAGTTTATTGTGTATCTAGCTAAAGTGATTCTTGTACACTTACTGTACCAAATGATATAATAATATTAATCAAGTTTCTTTATAATAATTTATCTTGTAACTAACTTTGTGGAAACTACAATTAATTTTTTAACAATTTTATTTATTGCTGCATAGCAACAATAAACTATCAACGATAAAATTATTGCTTTTGTTTTTTAATTTATGTCTGGGATATTTTTCGTTATTTAGAATAATTTAATGGTATAAAGAATATTTAATATTTTATTTTAAGTCTAATTGAACAGAAAGAAACATTTAAGCTACACACATCTTGTTAAAATAAAAAATTTAGTTTTATATTTTAACTTTTATAAATATTTATAAAATATTTTATAAATTTTGAAATTTCTTGTTTTTAATAATAAGAATAATTCTGAATTTATTCAAAAAATCAAAATCAAGCAAAATTTGAAGAAAACTTAAAAGATATTGTATTATATTTGACGTAATCTCAAACGAACTGAAGTATTAATCTACGGTGTAAACATGCGGACTCTATTGAGAATCACGAAAAATTATGTAACTGAAATGTCCTTCGGAATGACAGCATGCTATCTACGTGTATAAAAAACATTTCATGGATGATGGATCAGATCAATCGCCGTAAGTTCTACGCCCATGATATACTAAAACGAAGAGATAATAAATTTTCAAATAAAGCCAGATCCCTTAATATAATACTTTGTAGTAATATTCTTGATGTAATATATTCTTCTTTTAATATTTATTTTATTTTATAATTTGTTTTAATATATTTTCTTTCTCCTCAAATTTGGCACTATTATCTTCTTCTTCATGGCCATGATTCTCCAAAATTGATAATACAATGTGTTAAGATCTTGATTAAAATTCTTTATCCTCGAAACTTGTACGAAATAAACGTAGAAAGAGCGTGGTGTTGTTTGTGTCAGGAAGGAGAGCTCGCTGGCAGTGCCGCACATCCGAATTCTGGCGCCAAGTTTGGAGCGAGGATTGGACATGTCCTCCTCCAGGTATCGAAAATGTGTCGTGATACCCAGACTTCTCAATGTACTTTCGGTCTTTTTACTATTTTATAAATGCACTATTCGCACGCCTCTCCTCGCATGCGGCACACGTCAGTTAAGATCCTTTTACATTTAATTGCCTGCCACTTCTTTGCGTACTACATTTCGTGGCAAAAAGGATCGCTTCCTGACACAGCGAGAGCAATAACCAAGAAAATTGGCCTGCAGTGAATAATCTGCGTGTCCCTCTGACTATTGTGTATAGTGAACGACGGAAACGAACGACGTCCACTGTGTGGCAAACACATTAATGTTGTCGTACGTCTTCAGCTTCATTTTCAGGTGTTCAGATATCATGGTTCCTGAATTGAGCTTTAAATGTGCTTTTGATATCAATTTCTCTGAGAAGGAAGATGCATCTCTATTCTTTATACATTTTATTCGATTTTGATATCTGAAATTATTCTTACATGTGCAGAATATAAAAATTACTTCTCTAAAATAATTTTTATAAACTTTTTATTTAAATGATAATTTTATATATTTTTATGTCCATTTTTATTTTATATACATTAAGAATTTCTACATTTTAAATAATTTTTATTTGTTACATACACGTAACACATAGATCATCTTCCTTCTATATAAATTTATGTTGGATAATTTATTTAGATTACAAAATGTAATTAACTCGAAGATTTTATGTATGCAGCACACTTTTCTCACAAGCTTTGCCAATTCAACAAGACGAAGAAATTGGGGAACTCTCAGAAGTGGATCAACCACCCATCATACAGCTGGCAGCATCTATCTGGTTTGGAATTTTGGCGCATTCCAGTTTACTTTGTTACTTTATGGTGTTTCTTCATCAAATTAAGAACGCGTCTGTACTCTCGACACCATTGCCACTTATGGTGTTCTTATGGGGTTCTTTGACAATCCCGCGACCGTCCAAGACTTTCTGGGTAACATTGATCGCATATACCGAGGTAAAAATCATATTTTGTAATTTGTATCTAAATATATACACAGAAGATGTAAAAATCACAATTTTTAGGCCATTGTCATAATAAAATGTATTTGCCAACTGGAATCGATCCCATGGAATCAAATGGCGCCAAAAAATTATCCACTATACGAGCCGCGGATTATTGGTATTCTAAAAGAACCCAATTACGCTCTATGGGATTTATTATTGCTCCTTATGTTATTCTTTCATAGGTACAATAAAATAAAAAGATGTAATAATAAAAATACACACAAAAATATTTTATTAAGAATAATGCCGTATGATTGGCCTATAGATTTATGCTAAAATCCTTGGGTCAATGGACAGCTGCATCTTTAAAACCACGGCCATCAAAACCGCCATCTTCAGATAAAGAACAAGAAGAATCCGACATACAAGAAAAAAGCGAGTACGTTAGAATCTTTGTTAAAAATGTTTAAATATGTTACATCTCTAAAATTTTGATGTCAATAAATGTCATTATACTTATTTTTCAATATGCTGTAGTTCTCATGTAGAGATAAAAGAATCTCAAAGACAATCTTTAAGCGTCCATGTACCGGGTGACACAGATAGTGTTCCGCCAGATGAAAACCAGAAGTGCGTGCCTGTACAAGGAGAAGAGCAACCTCACGATAAATCGTTTCCTAAAACGATGAATACAGCGTAAGTAACTATTTTATTTAAGTATGTTTTATGCAAGCATTATGTATTAACTTAAAAATTTATTAAAAATACATTTTTTTTATTATAATAAAAGGTTAACAGACTCTCGAAAAAGTCAAATTAATAAAACAAAGAAAGCAATTGAGAGTCAAACGCAGATAACAGTGCGCAAATTTAACAATTAATTAAAATATATAATATAATCAAATTTGGACGTTTCGGCTCATTTTTTAGCCATTCTCAACAAATTACGGGTCTGACAATTCTAATCTCACTTATATTCCATATGGTGTAGACCAGATGTTAAGGCAATTACAGAGTGTGCATCGTTCACAACGGTTACTTGGCCGAGTGATGTAGTCGGTCAAAAAACATCCTATAAAAATACGACACTACACTAAACAATTGCAATGAAATAAATATATAAGTTTTAACAGGAAAAAAATAATAAGAGATAAAAACACATTTAAATAACAGGTCACTCACCAAGTGAAATACATGAGAAGTCCGTGAAAGCGCTCTTACAAATAAAATTGGACAACATGACAGAAAAAATGATGGATTTATCAAAGTCAGAAAAACAATATATAAGTAAAGTAGTCAATAAAACAGTCACAAATTAAAAAATTCTTAATAAGAGTTGTTCAGTTAAAAAGAAGATGTGTCAACGACGGTGCGCAAAGTCAGACTAAATCGTGAAAGTACATGAAATTAGAAAGACACTTAGGCCCAGTTCAAATATGGCTAGTTAACTTAACTAGTAGTTATTCCATTGGAATTGACCAATCGCATTTGTTAATTATGCTTAACGACAAATGCGATTGGTCAATTCCAATGGAATAACTACTAGTTAAGTTAACTAGCCATATTTGAACTGGGCCTTAAAGAGCATATATGAAAGGACAAAATAATATTTATAAATTATTTAAAATTGACACGTATGCGTGGTGTAAATGTTCAGTATCAGACTGTAAGTTAAGGCTATTCTTCTGTAATTTGATAATCATCATTTCCGATATTAAGCGTTTTCCTAAAAAACGTTCAGTATCTAAAATTTTTACATCCTCCCAATCGAATTCATGATCGAATTGTAATCTATGTTCAATAATTACTGAATGGCTAGAATTATTCCTATTAATGTGGTTCCTATTTACGATGTTCACTAATTCTAGTTTTTAATTGTCTCGATGTTTGACCGACATAAGAAGAATCACAATTCTTGCATGAAATTTTATAAACTACATTCTTATTTGAAAGTACTGGAAGGATGTCTTTTTGTACTTTGATTATCCCTCTGAGCTTATTTAGGCTAAAAAATGATAGTTTTGCATCCAGATCACTGATCACTTTTTTGAATTTATCAGCAATTGTAGGTAAATATGGAAACGTGAACCAAGGAATATGGGGGGTTTTCCAGCAAGAGACAAATCGACACAAGCATCGTTCTATCTTTCTTTTTTGGCAATGAGTAACAAAGATAAAACGATACTTGTGTCGACTTGTGTCGCTTGCTGGAAAAGCCCCAGGATCAGGAATTTTTTGAGAATCTATCTTATCTAATAAAGAAATTTTTGGTTTATCTAATAAATATTTTAAACGTAAATAAATTGTATTAAAAATTAAGCTAAGAGGGTAATCATTATTAAGAAGGGTATTGATAACAAATTCAATATTTTTCTGGTGGTATCTCGGATGTGACAATAAAAACGCTCTGTTTATCATGCCTATAATAGTACCTCTTTTTTGAGAGAGAGAGTGTTGAGAAAAGTAGTTCAAGTATCTGCCAGAAAATGTCGTTTTATGAAACCAATCGAATAATATGGTATTATTAATGATTTTAATAGTAATGTCTAAAAAGTTCAGAGAATTGCCCCCAACTTCTATGGTGAACTGCAGTCTAGGATGAAAGGAATTGAAGACATTATGAACCTCATCAATCAAAAAGGACGGTATTGCCATCACTATGTCATCAACATATCTATAGAAAAACGACACATGAACTCTAAAATTCTCCAACGCCCTCTCCTCTAAGTCTCTTAAAACCAAGTCTGCAATGATGGGAGACAACGGAGAGCCCATGGGTGTACCAAAAGTTTGTTTATATATACAATTATTAAAGGAAAAATAAGTAGAGTTTAAAACGAGTGAAACCGCGTTTAAAAATTCATCTTTAGGAATGTTGCATTTAACAGATATAAATTCCCATCTTTTTGCGATACTATCTAATGCTAAGTCAAGGGGAATGTTTGTAAAAAGAGAAACAACATCCAACAAAATTAAAGTCAAATTATTATCAATTTTTTGTCCTGATAATTTCTTAACAATTTCAAAACTATTATTAATGTGACTAGAAGAAACAGGAACACTTTTAAAGATAATTTTATGTAAGTATAAAGCAAGAGAATATAAAGGGCTGTCGATCGAAGAAACAATAATTCTAAAGGGGCAACCCCGTTTGTGTATTTTTGGAAGCCCATAGGCCCTCGGGAGAATCCCATCACTGCAAGACAATCTTTTAAAATCGGTTAATGGGATGAAATCAGATTCCTTCCACTTTTTGAGTAAAGAACGCAAACAAGTACTGATTTTATTAATAGGATTTTTATTTATTTTAGTGTATGTATCTTTATCTTGAAGCATGTCAGTAATCTTGTCGATATAAACTTTTTTGTTTAATGCATCAGTGGAATTACCTTTATCTGCTCTTGTGAAGACGACATTAGAATTATTCTTAATAAATTTTTTAGTGGATTTTAATAACAAGGAGAGTTGAAAGTTAATAAGATTTTTTTTAGGAGAAAAGGAGGACAAATTATTGATGATAGAAATTAATCTGTTTCTGATATTTAACTGGGTTTTTATTGGAAGTTTAGTAATGTTATTCTCAGTGTTTTTAATAAACTCAATAACTGTCTTCTCCAAATTGTTTATTGGTAGAGAAAAGTTATCTCCTAATTGAAGAAAACACTGAACTTCCTTAGGAATTGATACAGATGATAGGTTAATAAACCACTTATCTTTAATCGTGGTGAGAGAGGACTCAACACGACCATCAGAAAAGGAGAAAGGATCAATCTTAATTTTAATTCCATGTTGTTCACAAGAAGTATCTTTAGTAGTCGAAAAAGACCAATTTTCGGTTTTTATTGCTGAAGAAGGATTGGATAAGTTAAATTAGGTGAACAAGAATATTCTATTGATTTTATATCCATCAATTTCTGATTTTTATGCTTCAAAACTAACCATTTAATCTTATTATCCAACTTTTTAAATTGTTGTGTAGAAAAAAACTGGAGAGAAAATTTTTGTTTAATAAAAAAAGAGTGGCAAATATAATAAGGAATATGTTGCGTAATTTTCCTCTCTAAACGGATTACATGAATCTGTGAATATTCTAATGCTCTATAAGCGTCATTCAATTCAGTCTTCAGCAACCCAGTAACAAATCTCATTTTCATGCGTTTGAACCTTGTAATACTTAAATGATGATATAGATTTATATTAAAATTAAAGAAGTAATATAAATGTGAAGGAAGAAGATTCGAAACAATACATTGTCTTACAAAGCTTTCTTGTCTTACAAGTCTTTCTTGTTAGAAAGCTTATGCGGACTTTACTTTTAATAATCATTTTCCTATGTTTAATCCAATCTTTCAATAAAAAAACGGAATAACTACCAAAGGTCATAAGAATAAAATTGAAAAATGAAAAATACATATCACGCATATTTTCAACCTGCGTATTTAAAATAATAAAAAGTTAACAGACTCTCGAAAAGGTCAAATTAATAAAATTTTTTTTATTTCTAATATTTTAAGGTCAAATTAATACATTTTTTTTATTTCTAATATTTTACATATAATAAATTAGAAATAATAGAAAAATAGAAATATAATAGAAAGAGAAATAAAATGTTTTTAAAAAAAATATTTTGATATATTCTTAGATTCCTCTTTGTAAAATCCAATTACATTTTTGAATTTTGCAGAGTCACTAAATACGCTACACCAATGAAATACTTCTTTAAGAGAATCATTGATCCAGCCGGCAAAGAGAAAACAAATGTTTATGCCTATATGTTCCTTTGTGACTTTTTTAATTTCCTTCTGCTTATTTTCGGATTTTCCGCATTTGGAGTAAGTACATGGGAAAAGAGCTTTACAAAATTATTAATATTTATGTAAATAATTATTATTATTTATATAAATGATAATATTAATGTTATATATACATTCTTTAATTTTAGACTCAACAAGGCGACGGTGGAGTAACGGCTTATTTTCAGGAAAATCGAGTTCCTATGCCCTTCCTATTAATGTTATTATTACAATTTGCTCTAATCGTTATCGATAGAGCTCTTTTCCTCAGAAAATCTATTGTGGGGAAGTTAATTTTTCAATATTGCTTAGTATTCGGTGTTCATCTATGGATGTTCTTCATTTTACCAAGCGTGACAGAAAGGTAAAGTATCGTATTACTTTTCATTTTTAACATTTATATTATGTATAACATATTCACGTTTACAGACAATTCAATGATAATCTTCCGCCACAAATCTGGTATATGATGAAATGCTTCTATCTTTTGCTAGCGGCTTATCAATTGCGTCAAGGATATCCAACTCGAATACTGGGTAATTTCCTATGCAAAAAGTACAGCATTGTGAATTATGTCCTATTCAAAGGGTTAGTAAAATTTTATTAAATACTTCTATTATTTCTTTTATATTAACCTAACAAAATATTTTGCAGATTTATGTTCGTTCCGTTCCTCTTTGAACTTCGAGCAGTGATGGATTGGATCTGGACTGATACGTCTATGACTATAATGGACTGGTTTAAAATGGAAGATGTCTTTGCTAGCATTTATCAAATCAAAGTAAGTTTTATAGGAAATATAACATATATGCTTTCGGAGTAAACATTATTTTTTCAATTGTCTTAATGTAAAAATTTTTATTTAAGATTTTTGTACAATACTTATGTGTGAGAAGATGTAATTAACTTTTCCCAGTGTAGAAATATTACGGAAATTACTCTAAATATTTAATACATAAAAATTGTAATATATTATTTTATAAAATTTTTTAGTGTATGCGAGGAGTCGAATCAGACTATCCTCAACCACGAGGAGTAAAGAAAAAACAAATGAGCAAATACTTAGTAGGCGGGAGTGTTCTTTTGCTCATAATTGGCTTAATCTGGTTCCCTCTACTTCTATTTGCCCTCGGTAGCACCGTCGGCAGTTCAAACTTGCCTTACGATGTATCCATGAAAATACGAATCGGTTCATACGAACCCATCTATTCTATGTCTGCACAAGACAGTTCTATCATGAAATATACGGAAGGACAATACAAAAATCTTACTACTTTATACTCGAGGGAGAAGTCGGCTGTTACATTTTTCGAAAATTACGTCTATTCTGATGTGGCTGCAGTAAGATTCAGTACTTTTTCAGAAAAACTTTGGAGTATTTCCCCACCGGATAAAAAAAGGTTTGTTCCATATAAGAACAAAATTATTGCTTCTAATAATTAATTTAAAATCCAAAAATATATGCAACTAATAAAACCTGATTATTTAATAAAAAATTAATACGAAAACATTATATCATCTTTCTGAAAAAAAAAATTAATAATGTCGGATGATTAGTTTCATATCACAAAAACATTTTTTTAAAATATTTATCATTATCATCTTTTTCAGATTGAAAAAAGAATTGGCTTCTAATACTACAACAGTACCTATACATGTGGAATGGACAGTTTCAAGAAGAACAGACGCTAAAGATGCCACTGGAATCACTACGACAGTTCGTGACATAAAATTGCTACCGTTCGTGAATGGAGAGCTCAATCCTGTAAGACAAACGTTAGTGGAGATGTTAAGCGAGAATCCCAGTGCAACGAATGCGACAATAGTGTTGCAAAACGCCTTTCCGAAATTCCTCAAAGTCACTGCTAGAAACATCGATACTGTTCCACAATTAATGAAACCGCTACGCTTACGTAAGCATAATTGAAGCAATGGCTGCGTTCAGCAGAAAAAGGAGCTCAGTGAGCGCTCAGTGATTCTTTAATATGATTGGTTCTTGCCTTTAGTTCTTTACTGGATCTAAGTGTAGAAATCAATCATATTAAAGAATCACTGAGCGCTCACTTAGCTGCTTTCTCTGCTGAACGCAGCCAATGTTGGCACTTGAAGCAACGTTAAAAAAAAACATTATTCATGATGTGTTTCTAGCAAATCAATCTGACGAAGACAAAAACTACCTCTACAGAAACATGAGTGTCCAATTAAGAACGAATCAAACTTGTTGTGCTCATCAACAATGGTGGATGGTTCATGAGGTATGCACTGACTCTGTGTACATCGATTTTTTGAGCCAAGTACCACTAAACGATTGCAAGTATGTCATGATGTTGCTATTCAACGACAAAGCTTTTCCCGAAAGCTTAAGCTTCATCAGCGGATTTGGGTAAGTTTAATAATAAGGAATTATATTGCGTCCCCTCGGGATTTGCATTTTCACCCTTCCCATCCCTCCCTACAACTCCTACTCTTTGCCCGTTGGACCAACTTCTTAACGTCTCTTCCGAAAGACGGAGCCCAGTTTACCCACCGGAATTCCCCTTCCAGCAGGGAGCGCAGTGTCGGAAATAATAATATCCATGTTTACCTGATCTAGTGAACTCGAACCTGGTACTACAGATTACGAGTCTGGCGCTCTACCACTAGACTACACTGCCGCTTAAATTTAATAATAAGATAATTTATATTTTCATAGACATTTTTATGCCAAAATTTCACAAAGAATTGTGACAATTTTATAAAATCGTTATTATAATACATTGACTGAAAATCACATAACTGCAAACAGGATCCTAGGATTATACACTACAGCGGTGATAGTCATAAGTCAAATGATGCGGAAAATCGTGAGCGATATGGCACCCAAGATTATGTTCGACGATTTACCCTATGTCGACAGAATCCTTCGACTCTGCTTAGATATTTACTTGGTACGCGAGAGCGGTGATTTATGTCTCGAAGAAGACTTATTTGCTAAATTGATATTCCTCTACAGATCACCGGAAACATTAATCAGGTTAGATTAAAAATATTAATTAAATTAAATATTATTTAGATTATAAATATAATTAAGATCCTGCAATTTCAGTTATGTACAAAAGCGTGTTGGGCTAGAATGCATGACAAAGACTTCGATGCAAACCCTGGTGAAAAATTTTCTTCGAATTCTTCATATAATTTTTCAGAATTTCTATATCAATTTTATAACTTTTTTAGAAAATATAATATTTTTTATACGAATTGAAACAGAAATACTAAGAAAATATGAAAAGATATGAAAGTCTTTTAAAATTCTTTATATATATCAATTCTGAAATATTCTAAGATTTCTCACACACACATTTTATTATTTTCGAAGAAAACTTATAAAATCTGAAAAAGTTTAAAGTATTTTTTTAGAAATCTTTATAAATTTAAAATATGAAAAATTCTTAAAAATATAATATTAATATAAATATTTTCGCCAGGAAAAAACTTCATTATAAACAATATACAGTAGCGAACAACGATCAATGACTGACAACTGATTAACAATAAGACGATTTCATTTTCAGTTATAGCCGTATATGAATATTGTTTACTTGACTGGATTATTCTCATACTCAACAAATGAGACGCACATGCACGTATACACACACACACACACACAATGCTGCACAGACATGAAGTTATTTGGTGCTTTCCATTTAGTGACACAAGTCGACACAAGTATCGTTCTGTCTTCGTTACTCATTGAATGCAAGAAAGAGATAAAACGAAAGAGATAAACGTTTGTGTCGACTTGTGTCACTAAATAAAAAGCACTAATAAATATGAATTAATATACACGAAGTAATAGACGTGAAGAGAAAACTTATTTTTCAACAAATACGATTGCAAAAAATCGTTTCGTTAGGTGGACGAGACCGCCTGAAGAAGGAGAGCGAACTGATAATGAAGATCAGGATGAAGAGGAAGAAGAAATACCAGAAGAAGAAAGAAGACAAGTAGAATCGTCTCGTCGTGATTGAATCATGGGAAATAACGGAAGTTCTTAAATAATCAACATTTTGTGTGAGCGTTATGCACGCCAAATACTACTTACAATTACAATATTACAGGAAATCTGGAATGTGTTTCTTCCTCTCAAGATGGACCATCTCAAGATGGACCATCTCAAGATGGACCATCTCAAGATTGTTTTTCCTTCAGAATGAACAAGACAATATTTATAAGGAAAATCGTTTTTTTTAATTATTTTTAAAATTATTAGAAAATACAGATAAGCTTGAAGGATACTTTTGGATTTGCACAATGATTAACTTACATTGTTTATATATGTATTATGTATGTGCCTATATATATTATATATGTCCGTATATTTCGCTTTTATGAATATTAATTCATGAATATTCTTTGTTGGGAGGAATCGTTACACTTTTCGAAAAAAGTTTGAAGAAGGCTCAATTAACACATTTTGCTGAAAAATCAACTGCCCAAAGTTTCACGCGATGCGGACATTTTTACCAAAATTACGATCATTTTAAGGACATATAGAGAAATATTTCTCGTCGTAATATAATTTAGTAATTTGTTTCAATATAATGAATGATGCAGTGAAAGAAGTTTGCAAATACTAATATCACGCATACGTTTTCAAATTTAAAAGAAGAATTTTTGTCTTACGGGGAACTTTAGCAGAAAAATTTAGCATGAGTCTGTTGATCATAAACTAATAAATTAATTGTTCAGAATTATATATATATATATATATATATATATATTTATATATGTATATATAATTATATATACAGAAATTTGTCATTATTTAAATAATATATTTAATTATATATATCTATATATATTATATAATTATATAATTATATAGATATATATTTAATTATATATATCTATATATATTATATAATTATATATATTATATAAATATAAATTATATATATAATATATATGTGTTTTTATATTTATATATAATTAAATGTGTATATAATTTATATATAATTATCATGTGTCTATATATTATATAAATATAAATTATATATAATATATATGTGTTTTTATATTTATATAATATATATATATATAATTAAATATATTATTTAAGAGACATTTAAATAATGACAAATTTCTGCTTGATTTCTGTAGTCAGTCTGCTATCACATTTTGCTTTACAAATTTTGTTCAAATCAATTAATTAATATGCTTTAACTATACATTAAGATTTTGTTATAAAAAGTATTTGCAAAACGTCAACGCATCATGAATTTTTAACAATAAATTTATCTATCAATGGTCAGTGCAATATTATCTTAAAATGCTTTTATTGCTAAAGTTGGTGTGCTTAGTGAA